>CP136061.1:175820322-176251225 GCA_032622095.1 Siphonodentalium dalli
CTCGCTGTTTCATGACTATATAAAGCAAAACGAGCGATAACACCATAAGATTATTTTTTTGTCATGTAGGTGCTGGGTGGGGGGGGGGGGGGGGGGGGGGGAGATATCCTGACCTGGACATTTCCCCCCCCCAAACCCTGACTCAAACAACTTGTTCTCAGAAGAAGTTAATTTCTCGCTGTTTCATGACTATATAAAGCAAAACAAGCGATAAAACCATAAGATTATTTTTTTGTCATGTAGGTGCTGGGTGGGGGGGGGGGGGGGGAGATATCCTGACCTGGACATCTTCCCCCCCCCACCCAAACCCTGACTCAAACAACTTGTTCTCAGAAGAAGTTAATTTCTCGCTGTTTCATGAATATATAAAGCAAAACAAGCAATAAATCCATACAATGATTTATTTGTCATGTAGGTGCTGGGTGGGGGGGGGGATATCCTGACCTGGACATCTCCCCCCGCCCCCACCCCAAACCCACAACTTTCTCTTGGAGAAGCTAATTTCTCGCTGTTTCATTACTATATAAAGCAAAATAAGCGATAAAACCATAAGATTATTTTTTTGTCATGTAGGTGCTGGGTGGGGGGAAGATATCCTGACCTGGACATCTCCCCCCCCCCCCCCACCCCAAACCCTGACTCAAAAAAGTTGTTCTCAGAAGAAGTTAATTTCTCCCTGTTTCATGACTATAAAATGCAAAACGAGCGATAAAACCATAAGATTATTTTTTTGTCATGTAGGTGCTGGGTGGGGGGGGGGGGGGGAAAGATATCCTGACCTGGACATCTTCCCCCCCCCCAAACCCTGACTCAAAAAACTTTTTCTCAGAAGAAGTTAATTTCTCGCCGTTTCATGAATATATAAAGCAAAACAAGCAATAAATCCATACAATGATTTATTTGTCATGTAGGTGCTGGGTGGGGGGGGGGATATCCTGACCTGGACATCTCCCCCCCGCCCCCACCCCAAACCCTGACTCAAACAACTTTCTCTTGGAGAAGCTAATTTCTCGCTGTTTCATTACTATATAAAGCAAAATAAGCGATAAAACCATAAGATTATTTTTTTTGTCATGTAGGTGCTGGGTGGGGGGGGAAGATATCCTGACCTGGACATCTCTCCCCCCCCCCCCCCCCCCCACCCCAAACCCTGACTCAAAAAAGTTGTTCTCAGAAGAAGTTAATTTCTCCCTGTTTCATGACTATATAAAGCAAAACGAGCGATAAAACCATAAGATTATTTTTTTGTCATGTAGGTGCTGGGTGGGGGGAAGATATCCTGACCTGGACATCTCTCCCCCCCCCCCCCACCCCAAACCCTGACTCAAAAAAGTTGTTCTCAGAAGAAGTTAATTTCTCCCTGTTTCATGACTATATAAAGCAAAACGAGCGATAAAACCATAAGATTATTTTTTTGTCATGTAGGTGCTGGGTGGGGGGGGGGGGGGGGGGGGGGGGGGGGGGGAGATATCCTGACCTGGACATCTTCCCCCCCAAACCCTGACTCAAAAAACTTTTTCTCAGAAGAAGTTAATTTCTCGCTGTTTCATGAATATATAAAGCAAAACAAGCAATAAATCCATACAATGATTTATTTGTCATGTAGGTGCTGGGTGGGGGGGGGGGATATCCTAACCTGGACATCTCCCCCCCCCCACCCAAAACAACTTTCTCTTGGAGAAGCTAATTTCTCGCTGTTTCATTACTATATAAAGCAAAATAAGCGATAAAACCATAAGATGATTTTTTTGTCATGTAGGTGCTGGGTGGGGGGGGGGGGGGGGTGGAATATCCAAGCCTGGACGTTTGAAAGAAAAGAAAAAATTTGAATTAAAAAAAAACATTTTTCTGGTCATTTCATGAACAGACAATCAAATTCGTGAAAAAACTAATTTTGTCAGTTTTTTTTTTTAAATAAATTTTTTTTTAATAATTTCTTTTTTTAAATCTCCAAAAACATTTTTCTGGCCATTTCAGAACCAAACGATATCATATGAGTGAAATTATTTTTTAGTCGTACATGGGGGGGTAGATATCCAGGGTGGGGGGGAAGATATCCTGGGGGGGAAGATGACGTGTTTACACCGGTACACAGCAATGACAATACAGCCACAACAGATAAACATGCACATCCCACCCATGACCATGATGTCACTATCTATATACACAAGCCCGCCAGTGACCATCAAACTGTACTCCAGTAATATGCATATACACCTCAACAACATTGACCATGCAGTCATTGCATGTACACATATACACATTGCCCATAACCATACAACCACTCCATATTTATCCATACACCCCATCCATTATCATACAGCAAAAGTGTGTATACATATACACCACCCATGACAATACAGCCACCCAATGTACACCTGTACATCCCACCCATGACCACACAGTCACTCCATATATACATACATAACACAAAGATGGACAATGTAGCTAATCTCGCTATACACATACACCACTTCAATGGCCAGACAACAACTCCCTGCATACATGTTCACCTCACACATGACGGTCATGACCATAAGTTACTCCTTATATACATATACAGAGTTATGGGCTTTTCGACTCAGAAAATTCAATTTGTCTTGTTTTTTCTTTGGATTCCGGATGATAACTCAAGTTTGGATTGTTTAATTGGAAATTCTGTTTTTTGTGTGGGTTGTTCATATCAAAATACAAGTCAAGATCGAATTTGAGTTTGATCCAACGATTTTTCCCAGAGTTATGGGCCTTTCGACTTTGAAAAACATTTTTTTAAATTTTCTGTATGAGGGTACCTTCATGGTGTAATCAACTCCTCCTACAGTTTTGATCGTAGATATTTGAAACTTCAGAGTATTGTTACCCACATATTGGAGATGTGCAACATGTATATAGATGAATTATTAACCCTTTTGACTTAGAACATTTCAACATTTTTTTTAATTTCTTTAACAAAGCGGCGTCGACTTGCCACGTTTTCGGGGGACACTGTGGTCGGCTGACCTTTTATTGGAGAATTGTTTCAAAAATTTGCTGGCATGTTTAGGATCACCTCTAGAATGGAACCATCGAATTTGAACAATTTTCGATGACAGTAGCCATCTTTGATTTCAAATTTGAATCCATCAGCTCACCTTGCAGCCCATATTTATTGGTGAAATGTTTGAAATGAAAATAATTTCATCTACATAATACAAGACCTTTGCTGTAACTTTTTTACTTTCCTTCTTCTTTATCATAATTTTGCGCTGAAAAAAATTAACTCCTTCCAAAGTTAAGCTACAGTGTCATTGACACTTTCATTACTTAGATTTTTAAATTTTACTGGTATTGTTCTGTGGAATATTTCTGCAACATTTGCAATATGAAACAAGCCGTGGCGATGCTCTTTTTGCACATACGTAATGGGGTCATCTCAAAACTACTATCGGGAAATCAGCCTATTTCCCGATAGATCCCGATAGCATATATATACAGTTATCGGGAAATTATCTGGAAATGACGCAACGTTTTTCGGGAAATTATCGGAATATTTACATAGTCTATCGGGATTCTGTCGGAGTTTACTTTCATTTCGGAGTATCATATTCCGAAAACAACACATGTTGTTTGGAAAGTTTCTGTATCGGGATTACTCCGGACTTTTATCGGGATTTTATGTTTTATAGGCCTATCTTTAATATTGATTTAATAGTTTCCTAATATGAGAAATCGTTAGTATAAAGTTTTACAGTATCAGGGGACATGTGTCGTAGAACTATTACATGTTATACTGTGGTGATCAGTGGGTGCTACATACAATATCGGTATTTTACCCGGACAATACACCCCACCCGCCAGGAAATCTTCAAAATCAATTCGCGGGGAGCATACCCAAATATGTATACAGTTGTATACTATCTTCATAGCTTCAAGTTGTGTTTGTAATATGTTTAAATACCTCCGATTTTAAATATGGAGGAAATAAAGATATAACTATGTTATGGCAACTGTAAATTAAGATTTGTATCTATTTGCGAATCGCCGACGACACAATTAATGCATGCACAATCGAGTGCAGTCTTGCATGAGATGTTATGTTCTATTTTTAGCCCGATTCCAGGAATTGGGGTTATCAATATTTACGTTTCTGGGAACAACACATGTGGCATTGCAGAGTATGTCTTGAAGAAGACAAAACATTTTCAGATTTCACACAGTGAACGAATTTATAAAACAATTTCAAACATGGGACAACTCCAGCTTAAAAAATATCGGGCCTGTACGTATATTCCGAATATACATAGCCTATGCGAAATTTATTGCAATGTGCGACAGCATTTGATGTGCTTTTTAACACAATTGCATTTTTGTTTAACAGCACATGCATGGATCGCAAACAACAAAACTCGCCAGTAGAAAAAAAAATATAACTCCACAGTGGAGTTAAACTTTAAGCATGAAATTTTGCTGTTATGCCTACATTCTGCATGCAGTTTGGGGGGGGGGGTGCTATCTAGATCGATCATGCACGCCATGAATATCTGCTCAGTTCTCTACCCTTTAGTCAAGAGTATAGAGATTTGTAACATGACATATGGGGGTGGGGGGGGGGGGGGGGTGTCCAGCAGTAATATTCCATAGTTTTTTCATGAATCGTAATATCGTAAATAAAGAGCGTCTATACAGACCTGTGAAAATATGAATGGAAAATTCCATGCAAATCTGCAGTGCAAATGTTATAAATACGCGAAGCAATCATAACATTTAACTGGCAATTAAATGTGTGCATGGGCTGCTTTTCTGTAATTACTACTAATTATAAATAGGCTGCATTGATTATTTAGATATGTTGAACATAGCCTAATTATGTTGACAGTGTCGAATTTCACGATTGCATCATCAAGGTCAAGGTAACACTATGCGATTTATTTACATAGTAGGCCCCTATATTCATCATCTTTTTTCAAAAAGATGTCTTTGCTAACTTTTATTTAGTTTGATATCTCAAATACGCGTACTTTTATCGATATTAATAGCCAGTCCATCGTTTTAAAATGACTTGCCAATAAATATTATGTCATATATGACGGGCATGATCGACGCATCGAAATGTGCAGGGATCTATCGATCATAACTGGGTCAAGTACGACACATTAGGTGCATATGAGGTTCTCGGAGGGGTAAACAATTTTGTCACCACTGATTATTTTGTTCTTGTGTGATTACTAATGTTCACATTCACCGCGCATTATCACTTAGATAGTCTCCAGGAAATTCGCCATATTATGATGTGAAAAATTAAAGAATTGACTGCGTAAAACTTGTGTTATGTTTTATTTGTGTCAGTATAGGCGGCGAGGCGAATTAGTAACACGTGCAAGACACGCCATTTTCAAAAATAATGATTTAGCACATTTCGTTATCTGCATTTTAAGAATTACCTTGTTAATTTTACACTGAGTATGATTGATAAAACAAAATACACGAGAGAAATTATATTTATTGGCCGTAGTTTTGAGAACAAATTTATTCTTGAATGATGAATCGAAATCCTGGCAGCGTTTACTAGACACTGATGGCGCCAAAAAATATGCGCAAATCAGGTGGGGAAAATCAGCTGAACAATATAGTTCTCAAACATTGTTTGAAGAAAGATACCTGCGATTGAAAATCAAATATTTGAAGCCAATGTTTAGTAATTATCGTAATCCTATGGCATTTATTTCACATGTTTGGTAATTTATTCGATTTTTATCAAATATATATTTGAATTTTTTTTTATCACGTTCACTTTGGAACAGTCTATTGCTAGTGTTGAAGGGATACTACCTTTATGAAACCATTCCTTTTTAGCTCAACTTACTTTTGTAAGTTTGAGCTATTGCCATGGCTTGGCGTCCGTCGTCTGTGTGTCCGTGTGTCCGTGTGTCCGTGTGTCCGTGTGTCCGTCAACAATTTCCTTTGGCGCGGGCTACAGGTCGTACCTTTGGTCTGATCTTTATGAAATTTTGCATGAATGTTGACATTGACATGTAGATGGGAACGAGTCATTTTGGGGTCATTCGGCCAAAAAACATGGCCGCTGGTGGCCATCTTGGATTTCAAAATTCAATCCATTGGCGCGGGCTACAGGTCGTACTGTTCTTTTGATCATCATGAAATTTGTCATGGATGTTAATATTGACATGTAGATGGGAACGAGTCATTTTAGGGTCGTTCGGCCAAAAAACATGGCCGTCAGCAGCCATCTTGGATTTTACTCTTTGCATGACTAAATCATTTGGCGCAGGCTACAGGTCGTAGTTTTGATTGGAACTTCATGAAATTTGTCATGGATGTTAACAATGACATGTAGATGGGAACGAGTGATTTTGGGGTTGTTCGGCCAAAAAACATGGCCGCCAGCAGCCATCTTGGATTTTACTCTTTGCATGACTAAATCCTTTGGCGCGGGCTACAGGTCGTACCTTTGGTCTGATCTTTATGAAATTTGTCATGAATATTGACATTGGCATGTAGATGGGAACGAGTGATTTTGGGGTCATTCGGCCAAAAAAAATGGCCGCTGGTGGCCATTTTGGATTTCAAAATTCAATCCATTGGCGCGGGCTACAGGTCGTGCTGTTCGTCTGATCATCATGAAATTTTTCATGGATGTTAATATTGACATGTAGATGGGAACGAGTGATTTTGGGGTCGTTCGGCCAAAAAACATGGCCGCTGGCAGCCATCATGGATTTTACTCTTTGCATGACTAAATCCTTTGGCGCGGGCTACAGGTCGTACCTTTGGTCTGACCTTTATTAAGTTGTCATGAATATTGATATTGACATGTATATGGGAACGAGTCATTTTGGGGTCATACGGCCAAAAAACATGGCCGCTGGCAGCCATCTTGGATTTTACTCTTTGCATGACTAAATCCTTTGGCGCAGGCTACAGGTCGTAGTTTTGATCAGAACTTTATGAAATTTGTCATGGATGTTAACAATGACATGTAGATGGGAACGAGTGATTTTGGGGTTGTTCGGCCAAAAAACATGGCCGCCAGCAGCCATCATGGATTTTACTCTTTGCATGACTAAATCCTTTGGCGCGGGCTACAGGTCGTACCTATGGTCTGATCTTTATGAATTTTGTCATGAATGTTGACATTGACATGTAGATGGGAACGAGTGATTTTGGGGTCATTCGGCCAAAAAACATGGCCGCTGGTGGCCATTTTGGATTTCAAAATTCAATCCATTGGCGCGGGGTACAGGTCGTGCTGTTCGTCTGATCATCATGAAATTTGTCATGGATGTTAATATTGACATGTAGATGGGAACGAGTGATTTTGGGGTCGTTCAGCCAAAAAACATGGCCGCCAACAGCCATCTTGGATTTTACTCTTTGCATGACTAAATTCTTTGGCGCGGGCTACAGGTTGTAGCTTTGGTCAGAACTTCATGAAATTTGTCATGAATGTTAACAATGACATGTAGATGGGAACGAGTGATTTTGGGGTTGTTCGGCCAAAAAACATGGCCGCCAGCAGCCATCATGGATTTTACTCTTTGCATGACTAAATCCTTTGGCGCGGGCTACAGGTCGTACCTATCGTCTGATCTTTATGAATTTTGTCATGAATGTTGACATTGACATGTGGATGGGAACGAGTGATTTTGGGGTCATTCGGCCAAAAAACATGGCCGCTGGTGGCCATTTTGGATTTCAAAATTCAATCCATTGGCGCGGGCTACAGGTCGTGCTGTTCGTCTGATCATCATGAAATTTGTCATGGATGTTAATATTGACATGTAGATGGGAAACGAGTGATTTTGGGGTCGTTCAGCCAAAAAACATGGCCGCCAGCAGCCATCTTGGATTTTACTCTTTGCATGACTAAATTCTTTGGCGCGGGCTACAGGTTGTAGCTTTGGTCAGAACTTCAAGAAATTTGTCATGGATGTTAACAATGACATGTAGATGGGAACGAGTGATTTTGGGGTTGTTCGGCCAAAAAACATGGCCGCCAGCAGCCATCTTGGATTTTACTCTTTGCATGACTAAATCCTTTGGCGCAGGTTACAGGTCGTACCTTTGGTCTGACCTTTATGAAATTTGTCATGAATATTGATATTGACATGTATATGGGAACGAGTCATTTTGGGGTCATACGGCCAAAAAACATGGCCGCTGGCAGCCATCTTGGATTTCAAAATTCAATCCATTGGCACGGGCTACAGGTCGTACTGTTTGTCTGATCATGATATTTATCATGGATGTTAATATTAACATGTAGATGGGAACGAGTCATTTTGGGGTCGTTTGGCTAAAAAACATGTCCGCCAGCAGCCATATTGGATTTTATTCTTTGCATGAATAAATCCTTTGGTGCGGGCTACAGGTCGTAGCTTTGGTCGGAACTTCATGAAATTTGTCATGTATGTTAACAATGACATGTAGATGGGAAACGAGTCATTTTGGGGTCGTTCAGCCGAAAAACATGGCCGCCAGTAGCCATCTTGGATTTTACTCTTTGCATGACTAAATCCATTGGCACAGGCTACAGGTCATACCTTTGATCAGATCATTATGAGATTTGTAAAGGCTGTAGATGGGAACAAGTCATTTTGGGGTAATTCGGAAAAAAAACATGGCTGTCGGTGGCCATTTTAGAATTTACTCTTTGCATCAATAAATCCTTTGGCACACCATAATCACCACATCCCTGATCCGATCATTATGAAACCTGTTATGAATGTTGATATTGACATGTACATCTAGTCTTACTTAGACATTTCAATTAGCACTTTTCCTATTCCTTCATTTACTGACGACCATTAAATTATTCCCCTACCTAAGTTGAGCTACAGTGTCATTGACACTTTCATTATGTTTCATTCAGAGCGCTTCTAGGAGATATGTGCTTTATGAATAATATGCAAAAATAATTTAATAACTTGGAATCAAAACTTGATACGTGTAGAGTTTTAATTCTTTTAAACAAGCTTTCACCCCAATAAAAATGTGCTTACGAAGGAAGCTGTGGACGAATCCAAAAGTAATGACAACACATTGAACCGGAAACAGAAACAAATATATAAACAAAACAACATGCTCGATTCATCGATTATCAAAACAGACATAATTGTTCTTGAAATAAATGGGTAAATTATTGTAAAGTTGTCGGCAATACGCTACGTACATTACTTTCGGAAATTTTCGGGAAATCAGCGTGTTATCCAGTGTTATTGGAATATTTAGATGCGGTATCGGAATATTTTCGGGAAATGGCGACCGCTCTATCGGTATCTATCAGGAAATTTAGAAGATAGTTTTTAGTTATCGGGATCCTATCGGGATATTTATCGGGATCCCGATAGTAGTTTTGAGATGACCCCTAAATGTCTTGAGTTTCAGGCTATATCAGAAATAATTTTCCAATTATACTAGTAAAAATAGAGTATGATCGAATAACGGGTCTGTGAGTTCGATATTAAATCGTCAATCAATGTACTGGGAGTTTGCAGTGATAGAATGAAAAGAAAAACTACAATGTTTTAATAGTCAGATTTAATCACATTTGTTAAAAACAAATTATAAATATAAACTTCATCTGTCCACTGATATGATCACTAATATATTAAACTACATATATTACTAAATATACATGTATCTGCCTTCCATGTTATTTGCCACAAGGAATAACAGTTTTCATCGTGAAGACATTACTTGAATTTAGTAATATAGTTTTCCTTCTCTTTGTCACTTTGATAGGAATCTTCAGATGATAATTAATATTAGCATTGCTGTTATGCTGGTGACATTCGGAATGAAAACAGTGATGAGGAACCATGAGTGGTAAGTATATTTAAAAATTAATTATACCATAATTGGCTATGCTATTGTGTGTATAACACCTATTTTGTAAATTTCATCTTTACACCCTACTGTGGGTATAAAGATTCCTACTGTTGGAATAAATTTCTACTGTTGTGTAAATGTTTCAACGGCACTTTATGTGTTAAGAGTTTATACTCATAGTAGAACCAGGCCCCACGCTAGGAGGCGACTCGGGCGAGAATTTTGCCCTCGGGCCGGCGAAGTCGCCCTCGGATGTCCGCAAGGCGAAAACGAAGTCGCCTTCCAAATTTGACAAAACTAGCTTGGGATTTACGGTAATTTTACCGGTGAAAATTAGACTCGTTTCTGCTCGTTTTGCAAAAAAATATATATAGTCTCAACTGTTCCAACGAGGCATTTTATTTATAAATTATACATGGTGTACTCTATCCACATATTCTAATCAGATTGGGTGCTTTTGGAAATGGCAAATTGCGCTGAGCAACGAAGTTTATGATGAGCTACTGGTTCGTTTTAAGGAGACTGGAATTTAGACCTTACTTAATTTGTTCCGTCGGGTCATTTTGTAACCGCAAATTGTATAGCCGTATACATGGTTTCCACTGCTCATGCAGTAGCCAAAGTGAACAAATAATACTGTCTTTGAAATTAAACTAAAACATATCTATGAATTTTCACTTTTACAAAAGTAGTTTGTGTCGGATTCCGTTTCCCAATCCAACTTTTAACTTTTTGGAATTGCATTTTATTTTGTTTACAAACAAGAACACGTGCTTGCTTACTATTAAACACAGAGGTTTGAATGTGCGTTGGAAGTACTTAATTTAATGTTCTTAGTTAAATCAAAGATCTACATAATAAACTATTACTATCCAAACTCATTTAAAAGGATTAATTTGTGTCAAAACTATGTGTTTGCAAATTACAATTGTTGTCAATCTATCGCTCAGACCACGTGCTCCGCGTATATACTGGTACGTCTGTTAACGGTTGCAAATTAATTGCATGTAGGCCTACTTCGTTACAATGCAGGTATTTAAATAACCTGCTGGTGCATATTATAAGCTCAACTGGTCTCTGTTAAGAACACATTAACCACTATTGTGACACAGCTATCAAACTCGTTAAGTTTATTGCTTTAATCGGATTATCATCAGACAACACTGACGGTCGTGATGATGGTATTCAACAATAAACTCTTTAGAAACAAAATTAAAAGCTTTTACACCTCCTTAATTAGTCCTTATTGTTTATTTTAACGGACACCCACATTACAGCAGTGGCCAAAAGCCATTTCCAAAAATTTAAATTTATAATAACAATTCAGATATTAAAAGTTATGAAGTAGACAATTAATTTCTTCAGATAAAAGTCAACAGTTTAAAAAAAAATTAAAGTTATAAATTTAGTTAAATTTTTAGATTACCGATCTATACAGGTGCTATACTTGTGTTGTATCTTGCTAAATATGTTTGTTTGTTGTTTTATCTTATTTATTGATGTGCAGATAAATAAAGCGAATTTTGAAAATTAACAGTAAGTATTTGTTTTTATAAGTCTCCCTATTCTGGCTCAAGTCTCCCTAAAATCTGCAGAGGGAGACTTCATTTCTCCCTGTTTTCAATACCTAGCTTGGGCCCTGAGTAGAACGACCCGTCATTTGACCTCTGGCGACCTCGCTGTCGAAATTTAGCCCAATTTTTCGTCACGCCCGCTTCGCGAAGTAAATACATAATTTTTCCGACTCAAAAAACTCTGAAATGCGATAAGTGGTCTAAATACAGAGATATATACTATCCAATTCCATTTACTGGGTTTACTTGTCGAAAAATGACAGATTAAAGTTAGTTTAGGGGTCATCTCAAAACTCCTATCGGGAAATCAGCTTATTTCCCGATAGATCCCGATAGCATATATATACAGTTATCGGGAAATTATCGGGAAATGACGCAATGTTTTTCGGGAAATTATCGGAATATTTACATAGTCTATCGGGATTCTATCGGAGTTTACTTTCATTTCGGAGTATCATATTCCGAAAACAACGCATGTTGTTTGGAAAGTTTCTGTATCAGGATTACTCCGGACTTTTATCGGGATTTTATGTTTTTTGGCCTATCTTTATTATTGATTTAATAGTTTCCTAATATGAGAAATCGTTAGTATAAAGTTTTACAGTATCATGGGACACGTGTCGTAGAACTATTATATTTTATACTGTGGTGATCAGTGGATGCTATACGTACAATATCGGTATTTTACCCGGACAATACACCCCACCCATCGGGAAATCTTCAAAATCAATGCACGGGGAGCATACCCAAATATGTATAGTAGGCCTTAATGCAAGCGCTACTTTCACTTTCTAAAAATAGAACAGATCCTTTGATTAAATTCTAAGATTTATTTCGGCGTTGCGGCTACTATCTTCAAAGCTTGTGTTTGTAATATGTTTAAATACATCCGACTTTTAAATATGGAGGAAATAAAGAAATACATATATTATTGCAAATGTAAAAGATCGCGAATCGCCGACGACACAATTAATGCATGCAAAATCACCTTTTCATATTTACCCAAGGGTGTGGTGTTGTTCCAGTGCATTCTCTTTATTAAATATATAAATGCGAGTGACCCATAAATTGCAATAATTTGTGTTATGTACATTGTTTATAAATAGTACATTCTTCGGAGTTATTTGTTTTCGTTATAAAAACAAAATTAGTGATCAAACACAAGATTATTTGGGCAAATTGGACATTTTAGTTATATAATATTGCTATATTGAAAGAAAGTACTAAACATTTTTCAGAACAATATTCCGTTAAGCTGCTTATTAAGCATGAATTAACTCATTCCAAAACAACTTCTGAAATTAAGCGCTCATTTAGAAGAGATGAATACCTATAAACAATTATGAGAACAACAGAGAATTATGTTATAATCTGAAAAAAAGTCACCAGAAGTCTACACAACCTGTAGGATGTGGAACTAAATCTATATATGAAACTTATATATCCATTTATATCTAGAGTCATTCAAATTATATATTAACTAATCATAATCAGCATTTCCTCCTGCCAGTTACCGAGTCCCCATTCCTATAACTCATTAAAAAAAAATCCACCATCTTTGAAGCTCCCAATACCCGAGGGCCCTCTCCCAAACACTTCCCCTATCCCACCAACACTTATTAAGATGCCACTAAAGTACCCATGTTCAACCTGCAAAAAATCAGTGAGAAAAAACCAAGATGCTTTTATAATAATAATAATGCTGTGACCTGTGTGACCAGTGGATTCACATGTACTGCTTTAAACTGTCGAAAACAGGCTTTCAAAAACTTATTGATGATGTTACACTGTGGTATTGCTACCATTGCATTGGAACATTGTTTCCATTCAATCAAATGGAGGAAGAGCCATTATTTCGATTGGCTCTGTTCAATTTAAAAAACAAGTATACACATTCTAATCTCAATTTGGACAGATCCCTTCTTATATGGACCCATTTACATTAAATGATGAAAAATACCAGTTTGATGATGACGATTATAATTTAGACCCAATAAATCCTACACACTCTTCCAATTATGTACGTCTTGAAGAATTTAATGATAAATTAAAACATGAGAATCAAAATGTGTCATTGTCAATGTTACATTCAAACATGTGCTCTTTAATGAAGAATGTGGACATATTATCACACCTTTGACATTATTGGAATTACTGAAACTTGGCTGACAAATGAATCTCCTACAAATCTAATCAAAATGGCAAATTACAGACTATTATGAAAACCACAGAATTGAAAGAAATGGGGTTGATGTTGGAATTATACAATCAAATCTAATATACATTCAGACTTTAAATATCTATCTTTAATGAATGCCTTGAAAGTATATTTGTTGAAATACCTAATATTAAAGATGAAAAACCAATTAATAGGCTGTATATACTGATGCCCAAATTCCGATATTGAAACCTTTCTTGGAAAACTAGAAACATCACTGACCCAGTTACAAAAAGAGAAAAAAGAATGCTTTCTAATGGAGACTTCAATATAAATATATAAGTACTGAAATCTGGAGTGGTAAAAATTTCATGAGCCTTCTAAAGTCATTCATGTTTCTGCCCTCAATAACCAAATCCACAAGAATAACTGAATTCAGTGCAACCCTATTTGACAACATATTTTCTAACTGTCAACTATCTTTTCCAATTGACTCTGGGATTTTCATGTAGGAAATATGTGACCATTTACCTATAATCTATCTCCTGAAAAAAAATGTATCAAAAAAAGTGACAAAAGATATATCTACCAAAGAAATTACTCGATGAGAAATAACCAAAACTTTATTAATGAAATTTCTTCAGTCGACTGGAGCTTGGTGATGAATAGTCAAAATTGTAATAATGCATATAACTTATTTCATGAGAAAATAGTAAGCATATACAATAATTTCTTTCCAAAAGTAAGGAAAAATGTCAAAATGACCAATTACAACAACCCATGCTTAACAACAGCCCTAGTAAAAATAAATTATATAAGATATTCATAAATAACAAAACAATCTATAACAGTGACAAATATATAAAATATAGAAATAATCTAAAGTCAATTATCTGGACAACTAAGCAACACTATTATTACAAAAAGTTCCAACAATATGAAAATAACATAAATGCTACATGGAAATTAAGTATAGGATATTCCCCGAGCTGTCGGGCATTCGGAAAAATAATTCACCGAGACGAAGCTGAGGTGATTATTTGGACGAATGCCTGACAGTGAGGGGAATATCTGTCTTAAACCTCAGTATTTAAAGAATAACAAGACAAAATTAAATTTTTTTAATGATATATTTAACTAAAAGTCAATCAAAATTTTAACAAAAAATGTGAACATGACGAATTAAACAAGTTCCGAGTCTGTCAGACAAATAAAGATAAATTTATACGCAAATTCAGTTGCCACTTTAAATAGTGATCCGGAGATTTGGTATTGAAATCGTCATTAAAAATCCAATGATTTAATCAGAGTTTTCTCCGATATGAAAACAATTCCGATTCGATCGGAGTTCTGTGTATTAGTAAATTCTCCGATCGTCTGAAATCTCCGATTTTGTTAATATCGGACAATTCAAACTTCATTTAATAATGAACTATTATTAATAGACGATTAAAGTCCCAAATAAATTATTCCCAGACCCGATTTATATAATAGGATAGGCCTACACAATCATTTCCTACGTTTTGATGTGGCCGCAAATCCGTGGGTTTACAGTAAATGTTACAGTGCAGGTTGAAGCCCCCCAATATCTCGTGCAAGAATTGTTACATCGTCGCATTAAGAGATCTGAAATGGTACCGTAAACAATGCAAATTTTGATTTCGAAATCGTTTTTGTGTGTGATTATGTAACTTGTCTTCATTTTGGGTCAACCGTCACCATTTAATTGTGCGAACTATTATGAATAAAAGAATACAGCCGAGGATGACAGTAAATTATTCCACAACCCCGATTTATAGTATACTTTCCGTATGCCACGTAGAGTTAATTTCTACAGTTTCAATTTGTCTTTCTATACCAGACACATATTTTAATGTGGACGCAAATCAGGGCGTTTATGGCATCGTCGGATTCTGAAAGTACCGGTACCGTAAAACCGGTGGTGGTTTTGTCGTAAACTATGCTTTCATTTTCGCAATATAAGCATACTTAGATAGATATCGGAAGCGCAGCATTATCGTGATTAATTTGTCGGCGACTTTTATTTCAAATCTACACATTTTATTCAATATATATCAGCGATCAGATGCGATAAAGTTAAGTTAATACAAAACATATTATATAATATTTAGTTTGTTAAATTGGAATTTCCACGAATTGCACGTGTTATGTTGTGCTATTTTTAGCACTGTAATTTCCCAGGCCAATCCTAGTTTCGTTTGTGGGTAGCATTGACTGGCAGAGGAGTTGAGTGTTATGTTTTTCTCGATTCTTTATTGAATGAATAATAAAAACATGGATAATGCTTTCATACCATTATAAAACAATGAACTCTATGTTCGGCATTGATACAATGTGATGAGGGCTTGTTCTATATCGGGCCTATTGCTTCAAATGCTGGATAGACGGCTGTAGCTCCCGTTGTGGGTGGGTGCAGTGCGCTGGTTTCAAATTTCTGTGTGATTTCATCTTTTTTCTGTTAGATGTGTGATAACTGGGGTTGTGAAAACCCTAACTTCTTCGTAATGTCGACCTGTGTAAACTGCTGGGCTAATAATTTCCCAACTGTGTATAATGTATATGTCCGCTGACGATAGATCTATTCGATTTCATCACTGTTTCGTAGCCATGATCGAACTGATATTATGACATCAAGTTGCTTCATTTGGGATGTTATATATAAAATGTGTTATTTTTGTCCAACGAGTTAAACCATTGTTCACTAATTGAGAAGACATCATGACAATAACAACAACAACAAAACTGTCGCACAGTTCACGCATAGTTGTGAGGGACCGGTATACGTCATTATATGTCAATATATGTTTGTATAGCCTTTTGCTAAATGTCACCCCTTCACACATTTGGAATGGTTTGACTATTGTTTAATTAGGCCTTGTGCGAACTCATAGCTATAAAAACAGTCAAACTGTCAAGTCGTTGTACTTGTGTGTTAACCGCATAGAGTTGTTTGTATGGCCTTTGGCTGAACTTTATTTTCCTTCACACAATTCAGCCAATAAAAATTCAGCTGGCATCTGATTACGCAGAAGGCAAAAATAAATGCGCGAATGTATGAAGTGCGACAACATCGTATCGATGTTTTAACTTTTCGTCGTTTACGTATATCGATCAATGTTTCGACGTCGCGACTTTTGCGTTGTCGAAACTTTCGACATTTTTCGGAAATGTTTGGTCTGTTGTGGTTTCGACGTTATCGCACTTTTATGGCCAGTCGCTTTCGACGTTATCGCATTATTTTTCGTCATTTCCGACATTTCATTTTTGCACATTTACGTCCAAAGTTTTTCAACATTATCGACAATATTTTCGCATATGCGAAAGAGGTTTTGAGATGCTCCCTAATTGACACCAGTGCATATGTGTTAACAGCATGGACACTTTCCAGCTACAACAAACATGTAATTTGATTGGCCTGATAGTGTGCGTCCTCGCTGCATCGACTTCGCTTGCCAAGGCATTGTCACAAAACCAAAATCGACTTCGCTTGCCAGGGCATTGTCACAATTCCAAATTATCGCTTTGAACTGGAATTCACTGGGCCGCGTTGACAGTCCAGTTATTTGATGAGTGGTGATTGGGATATCAAGTTTAATAGTTATTTGATTGTTATGGACCATTGTATACTTACCGTGTTTGAATTAAATGTGTTAACTAATTAACGCGTGCTACCTATTTTGTGTTTACAAGAATAAATGCACCAATAAAGTGGTGGTATTCTAAGATCTACACACAACCAACATGGAATCAGATGATGAATTTAGAAGTACTATGACCCAGTCAACGTATATAGTGGAATCGTCATCAGACGAGCATCTTGTTTCGTTTATCAGAATTTCAACACAAGATATACTTTCTGAAGTATTAGGTTTGGAAGAGGACTTTAACGTTCGGAATAGTGAATCGGACCACAATGTATTACCGGATTATGGCAACACAGTGGAGTCTGCATTGTAATCACCGAACACTGTTCAGTTTCACATTTTATTGATTGGTCACACCAATTTGACCTTCTGGTGTGTCAGCAAGTGGAGAGCACACCAAACAATGACTTGTGATTGTTATGACAATACCCGGGGAATATTTTAATATTTCCCAGTTATTGTTAAAATAATGCACAGTTATTGTTACCAGCGGGTAATTGGCTGGATATTGTGCAAGGGAGAACAATAGAAAATATGGCGACAGTGGTTTAATTAGAAGTATTCTGAATAAAAAAATAGCAAATAGAACCACAACAGAATTCTTATGTGATGACAAATACATCGAGGATAAAAAGAGATTGCTACAAAATCAATTTTTTTTTTACCAATATAGGACCAACACTTGCTGTTAAGATAAAATCAAATGAAAATCCAATAGATTATCGTAATGAATTAATGAGTTCCTTCTTCTTTACACATCTAACTGTTGAGATTGATGTTTCTAGAATCCTCAACAATATCAGTCCATAAAAGGCTGCAGGAATAGACAAATTATAATGCTCTTGTTTTGAAACAATGTCTTGAATATTTTATATTACCTTTAACTCATATATGAAATATTTTGCTAGCTAATGGAGTGTTCCCAGATCTTATGAAGATAGCAAAAGTTAGCCCCATCTTCAAATCCAAAGACCCAACTCTTACAATTACAGACCAGTTTCAGCATTACCCATGTTTTCAAATTTTTTCGAAAAAAAACTCATGTATAACAGAGTGATTATCTAACCAAATACAACATCTTATAGTGTAGTCAATATGGCTTTAGAAAAAATCATTCTTCTATTCTTGCTTTGACAGACTTACTGGATAAAAAAACATAATGTTGGGAGTATTCCTAGATTTAACATTTGATACAATAGACCATAATATATTGTTGAACAAATTTGTATATTATGGTTTTCGTAGGGTTGCACTGAATTGGTTTCATAGCTACCTGACAAACAGAAAACAATCTGTACTGTTTGTGGGCCATATGTCTAATCAAACTAATGTAATATGTGGGGTTCCACAGGGGTCTATATTGGGCCCCTTCTTTTCTTCCTTGTATATATGAACGATCTACCAAAAGTCTGCAATGACCTAAAACTAAAACTATTTGCTGATGACACAATTGCATTTTATTCTGACAAAGATATGAATATAAAGGTATACCAGGTGGGTTAACTAAGAACTTGAAAAAATGAATAAATGGTTCCTTGCAAACAAATTGAATTTGGTCATTGAATTTGGACAAAACAAATTATATTATTTTGACGAATTCAGATTGCGGTAAAACAGAAAATGCCCTTCCCGAACTCAAACTTACGGGTAATGATAAACAGATAAACAGGGTTAGTAACACAGAATTCCTAGGAATTAATATAGAAGAAACATATCCTGGGATATGCATGTGGACACAATTCTAAAAAAAAACTCTCTAGAAATCTAGGTGTCTTGAGAAAGGCCAGTGTGAATTTATACCCAGGGATACTGTGAAGACCCTCTATTCTGTACTCATTATTCCACATCTTATTTATTGTAATGCCATTTGGTGCTCAACAACAAACAAAAACCTTGAAAATGTTGAGAAATTACAGAATAGATCTATTACAACACTGAAGTCCAGAACAGTAGGACTCCGAAGAGAACTTGACGCTGGCCAGTGGGGAATCCACAGTAGAGCACACCCATCAATGATTGTGCTAATACTAAGTCCTGCTGGTGCTAACTGCCGAGCAGACGTGACGACTGAGTGTTGATGCTTCAGCCCTGATTTCGATTTAAGGATGCGCATGTCACCAGACTTATCAAACAAAGCTGATGGTGCCGGTGAAAGCTCATAAGATAGCACGTCAGTGATATCCACGTCCCTCATGCTCGACTGGAGTCCCATAACTCTTGTGTAAATCAGGTTGCAGTCATATACATTTGTCTCGCCAACTTGTATGCCCTTTTTCATGGCAGACATCGTCACCAACGGGTTTGAAATGGTGTCATAAAATCCATTCGGTAACTTGCTTTCGAACTCTACCATCTTCTCTTGGCCAAGCGTAAGTGCATTACAAACATTTACCGATGATGGAGCTATCCTACCAGTCGTTATGTGAATGAGTCCTTCTGGATGTTGATCAGGGCTGAGTGGGATGACAACAACTTCTAATTTTTTTTCTCTAAGACCATCTCGGTCTTGTTTATCGGCAGCAATTCTACTTCTTGCCTCTTCCTTGTGCAATTGATCAGAGCTAGACTGCCCTTCTGATTCTCTCAACTGATGCACGTTAATATTCAGTAAGCGACCACAAGTGTGCAAACTGAGTGCCCAAACTTTGAGTGTTTCTGGTTTCAGGGTGATGCCAATTATACCCGACTTCCCATGACCATAGCGCATAAAGGTTGTCTCGATAAACATATCACTCCAAATACCATTCCACCAACCCTCTATGTGACGCATCACGTGGTCACCTTTCATGAAATGCGACAGGACATCTTGGGGCAGAGACTGCATCTCACGGAAGTAGTATAATCCATATCGAGCATAATTGACATGTCCAGATGTAAAGAAGTATGGCAACATCGCTTCTACTGAGGCAAGGTGCAGTGGCCAGTCACCTTCTTGTTCAGCTCGCACATACATCATCATAATAAATACTGGCTTAATTAGGCAGTCTACCCACAGTTTAGCAGTTTTGCTCTTCTGGGAGAGTTCATCTAATCTGTTTGCAAGATCATCAGGACACTCAATACTGTCTTCCGTCAGTATTCCTCTGAGTAACTCCTCAGTTAATAATCGCAGTGCACGAACATTCATTGGGAATTTCTTACCGATGAGCATATTGGCCACACCGCCGAATACTGACTCAAGGACTTCATTCAAACCACTATTAGCCATTAGAGTAACAATACTGCCGACAAAACTCATAAGCATGTGCATGCCCCCAAATCTTGGGATCATATTACAGAACATGTCTGGGTTAGACCAGAGAACCTTGAGTGATACTTTGTACAGCTGCTGGTGAACAATGTGAACGTTTGCCCGGTATTTTGAGGTAGACGTTGTGCTTCGACCATAGCAGTTGCTATTGTTTCTGGGTCTGCCGGCGGCATATCAATTAGTGGTAAATATACCAGCTTTGTTGAGGACTGTGGAGATTGACCACTCTCACAACAGGCTTGTGAGTTATATCCGTTGAACTCGGCACAATCATCTTTCGATATAACATCTTTCAGAAAAGAGAAATCGAGCTCCATTGCCCTCTGCTTTGCTATGACAATGTTTGCGAGCATTTTCAGTGTAGGGATATCTTTATGTACGAACTTTATAGTCGGCATTTCAGGTTTCTTGGGTCCGTTGAATTGAGTGGTCTTCAACTGATAATCAATGGGTTTACCCATGTCAACTTTCTTCAATCTCGGGATCCTTGGACTATCGACTTCACCTTTGGTATTTGGTTGTGCCATTACCATTGCTAGTGAGTGAGTGCTCAGTTTCCCATTTTGTGAAGAGATGTCGGCATCGAAGTTGTCAACGACAACTTGTACTAACCCATCAGCCGAACTACTAATCGTATTGCAAGCACTGCTACTCGATGCCATGGAAGCAACCAATTTTTTTAAGTAGAAGTTGGTCATATGTACAAGTTATGCCAAAATCATGCATTGTTCTCACCAACTCTTTGGAGTCTCTCAAAACCACAGCCAAACTGATCTGCAGCGGGTTGCAACTCTTAACAGAGACGATGTGAGGATGTTGCCGATCAAGAAAGCCGGAAGGGTACGATCGAGATATGGAGATAGACTCCCAAGAAAATCGAGCAGAGATTCGCTCACATACTGAGAAACATTCTGGGTATTCAATTCTGAGTCATAACTGTTTTTGTCTATCTCTATATCGCGAATTTCTCGTGAGATTGTCTCCTTCATAGTTTTTATCGATGCTAGTAGATCATCGTTTTGGTCGTCAACAATTCTCATCACAGAGCCGACACGTTGTCTCATTGCTAGAATTGACGCGATAGACGGCGACGACAGAATGAGAAGATCGTGACCAAATATTTCAGATAGCCTTGAAACAAGCGTCCGGCATGCCAAACTATTAACACCACCGAGCTCGATGTACTTGGAGTATACATCTACGGAGCTCCAACTCAATGATTGATCGCTTCTCATGAAGTCAAATACTCCATCCAGGGCAGGGTCTGCATCAGCTGTGTCTTTCAAAGTTTGTGACGCAGCTGCCACGTTTCTCGAAGACATGAATTTCTGTCGACAGTTAGAATGATAGCGAGCATCTGCAACATGTAGATCGCTGAGCGTACCACTGACTCGAACTCTGACTTGTTCTGATAACTGATCATTTCGTTTGTCACATACCCGCAACACCTCTTCTTTGGGAGATATTTTGTCGGAATTTCACCCGATTTGCCTAAAATATAGGACGGTCTCCACCTGGATGGATTTCTCACGTCCTGCTCTACATCACAACGCTCACCACAGAATAGGCAATCGGATCTGAAATTGAATAGTACAATTTCAGATCGCCTTTTCATTTTGGCTGGAGGCATTTCGTGTGCATGCCCCCTGCCAAAATATAGCTACATTACAGCTACATTACAGCTTCATTACAGTTAGGAATTAGTTACTTTCCAGCTACATTACAGCTGGAGTTACAGTTATCTTACAGCTAGTTTTCAGCTAAATTACACAGTGTACTAGTATGTACCAGATAAATATAGGTTATCACCACCATGTGTGTTTCTGAGATCCGTATTCAAGTCGAGCTGCCTTCTCTGGGCAGTCTATCGACGAGTCTGTAGGACGAGTCGATAGACAGCCCAGAGAAGGCAGCGAGACTTGAATACGGATCTCGGAAACACAGGGTGATGATAACCAATTTATCTTACAATTCGTCCCATAAAAATGCAATAAAACTCAATTTAAAACAGGAACTATTTTATTACGCGCAACACACAAAGTACACAATATTCCCAGCACGCGACGTTGTGACCCGTGGTTGTGATAAGTCAAATTCTGAGAAATTCACGTCACTATTCAAATTCACTTTGGCTGGAATCCGATTCAATGAAGAGGCGACTATATTTTCGTTTCATATGTTCGACATAATTGTAACTTTTAACAGGATAATTGTATTATTTTATGGTGCAATCTCCTTGGATAGTGATAGTGTTGGCGAGAGGCATTGCCGGAGATGACTGTCCATTCAGAGTTTTGGTGAATTTTGAACTTTCCGACACTTGACAATCGAGTTCTGACCCGCACTAAAATAACCCATTAAACTTCATTTAGTGGAAATGCAATAAATCACGGACTTTTCGTAAGTATTCTGTTTTATATCCTTAACATAAGATAAAATTAATTTTATTTTCCCTTCTGTATTTTATCGAATACAAAATGCGTTCAGTAGCTTTTGATCAAGACCGTACTGAATTTCGGGGAATTCCCTACTTCGCTAAAATAGAAATTGTCAAAATAGTCCGTATTCGTGCGCGCTGTTAACAATGTGTAAACTTCGTTACTTGTTCGATTTCCAAACATTTTTGGGTGGTTATTTTGAGCTTTTTGGGCCCTGTCTCCACATTTTGTCAACTTTATTGAACTAATTATTGATTATTTTACATTCGTAGCGCACGAGTATATTATTTTACGACTTTTAGTTGGTTATTTAGACGTTTTGTTTTGAAAACAAGCCAGTTGTCGAAACGCACGTGCACCAGCTGTTGCCATCGAAGATATCCTTGTTGCCATCCAGGATACAAGATCGGAAACCGCCTAGTCGTTTTCGCGTGTATTTGATGAAATATAGCTATATTGTAAGATAAAGTTTTTTATGTCTGGAAAAAGTTTCAGCCATGTTACAGCTAAACTGTTTCTTAGCTGTAATAAGTTAAGATACCTTTCAATGCCAAATTGCCCTAATTAATATGAATATTAATTAGCGAACAAAATTCCAGCTATATTACAGCTATATTTAAAATACAGTCAATTTACAGCCATTTCAAAAATGCGTAATGAGCTCTGTCAAATCTCATGAATATGCAAATGACTATTTTCTTGAACTCCTAATAGCTGTTTCATAGCTGTAATGTAACTGTTTTATAGCTGTATTCAGAAAGTCACGAATCAAGCTTATGATTTATGGCTGTTTTGTAGCTGTAATGTAGCTGCATTTTAGCTGTAAGATAACTGTTTTGTGGCTGTCTTCAAAATGTTATGCAAATGAGATATAAATCAGCAGGGCGGTTTCATATCTGTATTTAACTCTTTCGTTGCCGAGCTAATTTTACACCGAAATTGCCGGAGAATTTATGAGAAAACTGATTTTATTGTGGAAAAGTATGATACAATAATAGTCTTCTTCTTATGAAATAATGATTCAAATATCAAGGACATGTATGTAGGTGATTAGCCAAAGAATTGCGGGTGAATTCATGACAATTAAGGGAAATAACTTCAAATAAGGATTTTTTTGCAATAATCCAATTGAAAAATGGCCCACAACCTACTATATTCAATATTGGTTTTCTGAGACAGTATTCCAACGATGATGATCTGATAAATCTTTCTACTGTCTTTCTAGTTCTGGAATAGCTGGACCATATGTGAGGAGCTACACAATGCAGGAGCCGATTTATACTTTAGTTGCGACAGTTTACTACGAAAATAGCTAGGTTTTTTAATTGAGGAAAATGGCAATTTTGACTGTCAAAAAACAAAACCAAAATTGTGATATATAATTAAATCTCTAACTACAAGCTTATCATCATTGTGCTATAAATAAAATAACAAAAATGACACATATGCATGTGGTCTAAACTGTCACTGAGGCACGCTGGGGCCTGTGGGAGTTAAAAATCACGCCGTTTGTTCTAGTGAATTACGTTTTTACCTTGAAAAATAGGTGATTCATTCAGCAAAAACGGCAATTTTGACTATTAAAAAAACTAATAAAACAATGTAAAGTACACATAATCTTTATTGTAATGTCAGGTTGTCATACTATCATGTTTAAATTAGTTAATGCATTGGTAAAATGCATATCTTTCATATAAATAATTGTCTAAAAATATTTTTCTGAAATTGTTGGCCATTTTGGATTTCCGACTGCAGATCTTTCATTTTGTTTACAAACTTATTTCATTATTTTAATTTTCAAACGTCTTAAAAAGGATTAAAAATCAGATATATACTGCAGAATTTAATTAGAAACAATTAAAACAATAATTTTATGAAACTTGAAAAACTTTTTTATTATTGTCATACAGTTGTGATCAAAATAATTACGGTTACAAATATGGCCGATAATATCGGCCCTGGCAATTTATCGACCGGACATTTGGGCTGATAATATCGGCCCCTGGCAATCAAAGAGTTAATGAAAATCATGACTGTTTTGTAGCTGTAAAGTAGCTGCTTTATAGCTGTAAATCAGGACCGTTTGATATATCATATCAATCATGGCTGTTTTGTAGCTGTAAAGTAGCTGCTTTATAGCTGTAATCATGACCCTTTGATATAGCATATGAATCATGGCTGCTTTATAGCTGTAAAGTAGCTGTTTTATAGCTGCATTAAGGACCATATGATCTATAGCATATGAATCATAGCTTCTTTGTAGCTGTTTTATAGCTGCAATAAGGACCCTATGATATATAGCATATGAATCATAGCTGCTTTGTAGCTGAAAAGTAGCTGCTTTATAGCTGTAATCAGGACCCCAGTATATATATAGCATATGAATCGTAGCTGCTTTGTAGCTGTATAAAAGTCACTGTAAAGTAGCTGCAATCCAAATCCTTTGATATATATAATATGAATATGGCTGCTTTATAGCAGTTATCTGAGCCCTATGGTGGATTATATCGCAATCATAGGTTTCTGGTTGCATTCCTGAACTCAACGATATAATGGGGAGTCAGCTCTGCTCTGTATTGTAATCTGCAGCCACTTTATAAAAGCTGTATTCTCTAGACATTGTGAAATGCTACTATATGAATGAGAGCTTTTCCACACAACATGTGACATGTATGATTATGGGGCACACAGAATTTGTGACATTGTTTTAATAATTAAAACACATTGGACAATAATTGCTCCAGATGAAGTGCATCACAAACAGGTACTAGCAAAATCAGCATTTTATAGAAACTATAATTTTTTATTGAAATTATCCATATATACATATACCCGATGGCTTGAATTAACATTATCCGAAGAATTGGTCCCAACGAACACAAATCAATGTTTCATTTCAGCTATTGAGTTTCTGAATTGAAGTAGTTTCTTGGTAGTAGTCTATGTTAAAAGTTATTGTGGCATCATCCATATTTCTCATATCTGTTCAACGAATCCAGACGGCTCATCTTGGTGTCTGCAAATGGAGAGAGAAGAAAATCAGGAGTAGGTTGAATTTGAGTGAACTGATCAAATTATCATCCTACACCATTGTTAAGCTTGATTGAAAAAGCCTCCATACAAAATCTGAGACAAACTTCCTTTCCTACGCAATTTAAAGAGATCTTTCCCAACAATCCCGTGAAATTTTAACAGCACTTTCTTTCTCAGGTACTTGACAGGATATCTTTATAAGTTGATAATCCTAATCAACAATTCATACAATTTAGTAAAATAAATGTATTAGAATACATGATTATGTAACACACACTGCACCTTAATACCATTATAAATAACTTATAAAATACCTACTTATATTCTAGAATTGTTTTGTGGTACTGACTGCTATCGTTAGATATGTCGCTTTGAATGAAAGGACAAGTTTATGAAACAGGTACTTGACAGGATATCTTTATAAGTTGATAATCCTAATCAACAATTCATGCAATTTAGTAAAATAAATGTATTAGAATACATGATTATGTAACACACACTGCACCTTAATACCATTATAAATAACTTATAAAATACCTACTTATATTCTAGAATTGTTTTGTGGTACTGACTGCTATCGTTAGATATGTCGCTTTGAAAGGACAAGTTTATGAAAGAAATGTACTGCATGGATTAGTATGGGAAGCCTATGATGGAGGGGCAGAAATCCAAGTTAGGCTTAAAATTTTACCAGTGATACTCACCCTATTTCAGAAATATCTGCCACCTTCGATGTAGAAATAGCTAAATAGTAGATATACTGGTTATCTTCATCTTCTGTCATCTCAAGTGCCCATATCTCTCTCAAATCTTAAAAAAATTATCTTCATAGGACATATGTGTATAAAACACATATACTAGTAGCAGCAACTGTTAAAAAGTTATGTCATATGGCGTTGCCTCGCGCCATGATGTCATGACATCACAACTGCTATGTGGCTGGAAAGTAGCTGCAATGAATAACTGTATTGTAGCTGCAATGTAACTGTAATATAGCTGGATTTTGACATTCATTGATATCATGCTAAACTGTAATAAAGCAGATAAATCAATGATGTCATATGGCGTTGCCTCACATTGTGACGTCATGACATCACAACTGCAATGTGGCTGGAAAGTAGCTGTTATGAATAACTGTATTGTAGCTGTAATGTAACTGTAATATAGCTGGATTTTGACATGCATTGATATCATGCAAAACTGTTATAATGCAGATATATCAATTATTTAATACAGCTACCGATTATTTTACAGAATTTTAAAGTGGAAACAGCTTACACTATAAAACAGTTATGAAACAGTTCTATACTGTCTATTGAATTTACATTTTTTTTTCTAAGTGGAAACAGCTATTAGCCAGTTACACTGTAAACTAACTGTCTATTTAATCACCATAGAAAACTAGAATGCACTCAGAGAGATGCCAACGTGCGCAAAAATGTAATAAACAATAATTTAAAAAATAATTTCATTGTATTTTACTTAATTTGTTTAATTTAATTTAATGTTAGCAAAAAAAGACAATTACCATTTCTCATTTCATCACAGATAAAAGGCAAATTACTATATTAATCATTTAAGTAATTAAAACCAATTCCATGTTGCCGAAAGGATGAGATTCTAATATCGATTACATTTTTTTCAGCGGCATATTTTCATTTTCATTTTCAGATAGTCAAAGTTGACCAAAGGAGCAATTATAAGAAATAATTAATACTATTTGTGTAAATATTGATAGCAGCCAATATGCAACAATAAATATCAATAATTAATCAATAATTAATCAATAACGGTCATTTTATGTAATAATAAACTCTTCAAACGGTGTTTGTGTCAACAAATGCGTTTTGTTTTGTGTTACGTCATTTGTCGTATTTGACCCGGAACTCGGCTGAAGGTTAGGCTATTCAGCCTATTGCGTCGAATTACGAAATCGCGTTTCGAATGTCTCTCTTTTCCCGCACGATAATAAGAGGTCTTCGCACGAACCAAAAATGATAAAACTTCCCAATTATAAGTAAAAATACCCAAATGAAGGAGTCTATGTAGGTCCCGAAGGAGTCTATAGACTCTTTGATGTAGAGTTCTGATGGAGAAAATGTAGGTCGATCTACTTTTGTCATAACTCTGACGTATTTTGACCTGGGAGAAAAAATCGAAATCGAGGCTCACTACGAGCATGCCAGTTTTAAATATAGAAACAGGGAATCCTGACAAATGGCGACATCGGCGACAAACAAATAATCGAAAACAACACATAAAATAAACATAGCAAAAACGCGGCACAGTAAAAATGTCAGAACGCCACGAGGTTTTACGTCGTTTTTGGTGACGTCATGGAGTTTGACACCAACCTACGAATCTGTCTGATCGCCATACTGTTGCGCGAGCTCACGTAATAAACAGAGTTAAAACAGTTATGAAACAGTTTATTCTATAATGTCTGTTGAATTTACATTTTTTTTCTAAGTGGAAACAGCTATTAGCCAGTTACACTGTAAACTAAGGCCAAACTTTTTTATTTTTCTGCTTTACGGATTTGTTTAACCTTGTTTTGGTAGGGTCGGTCGGAAAAAAAATAAAAATAAAAATGCTTGAATCATTTTTTTTTTTTTGGACATTCGCTATTAAAGGTGGTAATTGTGTCTTCATAATTCTCTGTCAGTCACTTACAGAGAAAAGTTTTTGGATGTATATCACAAAATTCACATCCAGAACTATTATTTGAAACATAGCTCAGATTATTGAATAATATTGAAAAAATCCAGAAATAAAGAGTTTGTTTTTGTTCAACATTTTAATTATTAACCCTTTATCTGCTATATATATAGAACATCACTTGGTACTGTAATGCTGAGTTAATTGCTGTAATATCAGTATAATATCAACTAAATTGTTGCAGTATATTTGGCCATGGTCAAATCGAATTGTGACACACAGGGGACACCAATACCTATACCTTTTGGGAAAACCAGACTTGACCTTTAAAATCAAACATTACACTAAAGGTGAGGCGCTCGTTAACTCACCTGTATAGGTAAAAATACAGGTAAATTGATGTAAAATGTAAGAAAAATCCACTTATAATTGCATATGAAATCTGTTTATGATGATGATAAAAGTAAATTATGTACCACCAACTTCAGTAGTAGCACAGCAATCCAACTTAACCTTTAAAATCAAACATTGCACCAAAGGTAAGGTGCTCATTAGCTCACCTGTACATGTAAAAATACAGGTAAATTGATGTAAAATATCAGAAAAATCCACATATAACTGCATATAGCATCCATTTATCTGTAATTTTTCATGTACAATGTTCTATAGGTACCATGTTTATACATGTATATACAAGTATTATCATGTTGTATGGGAAATCATGCTTGACCATAAAAATTGAACATTGCACCAAGGTAAGGTGCTCGTTAGCACACCTGTACAGGTAAATTGATGTAAAATATAGGAAAAATCCACATATAAATGCATATAACATCCATTTATGGCACTGTTTATGGTGATAATAAAAGGACCTTATATACCACAAAACTCAATAGCAACATAGCATTCATAAGAGAATAATCTACTGAAGGTAAGGTACATGTATTGTTACATTTACAGGTGAAAATTGCTAATAATCAGTAATAAATAGCCGATTATGTAATATTTTTTATCTTTTTTTTGGTAGTGTCAAATTCCTCTGTTGTAATTGCCTGAGATAATTATACACCACAAACTTTCAAGACTGAATAATCGACTGACAGTAATGTACATTGTTACCTGTATATAAAGTGAAATAATAAATTAACAGAATTAATTATTATATAAGATATGTGGATGTTTATACATGGTACCATATACCAGAACATGTATGGTGTAAATACAGGTGAGCTCTGAGCATGTTGCCTTTGAAGTGAATTCGGTTCTGTAGAATGGAACTCCTCCCCAATGTTACAAATGGATACAATTTGAGTCATGACTTTGAACTTTGAATAATAATTTATGTGATAAATAAATAAATAAAACAATAACAATTTTGTAATAATAGCAACATAACAGTTAGGACAATTTTGGATGCAAAGGCAGTCAGAAAATACATGTGCACCAGTTTTAATCCTCTAGTTTCAAGGACTGTCAGCACCTGATGCACTACCAAGCTTGTAATTTACATGACTGTGATACTCTTTGAAGCATTCAGGTATGCACAACGCAACATCACATGTGTCACATTGATATGTGGTCTGTTTCCTTTTGAAACCAGATCGATCAGCTTTTGGTTTATTACATGCAACACAGTCCCTGGCTGGATGAGCACGTTTGGAACCTGCTTTATGTGGTATATATTCTGGAAAGTGTCGTCCGGTAAGTCTTTGAGGAATTTCACCTAGAATTTTCCGACCTTTCCTGGATGGTTGAGGTACATCATCTATATCTAATAGCAATTCATTTGCCAGAGCTAGGTGAAAATCATGGTGGTTCTTCAATTTAGTAGAATCTGCAAACTGTTTATACAATGTGAAAGCATTGATGATCGATAAATTGAAAAGATGGAAAAATAGTTTGCGCCACCATTTCTTAGATTTCCTCAAGACAGTGTTGTATGCACTAAATTGGTCACTCAGATCAACCCCACCCTTGTGTTTCACATAATCAACAACACATGATGGTTTGACAGTTGGTGTGTGATCTTTAGAAAATTCCTTGTACAACACAGACATCTTTGCCTCATGGAAATTAGTCAGCATTGAAACATCTCGCTTGTCATGGAATTTTACACTGAGCAAGTTTTCTCTCCGCCTGAAGATGCATTCCCCTACTTCCAACTTTTGTTTTATTTTTAGAGCCTCTGGTACACCTTTTCTGTTTAACCGAAGAGTTCCACAAGCATATGTATTGTATGCATCCAAAATGTCATAAAGTTCTGGAGATGTGTAATAGTTGTCCATATATACTCGATGTCCTTGGTCCAATAGGCCACATTTGGTCAATAGTCCTATAACGACCTTACTGGTTGTCGTGATTTTATCAGTGTCTAAACCCAGAGCTTCAACATAAACATCGTTAGAAGAACTGTCTCTAGCATACACATCGTAACCCATGCAGTAACCGGTACTGGATTCACACACCTGATACAGTTTTATCCCAAACTTATTGGGCTTGTTTGGGTTGTATACTTTGAATCTTAGCCTTCCCTTCCATGGGCATGTTGCTTCATCAACACTAAGATCCTGTCCAGGATTGTACACTGTTTGAAATGAATTCAATGTTTGTTCAATTATAGGTCTGATTTTATAGAGTCGATCATGACTTGCCGAAGAACTGTTATTGTCCGCAATATGAAAGTTCGAGAGAATATTCATGAACCGATCCCTGGTCATTGTGTGTCCAAAGAATGGAGTGTTTGTTATTGACGTATGAGGAGACCAGTAGTTACTACTTTCACTTTTTCTGACTAGTCCCATTGCTATCACCAACGCAAAGAACATTTTCATCTCATCAGAAGTCACATCAGTCCATTTATTCATCCTACTGTGAGGTTTTAAATTCATCTTTTCTATCTTCGAATTGGCATAATCATTTGTTTGGCAGGATATTTCCTCAATAAAACTGTCCGACAGGAATAGTTTGAAGAATTGTAAATGCTCTGTGTGGTTCAGTTCAACATTCAGTTTTGCGCACCCGGTGAATGGCGCGTTTACTGGAAATTCAGTGGAATGTCTACGGGGGCAAATTCGGATGTACTTGAATTCCAACCCATCTCCACATCACTTTGAATATCAATGTCCGTCGGAATTTGTATCATGTCTACCTCTCGCAAAAGTTTTCCCCGAAATGATGCCTCAGGAAAACCCTCAAACTCGTAATCTGTGTCAGAATCTGACGATGACGAAAGCGAATTGACATCGACATCCATTTTGTTTACTTTCAAATTCAAGGTCAGACATTATACACCTGTTTGTTAAACAGATTCTGATTGGTCTAATCGGTATTGAATTATCTCCCTTGCATTCTATTGACCAATGAATGATCCTCTAGCAATAAAACAGCGTATAGCAACCCTGTATAACACTACAAGATACCAGTATAGACCACCAAACGGAATGCCGTTATAGACCATTGTTGGGACGACAAATGTCGCGATTAGCATTACGTACATCACGACGTCAGCGCGACTTTAATATGTCGCGTATAGCAGATAAAGGGTTAAATAAATGGACTCCCCCATTCAGTTATAATGTATACATTGAAAAAGTCCATTATTCATCTGGATGGATGTCATGGAAAAATAAGTAGCCAACAGATACTATATGTGCAGAAGGATTCCTATTTATATTTGGTGGGAAATGTTCAGATAATAAGTTTAGAAAACGGTCTATGGCCGTTGGTTGAACTTAATATCTGAACATTTCGTAAGGAATCTACTTGTCTGGTCAATGAGTATTTAGTATAGAGAGGGTTAATACACGCATGGGAATGGTGAGATTAGTGGTAGTGATAAATAGTGAATGTGTAACTTGAGCAAACCCACACTGAGCATACTCATTAGCTTGTCATTCCTATCTAAGAAACCTTGTGGACTGTTATTGGTCTTCGGTCATAAAGATCACCATAAATTCCCAGGAATACAAAATGTATTTTAAAGGCCAATTAAAGTTTTAAAGAGATGTCAAGATTTATAGAAAGCATACAGGTATCTTGGTGGAAGAAGCATATACACTCAAGATGACTTCTCAGTTTTCATCTTGGATGTAGTTAAAAGTAATTAAAGCCAGAGATATCTATAGTTGGTGGGTCCTATGCATCTTTAATCACCAGTGAAATGTGGTTAGATCTTTTGTTACTGGTAAGCAGAAACAGCTAAGGTGAAAATAATTTTTTTTTTCCCCACCGACCCTACCAAAACAAGGTTAAATAAAAAAATATATATATTTGATTTTTATTTCCTTGTTGGGCCACAGAAAACAGGGTCGGCGGATCCATAAAGCAGTAAAATAAAAAAATTTGGCCTAACTGTCGAATTAATCACCATAGCAAATAAACAGAGTTAAAACAGTTATAAAACAGTTTATTCTATAAAGTCTATTGAATTAACATTTTTTTTCTAAGTGGAAACAGCTATTAGCCAGTTTACACTGTAAACTAACTGTCTATTTAATCACCATAGAAAATAAATATGCAATCAACGTCGTTTTCGATGCATCTGTCGACGTATAGAAGTGTCGGATGCCGAATTACATACTGTATAATTTCGCGAAGCGAAATTATACAAAGTATGTAGTTCGGCATCCGACACTTCTATACGCCGACAGATGCATCGAAAACGACGTTGATTGCTTATAATTACGACAATCCGCATATTAGTTGGTGATTAAACAAGTTCTTTTTAAAGAAACTATATTAAAAACACTAAAATGGTAAAACTACCCAAGTGATATTTGTGTCTGGACTCAGCTGCTCTTTTAACCGAAATGGGAATTTGGGTCGAGAATAAATTGGGCGACCGACCGGAAGTTCGAGATGAACACGCACAATTCGATCGCTGTTTCCGATATTCCAACTACACAAAAGCAAGAGACCACACCCGTAAACTATTAAACTGTACTTGCTGGTGTAAATTTCACTTATTTAAAACGATTCTAGAACATGTATTGTCATAAAGGCAATCCGATTCGATAGCAATTCCGAAGCGGTGTTCCCAAACTTCGCCACTGAATTTGTGGTCTCCGGCGACTCGAAAAGTAAACAATCGCTACAAAGGTGCATTCTATGCTCTCATGACCACTGCCATGTCATATTAGTATTGGCACGAAGCTGGATAAATGCTAATACTAATGGTGGAATAGTTACGTAATACATTCTTTTATCCCCAAATAAATTAATGTACTATTTTGCTGTTTAATCGGCGATCATTATTCGCTGAGATTTGGCGTCTTGTGTTACCACTAGAAACGGAAGTGATTTCTTGCGATTTGATTGGTGGACAAAATAAAATTCCGGGTAAATTCGCCCCATGGATATTCGACTTGGTTTGCGAACTTTTTAAGGTATCACTACCCCCAGTGATGCGGGAAACGACACTTCCCTCCACTGATAGATATTGTCGCTACCAAGCGTATCTAAGGGCCTTGACCAATCAAATGCACGCATTTTAGTCAAAGCGAAAGTAGTGTTAATTATACAGAGTTAAAACAGATATGAAACAGTTTATTCTATAACGTCTCTTGAATTTACATTTTTTTTCTAAGTTGAAACAGCTATTAGCCAGTTACACTGTAAACTAACTGTCTATTTAATTACCTTAATAGTAAAGAAACAGAGTTAAAACAGTTATGAAACAGTTTATTCTGTAATGTCTATTGAATTTACTGGTTTTTTTTCAAAGTCAAAACAGCCACAAAACAGTTACACTGTAAAATGACTGTAATTACAGCTACATCCCAGCTACATTTGACAGCCAAAAATTAGTTACACTGTAATTTGACTGTAATGACAGCTGTATCCCAGCTACACTTGACAGTCACAAAACAGTTACACTGTAACATGACTGTAATAACAGCTACATCCCAGCTATACTTGATAGTCACAAAACAGTTACACTGCAATATGACTGTAATTATATCCCCACTTTCGAAGAAAATGGGGGGTATACTGGATTGACTGCGTCTGTCCGTCACACTTTCTGCCTCCGTCCGTCGGTCCGTCTGTCGGTCCGTCCGTCCGTCCGACCTAATAACTTGAACAACTATCAACCAATTTCAATAATGTTTTGTATGCAATCTCCTTAGGACTGTCTCTCTGCATGGTGCTAATTTCGGTTCGGTCCGACTTTTTTTGTTAAAGTTACGCCTCATTTTCGACTTAGAAAATTTCTCACTTTTTTGGTTTCCGGATGATATCTCAAGTTTGGATCCTTTAATTGCAAATACCGTTTGTAGATCAGTCATATCAAGATACAGGTTGAGTTCGAATTTGAGTTTGATCCGATGATTTTTTCTAGAGTAATGGACTTTTTTCGACTTTTTTTGGGGATTCCAGATGATAACTAAAGTTTGGACTGTTCAATTGAAAATTCCGTTTTTGTGTGAGTCAATGATATCCGGTGATTTTTCTCAGAGTTGTGGGCTTTTCGACTTATAAAATTAAATTTTCTTGTTTTTTCTTTGGTTTCCGGATGATAACTCAAGTTTGGATTGTTTAATTGGGAATTCCAAAAGTTATGGGCCTTCGACTTATTTTTTTTTTTTTTTAATAATTTTCTGTTTTTCTGTATGAGGGTACCTTCATGGTGTAATCAACTCCTCCTACAGTTTTGATCGTAGATATTGGAAACTTCGTTTTTTTTTGGATGCTATCACACTCGACAAAACCATCTTAGATGTTACGGTTGCGTTTCATTTTCTACCCTTTTTTGGGTTTCGGCAATCATTCGAACAAATATGAACCAATATCAAAATTATTAATCCAAATTTTTCTTTAAAGTTAAAAATCTTTTTTTTGGGGTTTACGGATGAATGCGGGTTGAATTTGCAATGGTGGGGGTATGCTAGCACTCGAGTGCACACCTCTTGTTACAGTTACATCCCAGCTAAACTTGACAGTCACAAAACAGTTACACTGTAATATGACTGTAATGACAGCTACATCCCAGCTACACTTGATAGTCACAAAACAGTTACACTGTAATATGACTGTTATAACAGCTACATCCCAGCTTCTCTTGACAGCCACAAAACAGTTACACTGTAATATGACTGTAATGGCAGCTACCTTACAGTTACTAATTCCAGTCATAAAACAGTTACACATGTACACTGTATTATGACTCTGAACAGCCATGTTACAGTTATTGATTACAGATAACTTACAGCTATAGCTGTTTTAAAAACAACAATACAGCTACAAAACAGCTATAAAACAGTGTAGCTATAAAAAACAGCTTAGCTGTATTTTGACAGGGGTGAGCTTACACTGGCACTTTCTTTGCGTTTCCGAGCCATTTCCAAAGATCTAGGGTGCAAATATTTATCAATGCAAGATCTGTGCGAATCTAGAACGAGATTGCGATCGGCTTCGTATCGAGGCCACAGAACTGTGTGTAGTCCAACGCCGTAGACTTCACTATATGTTAAGATTTTTTCAACCCGCTTGGTAAAACTTTAACGAAACGACTACTCGAGTCTTTACAACTGTACAAATGAAATTTGTCATGGATGTTAACAATGACATGTACTCTCAGGTGCCAAATAAACGTGATGGCTGAATAAACGTGTTGGCTTACATTTACCCCTAAAATTATTAATAGTGCTGGCATTTTCACTATATATATCATGACCAAATAATAGTGATGGCCTACATATTCTTCCAAAATTAATAAGCGTGCTAGCACGTTTATTTGGCACCCAAGAGTAGATGGGAACGAGTCATTTTGGGGTCATTCAGCCATAAAACTTGGCCGCCGGCACAGGCTACAGGTCATACCTTTGGTCGGATCATTATGAAATTTGTCATGGGCGTTGACATTGACATGTAGATGGGAACGAGTCATTTTGGGGTAATTCGGCAAAAAAACATGGCTGCCAGTGGCAATCTTGGATCTCAAAATTCAATCCATTAGCATGGGCTACAGACCGGAGTGTTCATCTGATCATCATGAAATTTGTGGTGGAAGTTAATATTGACATGTAGATGGGAACGAGTAATTTTGGGTCGATCAGCCATAAAACATGGCCGCCATCTTGGATTTTACTCTTGGCATGACTAAATTGTTTGGCATGGGCTATAGGTCGCACCTATGGTCGGATCATAATGAGATCAGAATTCAATCCATTAGCACGGGCTACAGGCCGAACTGTTCGCCTGATCATCATGATATTTGTATGGATGTTAATATTGACATGTAGATTGGAAGGAGTCATTTTGGGGTCATTCAGCCATATAACATGGCCGCTGGCAGCCATCTTGGATTTTACTCATTGCATGACTAAATCCTTTCGCACGGGCTACAAGTCGTAGCTTTGGTCCGATTATTATGAAATTTGTCATGGCTGTTAACATTGACATGTAGATGGGAATGAGTCATTTTGGGGTCATTCGACTATAAAACATGTCCACTGGCAGCCATCTTGGATTTTACTCTTTGCATGACTAAATCCTTTGGCGCACCCTCAGCCGATCATCACCAAACTTCATATTAATCTTGATAATTGATCTACTAGATTGAAGCTATCAAATGTTTTTGAATTTCTTTTGAAAACATAGCCGCCAGCAACCATCTTGGATTTTACTTTATATATATATCTCTTCATGTTGATAATCTAGTATTACTTAGACATTTCAACTTTCCGCATTCCTAATCACTCCATTGACTGTAACACATGAAATTATTCCCTTTCCAAGTTGACCTACAGTGTCATTGACACTTTCGTTTTAAAGTGATTTGACAAGTACTGACTATTGTAGTCTTCGGAGGTCCAGTATTTTCCGACTTTAAATTCAGGTGAGTACTCCACAGTCATTGACTGTCTTGTTTCCAAAATTTACCACAAAAAAAAACATGGCCACCATCATTGAATTTAATTGTGAATCCATCAGCACACCCTGCAGCCCACATTTATTGGAGAATTGTTTTGAAACTTTACAGGCTTGTTTTGGATCACCTCTAGATGGGAGCTATTGACCAATGTCAATAATTCTTGTGTGACAGATCCACGAGCGCCATCTTCCGATGCGCACCCTTTGTTGTTTCTGTTTTTTTTGGTAATGATTGAGTTGTAAAATATCACAGTTTATTAGTCTGATAAGCATTTCAAGACCAATGAGTCAATGAGCCACCATTGTCGGAATATTTCAAACACGTTATTCTGTTTCCTGTCAGGGTGCATGGTGTCATGTTCCCAGCCTGTAAATTATATTCAACCTTGCTGCTGGTGCGACTCCACTGAATATAAATTCCAGGCTGGGAACATGACCCCATGTACCCTGGCAGGAAACAGAATAACTTATACTGTTCAAATAACAATCTTACCCTCCAGAATGTCATCTCGAAAATCGATGTGCAATGTGCATCTTTAAAGGCCTAATATTCACAACAATGATGGTAATTCTTCTCAAACATGTATGTGTGTTTAATATAGACTTGATAACTCGATAACTGCTCGACTGATCTGACTCAAATTTGTGGGCCTACTTAGTCCAAGTCTTCTTGTACTAAAACCAGCTAAGATATTGGGATGGCGATTTGCTGTTTTTAGTCCAAGCCCGCTTGCATACCATTCTTATGACACGACTTACGCCCACGATCTGTGGCGGGAATTTGTGGTGTATTTTACTCGATTTACCTAGCAAATCAATACATGATGCTATATACATCGCAAAGGCTTACATCTTATGGTCATAATGGTGTATAATAATCTAACTTTAATGTTAAATTACACATAGAATATTCCGGTTGATTGCCACACACATCGATTTGTTTCTCTGTTTGTTTACGTTTTAACCGAAAGCCGAAGTGGTCCGAATAAGTTCGGCATAATCCGCTGTTTGTTCTGGGAATTCTGGTTTCCGTTTCTATATATAGCGCGGGTTTTCCGAACAAAAATGGCGAAAACCGATCGCCCGAAAGTCCAGTTTTCTATGTGCTTTCAGAACAATTCCCGCACTAAAAACTTAATGACATAATGGAGGATCAGAACGGTAGTTTTGTTGACAATTTTCGCAAGCAACTTGTCAAAATTGGAGCAAATTAGAAGTCTTGTGTTTGACTTGCCATGCGTGTGATGTGCATTTGACATCTGTGTTGATAAAATAATCGGAGAACCGAATCACACAGTTTCGAAATATAGTTCTTCCGTTTTAGTGGGACTTTTCAAACTTAAGGTTCATTTATTTAGTGTATTACATTTATATCTCCAATGTTTAATTAATCTATTTATTATTTTATTTATTGACACACATAATTACGATTACAATGGAGAATTCATCGTAATTTGCGTTGTTGTCCAAAATCTATGGAATATTTTCAACGGAAAATGCCGAACACAGTTCGCGAGGTCAACCGAGTTCGCATACTTTTAAAAAATTGTAAACATTGAGGTAAATGTCTCTTTTCGCATTAAATTACCGTTTTAAATTCACAACTGATGTGGGTTTCAGATAAAATAGCATGTCTTCTGCGGAAAATATCCGTTTATTGTCGCAATTGTGATATTTTATTTCATATAATTGTGGTTTTATTTGAGCGGGTCACTAACGATTAACTCGTGTCAAAGGAGACCATGGGCCTGGAACTCGGACTAAAGACCGGCACCTCCATCCCAATATCTTAGCCGGTTTTAGTACGAGAAGACTTGGACTAGGGCCTACTTTGATCCCGGAACAATATGGACATTTCTAATTTCACGTGGAACCATGTCCTTGACCTTAACCTCGCTCATATAGGCATGTTTCTGTACCTCGACCGATCCGACTCAAATTTGAAATGTAGGCCTACTTTTATCCCGGGAACAATATGGGTGGGTCCTATTTCACGTGTGACCGTGTCCTTGACTTCACTCATATATGCTCATATAGGCATGTTTCTGGACCTTGACTGATCTGACTTAAATTTGGTATGTCGGCCTACTTTGATCCCGGGAACAATATAGGTGGGTCCAATTTCGCGTGCGACTGTGTCCTTGACCTTGCTCATATACGCTCATATAGTCATGTTTCTGGACTGATCGAACAATAGTTCCCAGATGGAGGCAATCACAAAGAAATCCCTAAATAGCCTGGACGAAGTCGGGCACATCAGCTCGTTAGAATATAATTATGACAGTGAGATAAACATGGGTGATAAGGGAGGGGGGTTGAACAATTTTGTCAACATAAAATATATTTTATGTGATAAAATGGATCTCAAATTCATCGTAATTCTATACAAATTTTTTAAACCTCGTATATATTTGATTCGAGCCTCGTTAAAAGGTTAGTACAGTCGGTTAATATTTTCTTTTATAGAATTGCGATTCATTAGAGATCCTCCATATAAGAGGGGCTTTGGCATAAACAAAAATTTAATATACCAATCGATTTCACTGGCTGGTTTACATTGAAGGAAGCTTGTTCTCTATATAAACCCATATTTAAATTAATTGTTAGAAATTCTGATTTTCAGGAGATCTGAATATACCTTATTTCGATCTGGGCTGGTGGTGACACAGACAAATGCTAAGATGTGGAATAATGTTGGGCATTCTCTTGAAAAAGAGGAGAGATGGTCTGAGGCAATAGAATACTTCCAGAAGGCTGTCAGGTATGAAATTATAATTTGTTCCTCAAGCTGAACTGACGTCATTGGTTTGCTTATGTTGTCAATCATAGAATAGTCCACAATTCCTTTGAAAGCCCGATACAGCTGAGATTTATTGTTGGATATGCGCTGTTTTCATCTCTATGCTCAGGGTTTCTGATACCATGGCTGTTGAGCAGCCTCATTCCTCTCCCCAACCTTGGCTTCTTATTGGGCCACAACACATAGACCGAGCTTAACCACATTTTTCCCCAGGAAGGAGGACCACTGACACTGACGATTAACAGGTCACAAAGAATCATGGGTTCCATCCATCTGTCAGTTAGTCCAACCATCCATCCATCCAGCTGTCTGTCAAAACTTAAAACTTTGGAGCTCTATATCTCAGATCATTCTTGATATGAATGATCTTGCTGATGAACCATCATGGTGTATTGAGGCATCATGTCAAAAGTAAATCAGTAATTCCACCAGTAATAACGGCTGTAGAGCTATTTACCGACAGTATTACAGATGAAAAATAACCCGTGGATTACCGATAGATGCAAGAACAATTACAGGTGAAATTTTCTATGGAATTACTGATGGACAGTTGTCCTTTTACTGGAGAAAATACCGATGGAAGGCTACAAATTACCGACGGAATTACCATTAAGGTACCACTTCAAAACTAAAATGGTAATACTGCCTGAAATACCTGCTGTAGAGGTATTAGCAGTGGTGTTACCGATAGAACATTACCGGTTTATTCAAGAATAATTACCGATAAAATTACCAATGGAATTACCGATGAAAGGCTATAAATTACCGATGGAATTACTGGCGAAAATTACCGCTATACTGGATCAAAATTACTGATAAAATTTGCTGGTGAAATATTACCAATGGAATTACCGGTGAAAATTACCGAAAACAGGATCAAAATTACTGATAAAATTTACTGGTAAAATTACCAATGGTCAGGTTGCAAATTACCAGTGAAATATTAGGGACCGTCGCGAAATGCAAAAACCGATACCGACCGATAACCGATACCGACCGATGACCGATTGTAATAAATTCATCGGTCATTTTATTGGTTCCCTCGGTCATTCTATCTGTTCCATCGGTCCTTCTATCGCTTCCATCGGTCGTTTCATCGGTCATTCTATCGGTTCCATTGGTTATTCATCGGCGACTGATACGACGACGTTACAGCGACGTTACAGCGACCTCGCCAAAACACATGTGTCAGTCGTGTTTTGGCAACGTCGTTGTATCAGTCGCCGATGAATAACCGATGGAACAGATGAATAACCGATGGAACCGATAGAATGACCGATGAAACGACCGATGGAAGCGATAATCGTGCATATAACCTTGAAATCTATGCTTATAAAGTCAATTCAAATGACTATCGCGCTGAGCATATTATACATATTTATCCATGCACTGTAGTTTATCTATAGTTATACACGCAAAATATTGTTTGAGAGAAATCACTTACTATCATAGCCTAGTCCGATAGGCCTATATAGGTCTCAATCCGTAATTAGACATGTATTTACCCATACCGAGAAAGAATTTAATTGTGTTTATAAATGAATGTGTCATACTTTATCAGTTTATTGGTATAATCGCTACCTCACTTCCCGTTCGCGAAGGGTAATATTTCTTTACGGAAAATTATTGACCTATATAAATTTCCCCGCATTCAAATGACGGCAACTTGTGAAGTTTTATGAAAACTTTCGGACAGTTGTCAAATGACCAGCTGTACATAATAGGGCCTACTGCATTGAAAACGATTGCATTGATCTTTGCCGACGAATCAGTCATGTTCGCGTGCTTACCGGAATACACATCTGTGGGGTGCCAGTGTGGGGTTCCTTTTAGGCACAAGATATTTTCGTTTTAATTATCTCAATCAAACACTCAATAATGCCATAATCCAACAATTTTATTTTAGAGGTTTTATAAAATATATGGATCATTGAAAGTGTAATAAAATGTTACTTTATAGTTGGGAAGCGCCCCACCCAGACATTTACCCACCGGAATTTTCCCACCCTGCTAATAAAATGCAGACATCAAAGAATGTTTTGACTGATCAGTGAAGCCTGGTCAGTGAGGCCATCTCAAGCGATGTCAACTCAGCCGATGTAATGTTTTGACAGACACGAAAGCGTGTTCTGACAAACATGAAAGAGTGTTTTGACGATAGTTTGGGAAAATGAACGCAGTTGAAACAATGTTGTGACAATTATGATCACAGTATGAATTCTAGTGAGTGAACTCTAGACAGCTATATAACCTTAGCAAAGTTATCATGGAATCATATCTTCAATCGTGGAACTGATTAAGAACAATCGTGGTGGTGACAAATTATGTTTCAAAGGTCATGCTTATACCAAAAAGAAAGTCAACAAATCGTCAATCAGATGGGAGTGTTCGCAGTGACGAGCTCTCACATGCAAGGGGTGTGTCACAACTGATGACGAGGTAAGTCTCAATTTCCACGATGTTAATTCATTTTCTGAGAAACAGATATAAAGAGCGTTCTTAGTTAATTATCCAATAATATGTGCGCAAATTTCCATAAGGCGCCTTTAATTTGATATGTTTTTAATATGTAAAAACTCAAACATCGGGGCCTCATTACGCACTGTCTTTAGGGAATTTCTGTAAAAAAAAATGTTGTTTCGCTGCGAGAACATGGCAGACACTTTTTAGGGACATATTTTGGGTTACAGTCATTTCGTACCCTCGCAATTTCGTACCCTACCAACTCGTACCCGATTTGGTCATCTCGTACCCTCTGGTCGTGAGTCATTTCGTACCCTGTGAGTCATCTCATACCCTCCTTCAGAAATGACAAGAAGAGCACCATAACACCAGACAATGCACTCTAAACGATGAGCGAAGCCTAACATAACATCGTTTGGATTCTGGTGGGCTTCTGTGTCATTTCATGGAGGTAAAACATGACATGCAAGGGCAGGAAAATACTCACGAACAGAAGCTACGAGATGACCAAATAAGTTACGAGTTGGCAGTTACGTAAGCCCCCCCATAAATCATTCAATATACATACCATCAACCATAAGCTATGCATGATTATCATATTGGCATTTGCAGATGTTGCATACCTGAATCGTCCAGAACTGGTGATGAAAACAAGGGAAACAACGTCAAGAGTGAATTTGGTGCGGGAGAATATGTTATCTATCATGTATTACCATTAACTTTATCACATACAATTTGGTACCCTCAGTCTGCGGGTACTAAATGACCAACATAAAATATTAATTCAGTTCACAGACCATTTATAATTTCTTTTTAGAAATGGTTATACAAAATGTTTGTTTGACAATTTGAATTGGGTCTAAAGACTTTTTATGAACAATCTATACATTGAAAATACTTTAATTTAAACTAATTTCTGTTTTATTTTAGACGAAAAGAGAAACGTCAGTTGATAGTAAACATACCGTATGGATAGATGTGAATAGCGCGACAGTCCATAGAGCAATGGCAGCATTTTCTGATATTTTTACCGCGAAATCACAAGTCGCGCCTTAAACCACGCCCACTAACTAACTCTGATTCCCATTGGTCATTACAATATCTTGTCACGTTAAGGACAGGTGTCACACCTCTCTTTGTCTTCATCTAAATGAACACCTCCCAAGATGAGGGAAACCTCTAATCCTCATTATGTTGTGTTCAAATAAAGTTATTTACATAAAAACAATGATTAAAAATGAAATTGAAGAGGTTAAACGTAAAATATGCGTTTATCGCTGGATTTGGAAACTAAATTCACAAGATAACTATCACAGAAAACTTCCACCGCCGACTTATTCTCGTTATTTTATAAAAATGTTAATGCATTTTTGTTTCATTCGAGGTTCTAAGTTGTAACTGAGACAGACCGTCCAGAATCATTCCAAAGAGTCAATGAATAAATTTAATGTATGTCCATATGCATTCTCTCTTCCTATTTATAATAAGATGGCAAATATTACCTGCAGTATATTGAACCATAAAATATATGATTTAAAAACAATAGTGTATCTATTTATGACTACATACACAGACATACATATACATAACAATCACTATTTTAAAACAGCATGACCTGTTGTCTTTTTCATCATTCTGAACTTCTACCTGATAAACGATTGTTATGTATATGACGTTCTTGAACTGTTGACAATTCATCGCATGGTTTGTTTTTGCCCCTAAAAGAATAGTCAAATATAGACAGACTTTGTTCTTATACAATTCAGAAATATGGCATAAACAGTATGGTATTGTAAATTTTCCCCTTTATTATGTAAGCAAAAGCAAAAAAACGTAACGTTACCTGGCCTTTGTTTAGATCCGGACATGGTAACATAAAAATAGTTATTTGTTACTGCTTTCCTGATATGGAAAAAAAAGAAGAGCGTTTATATCATTTGTGTGTGATTAGAATTGCGCTGTGTTATGTAAAACTTCTTTAACACGAGCAGGCTCTTGTTTACTACACCATCGTACGTCTTGATGACAATATAATATTTAGCGCTGATTATGTTTGGCATATGAACAAAGCTATATATATTTTAATATTCCTTCTGTTGATGGTGATTTGAACAAATATGAATATTTCTGCAACGAACGCCGCCCGTGCCTTTAAATATGTTTACACTAAAATGGTTCAATAAATACAAGACATGCTTAACAAGGGCTTATTAATATGCAAGTCGATCATTGTAATTTTTACTAGGCTGGCAAAAATTCAAAACGCATTAAAACTTCTTCTTTTTATAGTCGATATCTGGCCATCACAAGTTCATATTAATTATATCGTGCCTTGGGTCCGATATAATTATTTTTCTGATTGTTGTTTTATGATGTCCAATCCGACAGGGCCTCTTTAATATAAAATAATCAAGATCTCACAGAAGATGTTAAAAATAAAATATATACTCGATATATGATATCACAGAGAAAGAAGAGTAGTATATATAACGCCATTGATGCCAGCTATTTCGCACCTTTAATGTGTTAAACGTCTCTCACACATGTATAAAGGTGGACGCTCTTTATTCATTGTGCCAAAAACATTCCCTGTTCTTTTTTTCCATTTCTGACTGTTTCTGGTGTAATTTGTTTTACCACGTTGGTGGATTTAATCAAATGCGCGCACAGTCCTCGTGATGTGCACATGTACATGCATGGTAAATAGTATAAACATTTTTTATTTCCAATTCCAAACAAATAACATAATATACAAATGACACATAAATGCAAAATAGAAGTCTTAATATAATTATGGACACAATTATCAGACAAGTCCGATGGCTTATATGAAGTATTCTCCCATTTGGCTACATGCCCCCGTCCCCAAATAAGTGATGGGAAGGATTGAAAATAAAGGTTTTCGGAGAATTGGAGATATATAACATAATCTGAGTTAGGTGTACATGGGAGAAAAGGGAAGAAGATATAGTGTTTTGGATAACAGGCGGCAGAGAAAGAAAAGAAAGAGATGGTAATCCCTTCAACATAGTATGCGGGTGGGCACATGCAGAGTCGGGTTGTACATGTATAACGTGCTCTGTTGCCCTCGCTCTTTATTAGGAGTTTGGGGAACGGACCTGGGAGGATTTCGAAGAGGCAAAGCCTCTCCAATACAACCCACTTTGCAAAATTTTGGATGAGAATGGGATACATCGCACATGACGGGGTGAACATAAAATGAAAAATGCTTTCTTTTTCTATCTGTTTTCTGTTGATGTTGCTGTTGGAGGTGATGACATAGCCATAACTGCTTTGTATTTGGCTATTTCTTCTTTAGATTTGGCTATGTCCTCTTGTGCACCTCTGAGTATGTTCTCAATCTCGGCCGCCGAGTAGAAGCCGGTGATGTTGTTGTTGGTGATGCTGGTCGTGGTGGCAATGGATGACTCCTGGCTGATGTATTCCGGAAGAGTCTGTCTCCATCACGGCATCAGCAGCGGCAGCTTGCTGGGTTACGTTAGTCAGCACTCCAGCGGGGAGGGGTTGTCTGGGCGTCTCTCAGACCTCTCCCGGACTGGACTTGCGGTACCATCATCGGTGGTACGCAGGCGACCAACAGTCTTCGCAGCCCAGTGGGAAGGGGCAGCCAGCCGACCAACAGCTGCCTTCTTCTTTCTCCACTCAGCCCTCCGAGCTGATAAATTGCATGATTAAGGCCAAAAAAAAAAAGTGTTTTGGTTCTCGGGCAATTTTTTTTTCAAATCAATGAGGGAGGGAGGGTTTTATTTTTATTTTTTATTTTTTTCTGCGCATAGTAAGCATGGACAAAGATACCTTCCTCTGTCTAGTAATAACCAGAAAGGTAGAGGGAACTGTTATGCATATAAACTCATTTAGTCTTATATAAAAATGACATTGTACTACCAGTGTATGACTGGGATTACCTAACAATATATAATGCCCCTGACATTAACTACTGTTATTGTTGTCTAAAAACTGATAACTCCCCATTCTAATATGTGATCCTGAATTTAGTCCTGTGCCTTTCAATTGTATAAAGTTACAATTAGTGTAAGTTGTTCACAATGACTAATTGTAAGAAGAGCATGAGGATCAGCTAATCATTTTCTTAATTGTAGTCATCTACTTTATGTTGTAAGCCTGCAAGTCACTTTTTAACATATTACATGTTAGAGCTCAATGCACACTAATATTCAACACATATCTGCTATGGACATGGTGATTAAATCCCCCCAAAAAAAAAAAAAAAAAAAAATTTTTTTTAAATTTTTTTTTTTCGTAAGTTTTTTTGTCGTAACATCGGGCATTGCAATAAAAAGGCCAATGCGGCCCTTTTTATTCAATGCGGCGGTGCCTGAGAACCAAAACCTTTTTTTTTTTTGGCCTAATAAAGAGCGTTTATTGTCAGATCAGATAGATATGTGAGAATATTGGCGCAAAGAGGTAACATGACACAGGGAATGTCACACAATAAGGAAGGTGGAATTGAATAATGAAAAACAGTATTCTGGTACTGATGAAATAACAACTGCAATAGCCATATTAGGATAAAGCAGTATTAATGATGAATACACTTAGTTCGACAGAGGGTAATCTGGTGCCAAAGATAGATGCGGTTGATATCAATTGTTCATAAAAGACAAGTTCCATATTAAAGGTACTCAATCCGATCAGACGCTCCTAAACTACTATTTCTTTGGCAAATATTTGATTCGAGTCGAGGAACCCACCCATCAAAGCTCAGATTGATTAGATATCGATGTTTGAAATGTGCTGTTTCTGTTGTTTGTGGCCCAATCTTTTCGAGTACCACATGCTAAAAACGGACAAATTGCGGCTGTAAGATGGATAACTCTAAAATCAAGTTGTTACCACTTTGTCAAATATTTTTTACCCCCGAAGCCAAATAAATAGTAATTTAGGAGCGCCTGATCGGATTGAGTACCTTTAAAAGGTAAGTCCCAAACAATTATAGTCAATTAACCTACAATGAAGTGACACCATGCACTCTGCTTAGTGAACGTTTTTCCTGCAATTGCCCGTAAGACAATATGAAGCATTGTTTGTTGTTTCAACAATTTTGGACTGTCCTATTTGAGATTGTAATTCTATAATCCTCACACCTACACCTACACCACTTTTAATAATTAATCCAGATGTGTCCGTTGTGTTTACATCACGTTGAGTCTATCATATTATTTTATGGACACTTTCGCATGTCTTGCTCTGAATTACTGTCGATCTAGATATCGTATAACACGATTCTATACTTCGAGTCAACTCGTACCAAAGTCGCTGATGTTATTGCAAAGTGTTCATGGCCGGAAAATATATACACACAAACCAAAGCCACTTGATTTTAGAGTTATCAATTCTTCATCCGCAATTTGGTCCGAGACCGTCACCTTGACGAATATTTTCCAGGCGGAAAAAGTACATATCTCCAGAAATAATTAATTTCAAAAATCGAAGCAAAGGAAATTGTAATTTGGGAGCGTTAATTCGGATTATCCCTCTTTAAGTTTATTATGCATGTTCGCATGTAGGTTTTGCTCCGAGTCACGACGATTTAGTCAACTCATACCCTAGGTTTAATGCTTAACGAATTGGGCCATTTAATTGGGGGCCCCATGAGTCTATGTAATGAGTCAACTCGTACCTGATTAGCAGGTAAGTTAAATTATTACAAGTTTTTAATTTACTAAATCAAATATTATTTAGTAAGTCAACTATACCTGCATATACATATAAGACACTGTGTGGGGTCGCCAGGGTGTGTGTTTATGGGTGATGTCCAACGTATATGTACATCAATGTACGTTGATGTGCCGATGGAATCATATTCGCTGACTAAGTCACCATTTCCCCTGAGTGATTGAGTGACAATTTCATAGGATGATTCACAAGTTTATATAAAAATTCATACATACACTGAAGCAAGCAAGCATTATATTATTTTATGGACACTTTCGCATGTTTTGCTCTGAGATAGCGTCGATCTAGATATCGTCACTCGATTTCTATATATCCAGTCAACTCGTACCAAGATGTTAAGATCGGTTGATTCAATTATTGCCAAGTGTTCAAAAACTAAGTCAACTCGCACACTGGATGGGGGAAGTGTCACTATGCATGGGGCACACTGTTTATGGACGGATGGCAACGTACGTTTAATTGACCCAACAATTTCACTTGCAAATAATCAGACTTAGTTATCTCGTACCCCGAGTCGCAATTGCATATATCAAGTGAAACTACTATCATGGCAAACATGTTTTTAACGCTTGGTTCGACTCGTATAGTATATGGGTGAATAGTTTTTTACACCCTGAGTCAACTCGTATACCATAGACTCGCCATTTACACAATTTTCCACAACAAAGTCAACTCGTACCCCGAGTCACAAATTTTACAATTTCGTAGTATACACCTTGTACAATTATCAGAAACTAAGTCAACTCACAACCTGAGTCACTTTGAGTTTATCATATTCGTTTTGCTCTGAATTACCGTCGATATAGTTATGGTAACGCGATTTCTATATATTGAGTCAACTCGTACCCAGATGTTCAGATAAGCTGGTTCAATCATTGAAAAGTGTTCATAAACTAAGACCGCTCATACACTGTGGTGGGATTGTCACTGTGCATGGGGCAAACTGTTTATGGATGGGTGACAATTAACGTACGATTAAATGTTGACCCAATGATTTTACTTACGAATGATCAGACTTTAATAGTCAACTCATACCCGAGTCACAATTGCATATTATGTCGAGTGCATCTATTATCATGGGAAACACATCTTGAATGCTTTTTAGCTCACCTGAGACAAAGTCTCCGGTGGAGCTATAGTCATCACTCCTCGTCCGTCGTCCTTCCGTCCGTCCGTCTGTCTGTCCGTCTGTCTGTCTGTCCGTCCGTCAACTTTGTAAAAAACATCTTCTCCTCTGAAACCATCATACCGAATTGGTTCATATTTGGTGTGGATGTTCCCTAGGTGACTCTCATTCAGATTTGTTCAAATGAGGTCACCAAGTCAAATAGTTTTGATGTCAGGACCATAACTATTTTTCCACATAGTAATTCTTAAAACGACTTCTTTTCTGAAGTTGTCGGTCCGAATGGGTTCATATTTGGTATGAGGGTACCTTGGGTGACTGTGGTTCAGATTTGTTCAAATGAGGTCACTGGGTCAAATGTGGGTGGGGCTATGGACATAAATCTGAATTTTTAAAAAAAAATTTCAATTTAACTTATTGCTCAATTTAACCAAAACAATAAAATATATATATTAGGCCAAACAAAATTAATGAATTGATTCTCAGGCAATTTTTTTTTCAAATGAATGAGGGAGGGCGGTTTTTATTTTTATTTTTTATTTCCAGCGGCCAGTTCAGACATACATCTGGGATCCCCGAAATCAAGACCAGAAGGCTCAATTAATTGTGGAATCATTATAATTGAAACTGCGAATCAATAAACAAAACAAAACAAAACAACAGACTAGTAGTGAAATAAAACTGGAAAAGTGTATAAAATAAAATATATGCATTGAAGTATCTTACTTCTAAAATAACATTGAGGTTGTTCCTCTTAAACTTTAAAGCTAAGCAAATGAAAGGACTGAAAATGGAATGATTATATTAAATATAGTGAGGTATTAAACTGATGTTTGCCATTCACACTGTTTAAATGCGTCTTGGGAAATTGCAGACATGCTCATTTTGCCTTGTTTCGTTTAGCTTTCAACTTCTCCTGTTTCTCACAGAGAAGTTGCGCTTACGAGATAGCACTGTCTGAAATTTTTCAAGACGCGTCTTACACTGTGGATGGCAACCATCAACCATGTCCAAATCTTCCATTCCACCACATTTTATGCAGATGTCTGGGAAGGAGATGGACATATGTACGTATGGTTTCTTTTTTCTGACTTCTTCATGATCATTTTGGCTACTGTCACCGTCACTGGCGTCAGTGTCAATGTCATTTTCACAAATATAGGGGTTTATATTTGTCGGTATCGACTCGGCCGATTCATCCTCATCAATGAATATTTTTTCGGCCATTTGCCCAATTGTTTTATCGCATTCTATGGACAATACAGCCCATTTTCTGACAATTTTGTCACAAAATATAATTCGGTGTCAACAACATCGTGTTTTTTCAAATCACGGAATTTGCCAGTGTAGAAACTGCAGGACTCGTTTGTTTGTGAACTTATAAATAACTGTAAATAATGCAACCTGCTTTAATGAATGACATTAGTTCGCTTTATTTAATCATGTTTTTTGCGTAAATACCGAGGCCTATCATCTCCCCAGCAGCGCACTGCCATAACTCGCCGTAGTTCGTTTCGAAGTGGTATTCCTGTCGTAATTATTACATTACCACGTGCTAAAAGCGTAAACCGGAAATAGCGAATTCCGGCACTTCCGCAAACGGAGAACTCGCCACTTGAACGCGAATCGGCTGCGATTTGAATTATTTGATCGTTGGTTGTTTGGATTTCAAATAAAAAGAGTTAGGCGGCCCCTATTTTATGAGAGCGGCGGTGCCTGAGAATCAATTAATTAATTTTTTTTGGCCTTATAAATTTTATTTTTAATAAAAAAATATTTTTTTTATTAAATAAAATATTTTTTGTTTAAATAAAATAAAAAAAAACTCATTAAAATTTTGAAGAACCTCTGACGTTACATCTTTGGGAGGGGAGGGGAGGTACCTCTAGTCACTCCACTATATTTGGTTGAAATCAGGGGTTTGGGAGAAATCAGGAACAGACAGATGTACAGAAATGTTCAGTAAATGACTTTAAATCCTTGTATTCTCTACTACAGCTCTGCTCTGATGGACACATGTTTATACAACTGGCAGATGGGTAGATAACATCTGCTGTGCCATAGTGCTTTCCATCCCCAGAGAGTGTAATTCATGTCATTTGTAATTTAACTGAGATTAATGGTGTTATCAATGAAGCACCCTTGTTGTTTACATTATCACTCAGTGGTCATTAAAATCAGATTAATTTCATTTTCTCCAAGTTTGAATTAAGAGTGTCTGGCATTTGTAGAATGAGGTTCCCAGAGGGTGAATTTAGGGGGTTGCTCCACACAGCAGGCTAGCATAACCAAATACACCCTCTGAGAACCTTATTCTGCTTAGGCCTCATCTTCTGGGAAGTATCTAGAGTCTCAAGATCTCATTCTGCTTAGGCCTCATCTTCTGGGAAGTATCTATAGTATCAAATTTACATTGTTGTTAGTTAAATTTCCCTTCTAGGAAGTTTATATATCCCCTAATTTGCAGAAGATAAAATTCATGATTGAGGTGCCCAATGGGTGAACATCACCAACTTCAACTGGGGAACTTCAATCTTATTCTAGGTCTTCCATAGCAGTTGAGGGCCTTATCAGAATGAGGTCCCCAGAGGGTGAATTTAGTGATACTAGCCCGCTGTGCAGGATAGCGTCACTAAATTCACCCTCTGGGGACCTCATTCTGCAAATAACAGACAGACTATTTCAAGGCTTGATTGTATAATACATTTTGTTGCTTGAGGCCAGACATGCACAATGTAGGAACAGACATGCTTTTAGTGATGCTATCCCACACAGCGGGCTAGCATCACCAAATTCACCATCTGGAGACCTCATTCTGCTTAGGCCTCATCTTCTGGGAAGTATCTATAGTATCAAATTTACATTGTTGTTAGTTAAATTTCCCTTCTAGGAAGTTTCTATATCCCCTAATTTGCAGAAGATAAAATTCATAATTGAGGGGCCCAATGGGTGAACATCACCAACTTCAACTGGGGAAATTTAATTTTATTCTAGATCTTCCATAGCAGTTGAGGGCCTTATCAGAATGAGGTCCCCAGAGGGTGAATTTAGCGTCACTAAATTCACCCTCTGGGGACCTCATTCTGCAAATGACACACACTATCACACTATTTCAAGGCTTGATTGTATAATACATTGTGTTGCTTGAGGCCAGGCATGCACAATGTAGAAACAGACACGCTTTTTGTGATGCTATCCCGCACAGCAGGCTAGCATCACCAAATTCACCCTCTGGAGACTTCATTCTGCTTAGGCCTCATCTTCTGGGAAGTATCTATAGTATCAAATTTACATTGTTGTTAGTTAAATTTCCCTTCTAGGAAGTTTCTATATCCCCTAATTTGCAGAAGATAAAATTCATAAATGAGGTGCCCAATGGGTGAATATCACCAACTTCAACTGGGGAAGTTAATTCTTATCTTTTGTGAAAATGGGATCACAAAGTCAAATAAGGCCAGAGCAAGAGACTTAACTATTTCACTACATAGTAATTCTTAAAATATGTTTGCAAGAACTAGTTGGCTTTATATAGAATGGAATGTTCTTCCTTGACTGCAATGCAGATTTTTAATGGGGTCACCTGGTCAAATAGGGGCCAAGCGAAGGACAGTTTCCCTCTTAATATGCTTCCTTCACAAGGACCATCAGGTCTATTTTACTAATATTTATGATATGTATGAAGGGTTCTTTGGTGTCTGGGATTCAAATTTATTCAGATGGGGTCACCAGGTTAAATAGGGTGGGAGAATTACTATAGAGACATATAGTTATGTCCCTATAAAACATCTACCTTGGAACCACCTGACTGATTGGTCTGACATACATGTATTGTGTTTTGGGTCCATGGATAATTGGGCTTCAAACATGTTTAAATGGTTTTAGAAAAAGGCGCTTGTGAGATTGGAAATTTCCAACAATTGAGAAAGTTTGAGGTGTCGGTTGTGAAATTCCAACCTAAGATTTGGGAGTCTGGAGCCCGGTCGGGAGGGGACTTGTTGAGCTGGAGGAGGGGGGTGATCAGTAGTGTACAATTGGCAATTTCAAGGTGGATTTTCACCAAGCTACATACTTGAAGTCTCTCTAGCCACATATCCTGTTTAAATCTACTTCTTTTAAAGTGATTATGAAAAGTGCTGACTGTTTTGGTCTCCAGAGTCCCAGTCTTATCAGTCTTTGCAGTCTGGTGAGCGACCCCACAGTCATTGACTGTCTTGTTAATCGACTCGTACGTACATGGATTCTACATCACGAGTCAACTCGTATACCAAAGACTGTCGCCGTTTGTGAGTAACGTAAACTCTTGCAAAAGTTTCCACAAAAAAGTCAACTCGTACCCTCAGTCACCAATTTTATAATTTTGTAGAATACACCTTGTGCAATTATCCCAAAACTAAGTCAACTCGCAATCTGAGTCACTTTGAGGTTATCATATTATTTTATGGACATTGACATAGTCAACTCGTGGAGTGATGTGACTGCAGTTTACCAAGACTAAGTCAACTCGTACCCAGATTGTAGGATAGGATAGGATAGGATAATTTTATTTACAATATACACACATGGAAAGTACAATTGTATAATGGTATACACAGTTATTTCAATGACTTCGATATACTGAGTCATCTCGAACCCTGCGCTCTTGATGTAAAATTATCCAAAAACTAAGTCAACTCGTACCCCGAGTCACTACGCGATTTCTATATATCGAGTCAACTCGTACCCAGATTGTATAATATTATACACAGTTATGTCAATGACTTTGATATACTGAGTCATCTCGAACCCTGCGCTCTTGATGTACAATTATCCAAAAACTAAACACTCGTACCCTGAGTCACTACGCGATTTCTATATATCGTGTCAACTCGTACCCATGTCGCCGATGTTATTGAAAAGTGTTCATAGACATAGTCAACTCGTGGAGTGATGTGACTAGATTTTACCAAGACTAAGTCAACTCGTACCCTGATTTTATCATGTCATACACAGTCATTTCACTGACTTTAATATACTGAGTCATCTCGTACCCTCCACTCTTGATGTGCTTGGAAGGTCTCATGCCAATCTGAGGTGGAAATAGTGATGTGACTAGAGTTTACCAAGACTAAGTCAACTCGTACCCTGATTTTATAATGTCATACACAGTCATTTCACTGACTTTGATATACTGAGTCATCTCGTACCCTCCACTCTTGATGTGCTTGTAAGGTCTCATGCCAGTCTGAGGTGGAATAGTGATGTGACTAGAGTTTACCAAGACTAAGTCAACTCGTACCCTGATTTTATAATGTCATACACAGTCATTTCACTGACTTTGATATACTGAGTCATATCGTACCCTCCACTCTTGATGTGCTTGGAAGGTCTCATGCCAATCTGAGGTGGAAATAGTGATGTGACTAGAGTTTACCAAGACTAAGTCAACTCGTACCCTGATTTTATAATGTCATACACAGTCATTTCACTGACTTTGATATACTGAGTCATATCGTACCCTCCACTCTTGATGTGCTTGGAAGGTCTCATGCCAATCTGAGGTGGAAATATGGGTCTGTATCCTAAATAATATAAGAGGGTACGAAATGACTTAGGAGGGTACGAGTTGACTCAGCTGGAGGGTACAAGTTGACTCAGAATTGGGTACGAGTTGACTTTTTTCGGAGGGTACGAGCTGGTCAGGGTATGAAATGACTTGTTCCCCATATTTCATAGTCATTTGCTTATTTCGTTTATCCGAAGATCCATTAGTCCCAAAGTAGGCATATATCGTTACTGTTGAAATGTTAGAGGTGACCTGCGGGTAATTAATTATATGCCCATTTAATACACATGCACAATTGGGGAAGTCAGGAATACTCGAATATATAGATATGTTGTAAGTATATTAAAGTCAAACTTAGGAGCCAAATAGCAAACAAATATCATACCTTCGGCTGTAAAATAAACACCCCCATCAACCAACTTGATTTAGTGCTCGTTTCAAGCTGTTTTCTAGCTGTTTTGCAAAACAAACAACGTGGCCTCCGATGTTTATATAAACAAAATACGGTAACCTCGCCAGGAATGTAAATTGAATTCATAATTGCAATGATCGTGCTGTAATTGCTTTGTATTAAGTGAACTCCGTAATATAAACAAATGATATGAACAGCGTTTGGTCGTGATTTGCATGTGAAGTAGGCCTACATGATCACACAATTTCACGTTCCTACAATGGTCACTGTCTTCGTTGAACAAACATTAACACAAATCAAAATGTTGTGTTAATTAAACTCATTTAAGGCCTAAAGTGACATATACAAACATGACCGTGACTCCATACAAATACTGAAAATTTATGGGCACCATAAACAACATTTCTCCGGTGATTACATCGGTAATTATATAAGTTCTCTGGTAATTCCCTGGGTAATGATTTCATCAGTAATTTGTTGCCTGACATCGATATTTTACCGGTAAAATTTATCGGTAATTTCGATCCTGTTTATCGGTAATTATATGGGTAATTTCACCGGTAATTTTATCGGTAATCTCACCGGTAATTTCACCGGTAATTTTATCGGTAGTTTTACCGGTAAGTTTACCGGTAATTTCACCGGTAACTTTACCGGTAACTTTACCGGTAATTTCACCGGTAATTTTACCGGTAATTTTATCGGTAATTTTATCGGTAATTTCACCGGTAATTTTACCGGTAATTTTACCGGTAATTTAGAGCCTTCTACCGGTAATTTTACCAGTAATTTATCTTAAATCATCTGGTAATTCCACCGGTAATTTTCCATCGGTAATACCGTCGGTAATACCTCTCAAGCAGGTAATACCGGCGGTATTACCATTTTAGTTTTGACAAGGTCCCTTATTGTCCAATCACGACTCGGTACGTGATCATTATGGTGCAATAGAAAATATTCGCCTTTGTCACATTCGGGTGTTCAAAATTAGGAATGCATCTTACTCACATGGTGAAATTGATAAACTGTGCGGTCTTTCCTTTACCATTAAAACTGATAGTTTCATGATACGACCAAGAGACTATATATATATATGCATTTCATTGCCCAATTTCAAACCGTTAGGCCCCTAGCATTTAATTCGGCTATACAGTGAACTTCATTGTGACAGTTCTGCTTTCTTAATAAATACATCAGCACAAAGACTATTATGAGCTGAAGGTAACATAAACAGCACACTAAAAGTGAGAATATGTTTCTTCTCAACTGCTTGCTGTGTACTATGATAAACGATGGCTCATATATGGATAAGTAGTCAGTAAAGGATCGAATGAGAGATCGAGTGACAGAGAGAGGGCGAGGGAGAGAAAGGGATAACGCGAGACAGTGAGAAGAATTTAATGTATAACATGATAAATTGGAAAACGTTATATATGGAAGTATCCAAATATCCTACCAGGAATTTGAAGCCTAGTTATCCTAATATTTTGGCCACATATAACACAATGGCATTCTAATTTCAGTTCAATGGTGTCATTTGAACTATTCATAGTGGAATTAAGTTCCAGTATGTCCTAAGTACCAAAATATGCACCCTACCTGCAGTATTCTTCACAAAAACAGGATTACATTTAATTTATGAAATGTGATGCTTATTTATTCTATTAAAGGAATGATTTTCCGATCAGACAGTGTAAGAATTATATCCATAGTCTTAATTATTGACGGAGATTCAAACTTTAAAAATTGATTATCTCAAAAACATAACAAGTGGACTTTGGACAACTTGGAAATCAGGTCGCGCCATGTCAATGTGCATTGATAGATCCTTGATTAAAACATTTAGCGAGCTGACCTTTTTATTACCCATTGGTGTCATCCCTTATTATTAACTGATGGTGAACTCAAACCCCTTACCATGAGTTAATTGCATACCTATTACATATAAGAAGCATTCTTAAAACCTTTTGTCCAATTATTTTGAAGAAAAATGACTCCAGGATAATTTTTACAGGGCCAGGAAAAATGTGTAAGCCGGGCTGGTAAACCACCCACCCACCCGCACCTAGTGTTTGGAAAAAATTTGTAGACCCCCCCCCTGAAAATATAGTAAATTAAGTTACATCTATGTTCGTATTATCTCATAATATATCTGGGCTATGCATAAACAATTTCTTTCATTTAACTGATAGCACAATATCTTGGTATTTATGAGTGTTTTTGTGCAAGAATTAGTTTTCACGTTGTCCGTCGCTGTTGCGCGATTGGCCAATTGATCCGTAGCCCCGCCCATAGCTGTTAACCACAGTCGCCAAGTATTAGGCTGACTTTGTGTGACTTTGGAACAAGCACTCAACAATCGTACTATCAAGCATATTGTACAAATAAGTATAGTCTTTGAAACGTTTTACATGCTGGGCTCTTTGAAGATTACATTACTTAACCATTTGCTGCGGTGATATGAGGATCAAATGTGCTATAATTAGTTTTGTGTGAAAGGGTGTACGCAATACTTACGATAAACATACTATTCAATTTCAGTTTTGTGTGAAAGGGTTTTGTTGGTCTGATAAATATCCAGACACCGTCTCATTAGTTTCATCTAAGTAAGTAAGTTGATTGAAATGAAACAGGGTCTAAATTTATTTAGACTGCATTTTGCGGTTTCTGATATTAAGCTTTACAAACTTTCCTCAGTATAATGATAAAAAAGAGAAAAATAATGAAACAGAAATACAAAATACTCCCATATTAATATATGGAAGTATAATAAAAATTATATTACATGATTGTAGCCCACACAGTTGCCCGGTGTATATTGATTTCTAGTTTATGACTTGAAGAAAACTGCTGCACATGGGCAGTTTTCATTTTATTTCTATTTGATCATGAAATCCTGCACAAAACCCAATAAAACATAACAAATAACATCTACCGGTAAGTTGCTACCTGAGCATCGGTAATTTCAACCGTAAATTGATACCTAGAAAATCTTTAAAAATTTATACCCCATTGCTGATTATTTTGGTTTCCAGATCATGACTTTAGTTACTTCTTCATTTTATCTTAACAGTGTTCAGCCTGATGATATAGGTGCCCATATGAATGTTGGTAGAACCTACAATAACATGAACCAATCTGCTAATGCTGAACAAGCCTACAGAAAAGCACTTGCCTTGTTCCCACAAGTTATTCCAGGTGTGTATTTATATCAGTTACCTTTTGGTGTCAATATATATTGTCTGATAACTGGTAATCAATGTAACCCATAATCATTGTTCAGGCAACAAGACAATGTAATGTATCTTTTTCAAACTATTTTATATCTATTGAATTGCAACCAAGGTTGACTGATTGATAGTTTATTCCAGCCATTGTTGCAAGGTACAAGGAAAAATAACATAACATGCATATTTTAGAACGTATGTACATATAGATACAAGTATCCACCCACGAACAAATTAAATGAGTAAATTGCCAATTACCATCAGTGATTGGTTAACCATACCTCCAACCATGCCTAAATATAAAGAATCAATATGACATGCAATAGGTTTACCATGTGCATACAAATGTTAAATGAGTCCCATGAGTTTGTGGTCCAACAACAAAATCGATAGATTGACATTGTTTGGATTTTGGTGCTCAATATTATATGCATCAATTATGTGTCAAGAAATAGGGGCAATTACATAATCTTAAACGCGATATATGGGTTAGGTATGTATGGGTTATATCATTGTATGGGTTATATCATTGTTAACGTTGCATGTATTGTAAATAATGTATAAACATGAATAAGAGATATGTCAGTCAGCATATCGAGTAGACATAAGACAATATTCACTTAAAAAAGAGACTGGTTGATCATTGGTTAACGTGGAAGTGGTCAGTTGTGAACCTTAGATATACCATGCCATCTGCCTCAGCTTTTCCCTGATGTCTGCTAACTTCGAACATACTATTATAAAATGATATTCGTCTTACAAAGGGAGCATGTAATCCGGGTTTTATTCCATTTTTAACTCAACTTTACTTTGTTAAGTTTGAGCTATTGTCATGGGTTGGTATCCGTCATCTCTGTGTACAGGGTTCACGTGGCCCAAAATTCCCAGGTGCCAATTGCATTAATTTTAGAGCCACTTTATACTTTCTGTTGCCACTTTTTTCGGACCAATATTTTTTGGTACCACTTTTGAATTTGGTTTTCCACAAAAAACAAGAAAATTGCCTATTGTATGTATATATTTATTTTATAAATGATGTGTAAACAATCCGATATCCTTGGCACATTCCGTCAATGCCGAACTTGTGACGTAGCAGATGCATTTGTGTGTAAAAATTGCAGAAATGAATGATAGAGTTACTCCCCTTTGTACATAACGTGATATTTAAATTTAATTTTAAACAGTTCACATACCTTTGGTTAGCTCGTGTTTCTGAACAGCATCTTTCTTCATAATACTACAAACAGATACGAACAAGTTGGTTACATTCGCAGCACGGCATGTAGAACAGAACATAACAGTTTTGTCACCATCGTGTGATAGTCATTCGCGAGATATTTTCCACTCATTTCTAAATTTTCGTTTTGGCGAACATGCAGCTTTTTGTGGCTTTCTCGTGGCATTGAACACTAGTTGTTCGGTTTAGGTAGCGACATGGCAGATGCAATTGGAATATCCATTATTGTCCGAAGAAATCAGTAACTTTCTTGATTTTAGAAGGATGTTGTGCGTCTGATGCATTGTTGCCGAAATCTAAACTTGCGGTTATACGATTCATATTTGCAGTTTGTCATGCAGTTTGTGAAAGCTTAGTTAGGAAGGACATATTTGTGATAATTTATCCAACCCTTAATATCAATACACAGTTTCCTAATGATGTAGACTTCAGGAAGCCCTTTGTTTGGCTAATGTTTGTCAAATTGTAGTCAATAACCATACTCAGTGTTATAATAAAAATTCAAAACTCGTTCACCCCAGCGATATAATAAGTCAATTTGATATAACAATCAATAAATAATAGCTCAATGTCCATAGCTTTCGGGCCACGCCCTTCTTCAGTGGAATCATAGTATATGAAAATTACATTTTGCAGCAGCAGTCACAGACAATGATCGACAGAATAATTATGAAGTCCGTTATAATGCCGACTTTTGCATCTCCGCCACACTGACGTCACTGATCATTATTTACTGCCATTTTCACTCCGTCACGATGGATTTTGTTTTATTGTTAAAACCGACGCCGTGTCTTGTGCCAAGATGTCGGATTGAAATCCAGTTATCTTCTTTGACCTCTATCACCGCAACGGACATATCATACACTCCCCGATGCCCGTCCCCATTGATATGAACATAGGCCGGCTTATCAGGGTACTTTTTAATGTCCCGAATTGTCTACCGGTTTCACCCGTATTCACAGCACAGGCCTCAGCCTAGGGGTCCAGAACAGGGAGACTTGAAGTCTCCCTCCAGGAAATTTAGGGAGACTTCAGGGAGAAGTGGGGAGACTACCAAAAATTTACAATTTTCAAAAATCGCTTTATTTTATAACATCTGACAATAAAAATTATAAAAAGATAAAATAAGAAATAAAAAAACAAATTTGACTTTATCTGAAATTAGCCTAATTAATTGTTATTATACATTTAAAAATTTTGGAAATGTTTTGTGTAGTTAATTTTTTAACTAAATGAAAGTAGTATTAAAACTATTATTTCCTAGACTGCAGCTTGGAAGATATGTTTGTACAGTCTGAATCATGATGCATGTAACTTTGTAAGTTTAATTTGGTCACGGCTGTAATGTGGGTGTCCGCTAAAATAAACAATAAGGACTAACTAACAAAGGAGTTGCAAAAGCTTTTATTAATTAATGGCCTCCTTAATTAATGCCAACATCACTGGTATAATCCGATTAAAGCAATAAACTTGACATTTATTTACGGAAGTGGTCTCTTAAAAAAGTCCGACGCGGTCTCTTAAAAAAGTCCGACGCGTTACCGAAACGAACTTCCGAAGCGCCTGGTACATACACTGATAATGTCGTTTTATATCTGAAAAGCGGGATGGTGGTCTTTCAAGTTAATTAATACATTTATTTGTGACACTCACGATGGTCAGTAACAACGCAGATGCGAACATCTCATCGTGTTTTCAGCGTGTCAAAACATTCGTGATTAACATTCATTACCGCACAGGGAACAAAGGCGACTGAATAACAACACAAAACAATAGGTCATATTTTATTTTTTATTTTAAACACTTGGGTCTTCGTCTCTGCATCGTCTGTTTCTTTTTGGGATGGCCGCCACAATTCATCTTTATACGGACATGTCCGGGAAAAAAAATAGAAAAAATAAAAATAAAAATTTCCCCTAAAATTGAAGGCGACTTCGATTTCGCCTTAGAGCGACGATAGGGCGAAGTCAGTGACAGTAAGGCGACAATCTCATCTGAGTCGCCTTGTGAGTTGAGGCCTGTGACACAGCACATCCACATATTTTGCAGCATAGTGCATATACTAGATTTTTTGTTCTGCAGGTGACACCCTGTCTTGCCATGAATTCGTTCTGGCCATCGGTAGATTTTACCTTTCCGTGCATCAACCTGTCGCATGTATTACATAAAGCAAGTACATTGTTCCTCCTTTGTCATAACAGCCTTAGGGGTCATCTCAAAACTACTATCGGGATCCCGATAAATATCCCGATAGGATCCCGATAACTCAAAACTATCTTATAAATTTCCCGATAGATCCCGATAGAGTGAGTGGTCGCCATTTCCCAAAAATATTCCGATACAGCATCTAAATATTCCGATAACACGCTGATTTCCCGAAAATTTCCCGATAACTTTCCGAAAGTAATGTACGTAGCGTATTGCCGATAACTTTCCGATAATTTAACCATTTATTTCAAGAACAATTATGTCTGTTTTGATAATCGATGAATCGAGCATGTTGTTTTGTTTATTTCAGTGTTTCTGTTTCCGGTTTAATGTGTTGTCATTACTTTTGGATTCGTCCACAGCTTCCTTCGTAAGCACATTTTTATTGGGGTGGAAGCTTGTTTAAAAGAATTAAAACTCTACACGTTTCAAGTTTTGATTCAAAGTTATTAAATTGTCCATTGAATTATTTTTGCATATTATTCATACAGCACATATCTCCTAGAGCGCTCTGAAGGAAACATAAAAAGGAATGGTTTCATAAAGGTAGTATCCCTTCAACACTAGCAATAGACTGGTCCAAAGTGAACGTGATAAAAAATTCAAATATATATTTGATAAAAATCAAATAAATTACCAACATGTGAAATAAATGCCATAAGATTACGATAATTACTACACATTGGCTTCAAATAGTTGATTTTCAATAGCAGGTAGCTTTCTTTAAACAATGTTTGAGAACTATATTGTTCGGCTGATTTTCCTACCACCTGATTTGCGCTTATTTTTTGGCGCCATCAGTGTCTAGTAAACTATTCATGCTGCCAGGATTTCGATTCATCATTCAAGAATAAATTTGTTCTCAAAACTACGGCCAATAAATATAATTTCTCCCAGTGTATTTTTTTTATCAATCATACTCAGTGTAAAATTGACAAGGTAATTCTTAAAATGCAGATAACGAAATGCGCTAAATCATTATTTTTGAAAATGGCGCGTCTTGCACGTGTTCGGCTCGCCGCCTATACTGAGACAAATAAAACATAACACAAGTTTTACGCAGTCAATTCTTTAATTTTTCACATCACAATTTGGCGAATTTCCTGGAGGCTATATATATATAAAGTGATAATGCGCAGTGAATGTGAACATTAGTAATCACACAAGAACAAAATAATCAGCGCTGACAAAAATGTTTACCCCTCCGAGAACCTCATGCACCTAATGTTCGTACTTGACCCAGTTAATTATGATCGATAGATCCCTCCCTACACATTTCGATGTGTCGATCATGTCATATATGACATAATATTGGAAAGTCATTTTAAAAAGATGGACTGGCTATTAATATCGATAAAGGTACGCGCATTTGAGATATCAAACTAAATAAAAGTTAGCAAGACATCTTTTTGAAAAAAGATGACGAAATATAGGCCTAGTATGCAAACAAATCGCATCGTGTTACCTTGACCTTGGTGATGCAATCGTAAAATTCGACACTGTCAACATAATTAGGCTATGTTCAACTTATCGAAATTATCAATGCAGCCTATTTATAATTAGTAGTAATTACAAAAAACGAAATTAATGTCGAGTATATAGGCCTACAAAAGTAGCCCATGCATACATTTAATTGTCAGTTAAATGTTATGATTTCTTCGCGTATTTATAACCTTTGGTGACACTCCACAGTTTCTGCAGGGATTGGTGCAAAAATAAGGGGGCATCAATTCAATGAAAAATAACAGAAATGTGATCCCACAACACATATACAATGTATATATACCTGGGTTGAGCATATACTAGGCTTAAAGATTTTGGTACAGAATTGTCATTTTAATGGGGGTAGCAAGAGTTATGCCCCTTGATTGTGTGCCTGAAAAATGAAATTTTTATGCAAAAATGACCAAAATAAGCGATTTTCAGGCTCGTGGGACACAAAAACCAGAAGATCTATGGTATAGCCGCCTATGTTGTCTGGAAGAACACTGTTTCCTCACAAAAATATCAAAAAATTTCAAACTTCTCACCACTAAGTTTAAAAAAAATATTTTTCATGCAGATGACAAATTTTAGGTGCTAAAATGTCACGCTGGTGTCTGGAGCCACTGTTTCGCAGAAATCGCTACTACTTCATACTGGTGGGGTCAAGGTCACATGAAACAATATTTTTCAAAACTCAAAGACATCCTCTAAAAATCCACAAATTCATAACTAACCTTCTCTCAATAAACATACCACACCCATGGTGACAGAAAACACTGGTACTCTATTCTAAGAAATTTACCCCTACTGATAATTCGAAACTGTGGAGTGTCACCTTAAGGGAAATGCAATTTTATTAATCTTTAATAGGGACCACACCTCCTTATTCTCTGCATTATACCGCTTAAAATGATATATTACACCCCATGCGTTATTGCAATCACAGGCAGCAAGATTGGGTGGGGATTTACATGCACCCCCATGATTTCACCCCTTTTGGGTCTTTCAGAACCCAATGACGTTATGCTTGACGTAGTGAAAAAATGGATATATTCAACCATCATCTATAGCTTGAAAAAGGTCTGAAATGCTAAAATGTTGTATAAATATATTATGAGATGCATATTTTCCTCAGATATCAAAATAAAACATAATATTTCATACAACAACTATCTTTAATACTCTCCCAAAACTATGGGTTAAAAAATTCCAAGTCTTATTTAGCATTAAGGGAAAGCTTTACAAGGTTATGACATCACATGAACAATATGTTGTCAAGTGAAATATGACCAAGGAAACCTGTATTATTATATTTCACACTTGTGAATAAGAAAGACTGAATATCTAATCTTGTTGTATACTGTGTAATGTCACAATATCAGCCTTTTCAGCTAAGATTCAAGGAGCATATGATGTCATGAAAAAGTACCCATCATCTGAAAAATCACCAATAACCATATACATGAACCAAATCCACCACCCCCCCCCCCCCCCCCCCCCCACTGCTCCAAGACTCCATATCCCCACCAATTTATATGATTAAAGACAACCTGTATTGGAATATGCATAGAAGAATGGTGCATCTACCATAAAATGTTCCTTCTAACTGAACAGGTTTGCTAAAAAATGATTTTCAGTAACAATATTTGTCAAGTTGACAGATGAAAATGGTGCTATTTGCTGGTCTTGAAGGTGACACTCCACAGTTTCTGCAGGGATTGGTGCAAAAATAAGGGGGCATCAATTCAATGAAAAATAACAGAAATGTGATCCCACAACACATATACAATGTATATATACCTGGGTTGAGCATATACTAGGCTTAAAGATTTTGGTACAGAATTGTCATTTTAATGGGGGTAGCAAGAGTTATGCCCCTTGATTGTGTGCCTGAAAAATGAAATTTTTATGCAAAAATGACCAAAATAAGCGATTTTCAGGCTCGTGGGACACAAAAACCAGAAGATCTATGGTATAGCCGCCTATGTTGTCTGGAAGAACACTGTTTCCTCACAAAAATATCAAAAAATTTCAAACTTCTCACCACTGTAAGTTTTAAAAAAATATTTTTCATGCAGATGACAAATTTTAGGTGCTAAAATGTCACGCTGGTGTCTGGAGCCACTGTTTCGCAGAAATCGCTACTACTTCATACTGGTGGGGTCAAGGTCACATGAAACAATATTTTTCAAAACTCAAAGACATCCTCTAAAAATCCACAAATTCATAACTAACCTTCTCTCAATAAACATACCACACCCATGGTGACAGAAAACACTGGTACTCTATTCTAAGAAATTTACCCCTACTGATAATTCGAAACTGTGGAGTGTCACCTTTGCACTGCGGATTTGCATGGAATTTTCCATTCATATTTTCACAGGTCTGTATAGACGCTCTTTATTAGCTCAACTTACTTTTGTAAGTTTGAGCTATTGCCATGGTTTGGCGTCCGTGTGTCCGTGTGGCTGTCAACAATTTCCTTTGGCGCGGGCTACAGGTTGTACCTTTGGTCTGATCTTCATGAAATTTGTCATGAATGTTGACATTGACATGTAGATGGGAACGAGTATTTTGGGGTCATTCGGCCAAAAAACATGGCCGCTGGCAGCCATCTTGGATTTCAAGATTCAATCCATTGGCGCGGCCTACAGGTCGTACTGATCATCATGAAATTTGTCATTGATGTTAATAATGACATGTAGATGGGAACGAGTGATTTTGGGGTCGTTCGGCCAAAAAACATGGCTGCCAGCAGCCATCTTGGATTTTACTCTTTGCATGACTAATCCTTTGGCGCGGGCTACAGGTCGTTGTTTTGGTCGGAAGTTTATGAAATTTGACATGGATGTTAACACTGTCATGTAGATGGGAACGAGTGATTTTGGAGTTGTTCGGCCAAAAAACATGGCCGCCAGCAGCCATCTTGGATTTTACTCTTTGCTTGACTAAATCCTTTGGCGTGGGCTACAGGTTGTACCTTTGGTCTAATCTTTATGAAATTTGTCATGAATGTTGACATGGAGATGGGAACGAATCATTGTGGGGTCATTCGGCCAAAAAACATGGCCGCTGGCGGCCATCTTAGATTTCAAAATTCAATCCATTGGCGCGGGCTACAGGTCGTACTGTTCGTCTGATCATCATGAAATTTGTCATGGATGTTAATATTGACATGTAGATGGGAACGAGTCATTTTGGGGTTGTTCGGCCAATAAACATGGCCGCCAGCAGCCATCTTGGATTTTACTCTTCGCATGACTAAATCCTTTGGCGCGGGCTACAGGTCGTAGCTTCGATCGGAACATCATGAAATTTGTCATGGATGTTAACAATGACATGTAGATGGGAACGAATGATTTTGGGGTCGTTCGGCCAATAAACATGGCCGCCAGCAGCCATCTTGGATTTTACTCTTTGCATGACTAAATCCTTTGGCCCGGGCTACAGGTCGTACCTTTGGTCTGATCTTTATGAAATTTGTCATGAATGTTGACATTGACATGTAGATGGGAACGAGTCATTTTGGGGTCATTCGGCCAAAAAACATGGCCGCTGGCAGCCATCTTGGATTTCAAGATTCAACCCATTGGCGCGGGCTACAGATCGTACTGTTCGCCTGATCATCATGAAATTTGTCATTGATGTTAATAATGACATGTAGATGGGAACGAGTGATTTTGGTGTCGTTCGGCCAAAAAACATGGCCGCCAGCAGCCGTCTTGGATTTTACTCTTTGCATGACTAAATCCTTTGGCGCGGGCTACAGGTTGTACCTTTGGTCTAATCTTTATGAAATTTGTCATGAATGTTGACATGTAGATGGGAACGAATCATTGTGGGGTCATTCGGCCAAAAAACATGGCTGCCAGCGGCCATCTTGGATTTCAAAATTCAATCCATTGGCGCGGTCTACAGGTCGTACTGTTCGTCTGATCATCATGAAATTTGTAGGTCGTAGCTTTGGTCAGATCTTCATAAAATTGGTCATGGATGTTAACAATTATACGTAGATGGGAACGAGTCCTTTTGGGGTCAATTGGCCAAAAAAAATGGCCACCAGCAGCCATCTTGTATTTTACTCTTTGCATCACTAAATCCTTTGGCGCAGGTTAGACATTTCAATTAGCACCTTTCCTATTCCTCCATTTACTGTCAACCATTAAATTATTCCCCTACCTAAGTTGAGCTACAGTGTCATTGACACTTTCATTTACCATATTAGGATTCATGGAAACAACAACGTCATGTAAAAAACAATGGAATAATTACTAAATTGTTAATGCTAAAAGTTTACATATACAGCAGGATGCCCCCCCCATATACATGTCAAGTTACGAATCTCTTTACTAAAAGATAGAGAATAGAGTATATATTCATGATGTGCATGATCGATCTACCTCCCCCCCCCCCCCCCCCCCCCCCCCGAAACTACATGACCATGCAGAATGTAGGCATAACAGCAACATTTCATGCTTAAAGTTTAACCCACTGTGGAGTTATATTTTTCTGTGCACAGTAACTGGAGAGTTTTGTTGTTTGCGATCCATGCATGTGCTGGTAAACAAAAATGCAATTGCGTTATAAAGCACATCAAATTTTGTCGCACATTGCAATCAATTTCGTCTAGGCTATGTATATTCGGAATATACGTACAGGCCCGATATTGTTTAAGCTGGAGTTGTCCCATGTTTGAAATTGTTTTATAAATCCATTCACTGTAGGAAATCTGATAATGATTTGTCTTCTTCAAGACAGGCACGATCAAGTGACTTCACGCATGACTGCATATATTATATATGGGACATACTATACCGGTATATACTCTGCAATGCCACATGTGTTGTTCCCAGAAACGTAAATATTGATCGGGCTAAAAATAGAACATAGGCCTACGACATCTCATGTTAAGACTGCACTCGATTGTGCATGCTTTAATTGTGTCGTTGGCGATTCGCGAATAAATACAAATCTTTTGCGTTTGCCATAAATATATATCTTTATTTCCTCCATATTTAAAAGTCGGAGGTATTTAAACATATTACAAACACAAGCTTTGAAGATAGTATACAATTGCATACATATTTGGGTATGCTCCCCGCGACTTGATTTTGAAGATTTCCCGATGGGTGGGGTGTATTGTCCGGGTAAAATACCGATATTTTACGTAGCACCCACTGATAACCACAGTATATCGTATAATAGTTCTACTACACGTGTTCCCCGATACTGTAAAACTTTATACTGACGATTTCTCATATTAGGAAACTATTAAATCAATTATAAAGATAGGCCTATAAAACATATATATCCCGATAAAAGTCCCGAGTAATCCCGATAAAGAAACTTTCCAAACAACAAGCGGTGTTGTTTTCGGAATATGATACTACGAAATGAAAGTAAACTCTGATAGAATCCCGATAGACTAAGTAAATATTTACATATCGGAGTTTACTTTCATTTCGGAGTATCATATTCCGAAAACATCGCGCATGTTGTTTGGAAAGTTTCTGTATCGGGATTACTCCGGACTTTTATCGGGATTTTATGTTTTATAGGCCTATCTTTTATATTATTGATTTAATAGTTTCCTAACATGAGAAATTGTTAGTATCATAAAGTTTTACAGTATCAGCTGGGGGACACGTGCCGTAGAACTATTATATGTTATACTGTGGTTATCAGTAGGTGCTACGTATGTACAATATCGTTTTTTTACCCGGACAATACACCCACCCATCGGGAAATCTTCAAAATCAATTCGCGGGGAGCATACCCAAATATGTATGCAGTTGTATACTATCTCAAAGCTTGTGTTTGTAATATGTATAAATACATCCGACTTTTAAATGTGGAGGAAATAAAGATATAAATATATTATAGCAAATTTATGTAAACGATTTGTATTTATTCGCGAATCGCCGACGACACAATTAATGCATGCACATGCAATCGAGTGCAGTCTTAACATGAGATGTCGTATGTTCTATTTTTAGCCCGATTCCAGGAATTAGGGTCATCAATATTTACGTTTCTGGGAACAACACACGTGGCATTGCAGTTCGAGTAGGCCTATGTCTTGAAGAAGGCAAATCATTATCAGATTTCACACAGTGAACGGATTTTAAAATAAAACAATTTCAAACATGGGACTCCAGCTTAAAAAAAATATCGGGCCTGTAGGCCTTCGTATATTCCGAAAAAAATAGCCTAGGCGAAATTTATTGCAATGTGCGACAGCATTCGATGTGCTTTATAACGCAATTGCATTTTCTGTTTACCAGCACATGCATGGATCGAAAACAACAAAACTAGCCAGTAAACAGCAGTAGAAAGAAAAATATAACTCCACAGTGGGTTAAACTTTAAGCATGAAATTTTGCTGTTATGCCTACATTCTGCATGGTCATGCAGTTTCGAGGGGGGGGGGGGGCTGGTACATCGATCATGCACCCCATGAATATCTACTCGGTTCTCTACCTTTTAGTCAAGAGTATATAGAGATTCGTAACATGACATATGGGGGCGTGTCCCGTTGTACATGTAAAGGTTTAGCATTAACAATTTAGCAGTAATATTCCATAGTTTGTTCATGAATCGTAATATGGTAAATTAAAATAAAGAATGTCTATACAGACCTGTGAAAATATGAATGGAAAATTCTGTACAAATCTGCAGTGCAAACGTTATAAATACGCGAAGAAATCATAACATTTAACTGGCAATTGAATGTGTGCATGGGCTGCTTTTCATACTCTACATTAATTTCGTTTTCTGTAATTACTACTAATTATAAATAGGCTGCATTTGAACATAGCCTAATTATGTTGACAGTGACGAATTTCACGATTGCATCAAGGTCAAGGTAACTCGATGCGATTTATTTGTAGCAGGCCCCTATATTTCGTCATCTTTTTTCAAAAAGATGGTCTTGCTAACTTTTATTTAGTTTGATATCTCAAATGCGCATACTTTTAGCGATATTAATACCAGTCCATCGTTTTAAAATGACTTGCCAATAAATATTATGTCATATATGACGTGCATGATCGACACATCGAAATGTGCAGGGATCTATCGATTATAACTGGGTCAAGTACGAACATACATATGAGGTTCTCAAAGGGGTAAACAATTTTGTCAGCGCTGATTATTTTGTTCTTGTGTGATTACTAATGTTCACATTCACTGCACATTATCACTTGGATAGTCTCCAGGAAATTCGCCAAATTGTGATGTGAAGCATTAAAGAATTGACTGCGTTAAACTTGTGTTAATTTTTATTTGTGTCAGTATAGGCGGTGAAGCGAACACGTGCAAGACGCGCCATTTTCAAAAATAATGATTTAGCGCATTTCGTTATCTGCATTTTAAGAATTACCTTGTCAATTTTACACTGAGTATGGTTGATAAAAAAAATACACGGGAGAAATTATATTTATTGGCCGTTACGTAGTTTTGAGAAAAAATTTATTCTTGAATGATGAATCGAAATCGTGAATTGTTTACTTGAAACTAATTGCGCAAAAAAAAAGCTCAAATGGGGAAAATCAGCCGAACAATATAGTTCTCAAACATTGTTTGAAGAAAGATACCTGCGATTGAAAATCAACTATTTGAAGCCAATGTGTGGTAATTATCGTAATCTTATGGCATTTATTTCACATGTTTGGTAATTTATTTGATTTTTATCGAATATATATTTGAATGTTTTATCACGTTCACTTTGGAACAGTCTATTGCTAGTGTTGAAGGGATGCTACCTTTATGAAACCATTTCTTTTTATGTTTTCTTCAGAGCGTTTCTAGGAGATATGTGCTGTATGAATAGTATGCAAAAATAATTCAATGGACAATTTAATAACTTGGAATCAAAACTTGAAACGTGTAGAGTTTTAATTCTTTTAAACAAGCTTCCACCCCAATAAAAATGTGCTTACGAAGGAATCTGTGGACGAATCCAAAAGTAATGTCAACACATTCAACCAGAAACAGAAACAAATAAACAAAACAGCATGCTCGATTCATCGATTATCAAAACAGACATATTTGTTCTTGAAATAAATGGGTAAATTATCGGAAAGTTGTCGGCGAACAATTTCTCATGTCGCAGTCAGGCTTGTCAAAGTACCGCCGGTACCAAGGTAGTGTTGTATTGTTTATTCCACTACGTATCACACATTTAAAGAGTATATTCCAATGTGGTAATTACTGGCAATGTATGGCACTTTGTGCCAGTTTTTGGTGATTGTTGTGGATGACAAATACAACCATGTCAGACTATCCTAATGCACGTATGCCACAGCAGCCACACATACATGTGTGACGTACATGCATTAGTATAGTCTGAAATAGTTGGATTTATCACCCACAACAATCACCTAAAATATGCCATAATTTAGGCAGCCTGATAGGTGTTAGAACTTTTATGTTTAGGGCTTCAGGCGCTCAAATACATACATCGGAAAGATGGGTATATATATATGGTGAATGACAATTAAACTGAAATAAATTTTATGTACCTGCAAGGCTGCAATCCTCATATGTAAGTTATAATGTAACACATATTGAGTCAATGACACATTTATACATTGTTGAATAAAATGATAACAGCTTCAAGACTCGGCATCCGCCGCCGCGTGTTTGATCCGTGGACACATAGTAGCATACCATAATGCAAGCGGAAGTTGCGGCACACTTAAAAGTTCCTTCAATTTTAATCGATCTATACTGATATATTTACTGTTTTTGGTGAGTACCGAGAACCGTCGGTACTGAGTATTAGAACCGGTACCGTTGAAACGGCCAAGTACCGCCGGTACCGGTACTGGTACCGGTTGACAAGCCTGGTCGCAGTTCGCACCCAGTGGACAGGTGTGGTATTTTGAGTCACATTTCGATTTGGTTTATTACATCACAAACATATACCGCTAACAATATTATTTTGTATATGAAATAAAGAAGATGATGTTGACCTTTCTGACGATGTTTTATTTGTGGTATCCATCTAATGTCTCCTATTTTTGACGCAATGTTACGAAAATCACCATTCTGCAATGATGCGACTTTAATAATAATAGTTGCGTGTGCATGTTATAAACATGATTTCGACATTCATAATCATTTTGGGAATCCGATCAGGACATGGCTAGTGATGAGCCGATTGCCGATTATTTGTGATCACAATCGGCCGATTCAGGTGCCGATTCCGATTATTGTAATAATTATACCAAAATATGTTATATGTGTTATATACTACTTTGATTTGGAAGCAACAACATCAGTAATATACCAGTATACATAAGTATATGTTTGGGTAAGTATAAAGGTAGGTATGGGTGGACTTGTGAACGATTCCTGCGTCCTGACAACCAATACACGTGTTATATTATGCTAAATTTACCGTAGATTTATGTCTATAAGTCGCTACTTGTTGACCCAGTATTTCCCCTCGAAATGTGCACGCGCCTTATATAACTAAGTCAATAGGGGGTCTGAATTCTGGCTACAATCAGACACAGGTGAGTTTTGGCATTCGCCGCGATGACAACTCAGAAGAGTGCATGACCGTTCACACCAAAACAGGACGAAATGTTTAATTACAACTAAAAACAATTAAATAATATTAATAATTGTTACCAGTGTTTTTATCACTATCCAATTAATAAAATACAAGAATTCAACATGAGACCTCCATCTGAGGAAGAGAATTTTGTTGTTATACCACATTATCCTGAACTCAACTGTAGAGACACTGAATAGCAAGGATGACGCAACACTTGTTTACTGTTTACATGTTTTTTTATCTCGGCTTTTAGATAAGAGGTCATTGAGGTCACTGGCTGACCTGGAATCAGTTTGAATACTGGTGATTAGCGGTCACAACGTTGAATAGTAGTTGTTAATTTGTGAACAATGGGGGATGTTGTAAACACACTCCACTATATAATGTGTCTCGTCGGGATATTTTACATATTTATGTTCAATTCATTCGATATATAATAACGTGGTGAATGCAGTCAACCCGCAACCGCGTAATTATGTGTCAGGTGACGTGTACTTTCGGGGGTTTGTACCTGTGTTAGGCAGGACCTGGCTGTATATCATCAAATATGTGTTCGGTTACACTTTCCCCATGTTTACTGGTCATTTATTCAACAAAACATCGTTATATTTAACACAATTTATTGAAGAAAAACAAGCACCTGATTATTATTTTGACAATCGGAAATGCCGATGTTGAAACCCGAGTACCGATTGGCCACAATCGGCCGATTCCGATTGTCGTTTCCGATTATCGGCTCATCACTAGACATGGCAGCTGTTTTATTTGAAATGTTACTCATAATTCTTCAGCATACTGACAAGTAATCCATGTAGGCCTAAATTTGCTAAATGTGGGAAAATAAGTCTATTTCGTTCAAATAACGTCTTTTTTGGGCATACTAGCTAGGTTAGTACTTGTCTTCCCTTGCCTTTGATAAAGCAATAAGGTTCAATTGACTGATTGGTAAAATATTTGAAACCATGCAGGGTGTCATCAGAAACACGTTTTATATATGCCACACTTGAAAAGAATTGATACATACATGTATGTATTTGTGGGAAACATTGTTATGTGAAGTTGATATCCCAAATACAGCTGATACATGAAACTATAGTATATATTGGATTCAATGTCCCTTCTCGATTCTCACCTGTACACACCTGTGATATAATTTTGATGTGACGCCACCAACTGGTATATAACACAAATTGAACGTCACTTTATATTAACGATCATAAAACATGCCATTTGCCATACCCGACACTCTAATGGTAGTATAGTATTTTAGTATTGAAGCAATACATCAGGGACACATAATTTCACTTAGGCAAGCTGATAGTCCAGGGTTCTGGGACATCTATATCGGTATATTCAGGGATTAAAATGTACCAGTAGATGGGAACGAGTCATTTTCGGTTCACACAGCTGAAAAACATGGCCACTGGCAGCTACCTTAGATATTACTCTTTGCATCACTAAATCATTTGCACACCCTACACCACATCCCTCATCCAATCATTATAAAATTTCATACTGATCATCGGGGTCACTTTTAGATGGGAGTCCAAAAATATGGCTGCCAGCAGCCATCTTGTATCTTTCTCTTTGTATGCCTAAATCATTTTGCACAATTAATTAGCATGGGTTACAGGCTGCACTGTTCATCTGATCATCCTGAAATTTGTCATGGATGTTAACATTGACATCTAGATGGGAACGAGTCGTTTTTGAGGGCCATTCGGCCAAAAAACATGGCCACTGGCAGCCATCTTGGATTTTACTGTTTGCATCACTAAATTCTTTGGCACACCATACAGACCACATCCCTCCTCCGACCATTACCAACTTCATACTGATCATCGGGGTCAGTTCTAGATGGGAGCCACCATTCTGTATTTTACTCTTTTATATACCTTTTTCATCATTCTATTCATTGGTCAGCAAAATAATTTAACTTCTTTCCAAGTTAAACTACACTTTCATTTTTATTTGGCTCATCTCGCCACCTCTACCCCCAATAAATGAGGATAAATGTATTGTGAGAATGTTATGTGTGAGGCGACTTTACTAGATATCTTCAAATTTCACCAAAGTATGGAAATATTTAGAATAGTAATTACAATTCTTCAAGAGGTTCATCGCTGTCCTCTTGTCTGCACAACATGCACGGAATTTATTTTTTTTAAGATGCATGGAATTTCGGCTGAGACATTGTCTCGTTGTATAATGAATATAGCTTGACACAATTTTTTTAATACTTATACCTAAATTATGTTTGTTGAAACAACACTAGGTTGACACTGTTGAGTAACTATTATTGTGTTAATTGCCTATAACTGTTGTGATTAAAATCCGACTGATTTGGATTACAGAGGATATTCCTATTATGCATTATTGGTAAAACAAATACTGTTTCGACTTCATCTTCGTCACCTTCTGTGTATAGCCACCCCACCTTCTAAAGAGCCACAACTTCAAAGATTCTTCACATTTTCATCGCGTTATCTGCCTTAATTTCCTTGTCAATGTCAAATCTCTTAAGCCACTATATATACGTGGTTAAGCGAGAATAAAAATATCACAAACTTTATTATTTTTACTAAACCCATGAATAACTTGCTTCTAATGCGATATGTTAAACAGACATGGCCTATTCGAGGTATATAATTATGTCTACAAATTTGGAAGTACCGGTAGGTATAAAATAAGTTGACAAATGCACAAAATATCAATCAATCATTCAAAAAATTAGCAGACGCAAGTAAAGATAAACTCCTAGATGTGTTCATGGTGGTGTTAACACAGCTGTCACGGTCTGCGCATGCACAAAAGCAACCATTCGCTGACGTGGAGTCACATAGATTTTTGGTGCTGGAAATTTTATCTGACACAAGCATTTAGTTATAGTTCGACTTTCATAGCGTACATATCATAATCATATATCATAATTTAATATAAATTAATGCATTGCATCAAAATTCCTGTAAATATGACAATTAGATGCTGAAGCATACACATGAGTCGTTGATACCATACAAAGTGATACTCTAATTTAATCATTAATGACGGGCATCAAAGTTGTATAATAAAAAAATAGCATATAAATTGTGGCACTCAAATGTTTGCTGCTTTTTATTTAATAGATAGTTTTGGGAATTTGGTCGACGTTTCTAAATATTGGTCAACTACCGACTGAACTAATGAACAAAATAACGAATTGTCGGTGTTTAATATTTCATTCGCAATATTTACTTCATAATTTTATATGTGTGCACTTTAATAGTGCTGTTTTTCATTCTGGACAACTATCCCCCCCCCACTAAACCTGTGACCACCTGGACTGCAGATCGCTTTTTCTGCGACAGCCGGGAAAAACTGAGTAACATGTTTTGTTTGCAAAGTGATATCCTAATTGGTCAAATGATACCCAAAATGGCTGAGTCTTTGCAGGTCTTTTTGAGGTCAAATATATCTAAATAAACGTTTTTGATGAAAGGTACCTTTTGATTAAAAAAGGTATCAAATGACTCGGCCATCTTGGGTATTAGTTGACCAATATCCTCGGGTATCACTTGACATCTATTAGCTGTTCTGATATTTTTAATGCTTACTCTGTCATTAAATGGCAATTCATAATGAAAAACACTGAGAGTGTGCTTGATTTTAAGATTTATGTATAATTTGCCATGAAAAGAGGCATATATATCCCTATCCCAGTCTGCTTTAAAAGCATTAATCAGTGCCATATGTCATCGAGGGTTGTCATTTGGCATTCAATCAATCAAACATTTTTCCCACCGGCTTCAACGGCCATCAATAATCTAATGTTTATACATTAATCTGTTGACCATTATGATATCATTCAATGTCAAGTTTGTGCTATTGCCATGGGTTGGGGTCCATTGTCCGCCTGTGCATCTATCCATCAAGAGTTTCCATTAGCACACCCTACAGGTCTCATCCGATCATCACTTCATATGGATATTCGGGGTGACCTCTAGATGGGAGCCATCAATTTGTTTCAAATTTAAATTCATCGGCACTTCCTGCATCCCACATTTATTAGCTCAACTTGATGAAGTCAAGTTTGAGCTATTGCTATGGGTTGCCTTCCGTCGTCTGTGATCTGTCAACAATTTACGTTAGCACACTGTCAAAATCATATCTCTCATCCATTCGTCACCAAACTTCATTTGGATCTTCGGAGGGTCGGCTAGATGGGAGCCATCAATTTTTTCCAAAATTCATTAAAAAATATGGCTGCTGGTGGCCAAGTTTTTTTTTTAAATTTCAAATTTTTCAAACAAATTAACACCATCATGAACACATCTAGGAGTGTATCTTTACTTGCGTCTGCTAATTTTTTGAATGATTGATTGATATTTTGTGCATTTGTCAACTTATTTTATACCTACCGGTACATCCAAATTTGTAGACATTATTGTATACCTCGAATAGGCCATGGCTGTTAGCAGCCATCTTGGATTTCAGATTTGAATTGATCAGCCGGTAAATGCCATCGTCGTTATTCCCACAGATGAAAACAATTTAAAATATCTGTGCAGTCAGTCATTGTTTCCCATGAACATTCATTCCGGTAGTTGTATCTTATTTTATGTTTACCCATACCATAGTATGGTAAACATAGTGTCGATTTCCAGATTGACCACTCGTCATTCGTCCGTCTGTCTTTCTGTCTGTAGACACTTTACGCATGGTGGGTGCGATAACTCAAATATTTTCTATCTGATTGGAACCAAATTTTGTATATGAATTTCTCAACACAAAAGACAGATCGAGTTCGAATATGGGTTTTATCCGACTATTTTTAACTGAGTTTAAAATGGCCCTTATTCGAAAAAAATATTTACTCTTAAAACAAAAAAACAATTTAACAACAAAAAAAAGGAATAAATTTTTTTTTTAAATTAAATTTTTTTTTTAAACTAACACCATTATAACTGCCAAGTCACAACACCAGATTTGGTTTAAGTCGGTCCAAAATCTTGTGTTATGTACTGGTAAATTTGTTTGGAGTGACATTAAACCAAATTCACCAATTCCATCCCATGCCTTTGGACTATTTTATAGCTATTGATAAGGCTATATTATTTTCTGATGTCTCTTATGCAATGTTATTGGTGTATAAATGTTATTGGTTTAAAGGAATTATTATCGTCATAATACTAATTATATATGTCTAACAGACACATTTCGCCAAGAAAATTCAATATCGAGCAGATAATATTGTTATTATTATGATATAAAAAAAATTGCGGAAGTATCCGAAGTGTAAGTCACGCGAGTGCGATCACAAGACCGTTCAGCTGCATCGACGCGGTAAGTTTACCTGATATCTATATCGGTGACAGTATTGGGCAGAGCTTGAAATAATTCCACCAATCGCGTAATGAGTTGATAAATTACATATCAAATTACCTTTATACGATAAATAACGATCATTTAATAAAACTGTTTGAATGTGCTTATTATGAACTGGATTTGCTAGAATGTTATATTATATAACGAATAATGATGGCTAAAATGTACTTTGAAGCGATAAAAGTTGTGTGAAATGAGATTAATTTATTCAGAAATTGAACTGTTTCTGAAAGAATACAAGTTGGGCCTTCTAGCTTCTTCTTCGTTGTATGGTACAAATTTCTGAATCTATACACTCTACTACACTACTGTCATGCTGTTGTGGGCTATAGGGGTACAATTAAACACAAATGGGGTGTGATTAAAAAGGTGGTGGTCATTATACTAACTAGTTTGTGTATCATGATGGCTTATATTCGTCATAATAATGTCCCTCTCTGTTTCTTCACACGAAACATTTTGTGTGGAGAAGAGCAAGAATGTGGACCGATTGATAAAATCCTTTCAGTCAATATAGATGAGATAGTGCGTAAACAAAAGAATTAACTCGAATACACAACAGACCATCGAAATTACAATAATTATTAATTAGGCACTTTGGCATAACAGCATTTATTTTTTTTAATTGAAGGCTGGCCGGGCATTATTATTTTTTTTATTTTACGTTTTGATGACTTTCTAGAGAGGAAGTTTTAATTGTTGTTAACCTAGCAAAAATCCAATTATTGTCTCTAATAAATAGCGACAATGCTTTGTCGTGGTAGACAATAAAGAGCGTTCTCAAATATGAACATGATCTATTTCGAGGTGTCATGGGTGATTTTGTATGTGGTATTGTGACATATAAATATAAAGAGCGTCCATGCTTCCGTCTCCCAAAAGCGGTAGACAATATATAAAAGAGTGTTCTAAATTACGAACTGTGTTGTCTTTTTGAAGGTACTAAATAATGGTGATCTGTGTGGTATGGTGGCATTCGAATATATGAATGATTGAGAATTTGGAAATAACTTACAAAGAACAACAAATGAAACACCTGATAGATAGTTCCAGCGAGTATTTTTATAACGTTTGGGAGCTTCTTATGACAAAGTTGATATGATCGTCTGCTGCCATTAACACTCACTTTAATAGGGTCCCATTTTATAGTGCATACAATTTCGCCGATTATCACTGCATGATGGATAGTCGCTCAGTAACTATCAACTTTAGCACTATAGTAACATTGATTCAACAAACCAAACACATGACGGCTTGTTATTAATTGCTGTAAAAATGACTATCATAATTATGCGCTACTAATAACTTTATTAATATAAGTATATGGTATGCTATACGATAATGACTTCCAAAGTGAACCACGCTATCTTGATTTACTGAAATAACGCATTACATAGCGATGTAATCTATATATACACCGCGAGCACACACAGATTCCGCATTTTAGTATCGGCTGACTACGGTTACGTAATTGTAGTCCGCACAATAAACTCCGGCTCCGAATCTGTGGTTTTAATTTGCTAGCCCACTACTACGTCATTCGTAGTTTAGTCATGGAAATCTCCAAATATCGGTGATGGTATTATTTATTAATTTGTCGGCTTATTAGCTCAACTTTACTTTGTAAAATTTGAGCTTTTGCCATGGCTTTGTCGTCCGTGCGTGTGTGATTCGTCAACAATACAGGTTACAGGTCGTACCTTTGGTCGGATCATTATGAAATTTGACATAGCTGTTGACATCAACATTTAGACCGGAACGATTAATTTTGGGGTCATTCGAAAAAAAAACATGGCCACCAGCGGCCATCTTGGATTTCAATATTCAATCCATTAGCACGGGCTACAGGTCATACTGTTTGTCTGATCATTTTGAAATTTGTCATGGATGTTAATATTGATATGTAGATGGGAAAGAGTTATTTTGGGGTCATTCGACCAAAAAACATGGCCACCAGCAGCCATGTTAGATTTTACTCTTTGCATGACTAAATTATTTGGCACGGCCTACAGGCCGTACCTTTGGTCGGATCATCATGAAATTTGTCATGGATGTTAACATTGACATGTAGATGAGAATGAGTAATTTTGGGGTCATTCGACCAAAAACATGGCCGCCTGCATTCATCTTAGATTTTACTCTTTGCATGACTAAATCCTTTGGCACGGGGTACAGGTCGTACCTTTGGTCGGATCATCATAAAATTTGTCATGGATGTTAACATTGACATGTAGATGGGAAACGAGTAATTTTGGGGTTATTCGGCCAAAAAACATGGCCGCCTGCAGCCATCTTGGATTTTACTCTTTGCATGACTAAATCCTTTGGCACTGGCTACAGGTCGTACCTTTGGTCGGATCATCATAAAATTTGTCAGGGATGTTAACAATGACATGTAGATGAGAACGAGTAATTTTGGGGTCATTCGGCCAAAAAACATGGCCGCCTGCAGCCATCTTGGATTTTACTCTTTGCATGACAAAATCCTTTGGCACGGGCTACAGGTTGTACCTTTGGTCGGATCATCATAAAATTTGTCATGAATATTAACAATGACATGTAGATGGGAACGAGTCATTTTGGGGTCATTTGGCCTAAAAACATGGCCGCCAGCAGCCATCTTGGATTTTACTTTTTGTATGACTAAATCCATTAGCACAGGCTACAGGTCATACCTTTAGTCTGATCATCTTGAAATTGTTCATGGCTTTTGAAATTGGAATGTAGATGAGAACGAGTCATTTTGGGGTCATTCGGCCAAAAAGCATGGCCACCAGTGGCCATCGTGGATTTTACACTTTGTATGACTAAATCCTTTAGCACAGGCTACAGGTCATACCTTTAGTCTGATCATCATGAAATTTGTTATGGCTGTTGAAATTGGAATGTAGATGGGAACGAGTCATTTTGGGGTCATTCTGACAAAAAACATGGCTGCCAGTGGCCATCTTGGATTTCAAAATTCAATCCATTAGCACAGGCTACAGGTCATACCTTTTAATAGTCTGATCATCTTGAAATTGTTCATGGCTGTTGAAATTGGAATGTAGATGGGAACGAGTCATTTTGGGGTCATTCGGACAAAAAACATGGCTGCCAGCCGACAACCATCTTGGATTTTACTCTTTGCATTACTAAATACTTTAGCACAGGCTGCCGGTCATACCTTTAGTCTGATTATCATGAAATTTGTCATGGCTGTTGAAATTGGAATGTAGATGGGAACGAGTCATTTTGGGGTCATTTGGACAAAAAACATGGCTGCCAGCGGCCATCTTGGATTTCAAAATTCGATCCATTAGCACGGGCTACAGGTCGTACTATTCTTCTGATCATCATGAAATTTGTCATGGGTGTTGATATTGGGATGTAGATGGGAACGAGTCATTTTAGGTTCATTTGGTCTTAAAACGTGTCCACTGGCAGCCATCTTGGATTTACTCTTTGCATGACTTAATCCTTTGGCACACCCTACAGTCCACTTCCCTCATCAGATCATCTCCAGACTTCATATTAATCTTGATATTGATCTTACTAGATGGATGCTATCAAATGTTTTTGAATTTTATTGGAAAACATAGCCACCAGTAACCATCTTGGATTTTAATTTTTTTTATATATATATATATATCTCTTCATGTTGATAATCTAGTATAACTTGGACATTTCAACTTTCCGCATTCCTAATCGCTCCACATTAAATTATTCCCTTTCCAAGTTGAGCTACAATGTCATTGACACTTTCATTTATTATGTGTTCGGAATGGGACTTGGTTCATTTTAATCACAACAGGGAGGGCTTTCCGATTGCATTTGGTAGTTTCAAGACCGAATAAATCCTTTCATAGAGATGCCAGCCTTCAACATAAACAATGCCTGTGATTTGTTGACAGCTCTGCTATGTAATTGATATTAATGGGTCAGCAGTGTGGTGTCTTTATCTTGATGGCTGTTGTTGGTAGAATTTGATACATTAATTTTCATTGTAAACTTAAATTGGACTCTCTTAACTCAAGTATTCCAGGTCACCTTTTCACATTTAACCGAAGGCTGTGGTGGTGCAGCATTACAGATCCTGTACCAGTGCATTCTCTTATATAAATGCGAGTGACCCATAAATTCTAATAATTTGTTTTGTGTTCATTTGTCTATAATATTACATAACAGTATACTCTTTAATTCAACATCAAAACTTTCATTTATGATTCTGATCATAGTAAACTACTATCGCCAAGGGATGGGTTAACATCTGCTGATCGTGATCAGCCTCTCGTTTAGGGAGCGTCTCAAAAGTCTTTGCGGAATCCGCAAATATTTTCCGAAACGTCGAGATTTCCGCAACGCTATCGTCTGAATTTTTCCGCAAATGTTCCGAAAAACGCCATGAGTTTTCCGCAAAATTACCGAAACGTTACATAAAGATTTCCGCAAACGCCATGAGTTTTCCGCAAAAATTACCGAAACGTTAAATTGAGTTTTCCGCAAAAATTACCGAAACGTTAAATAAAGAATTCCGCAAACATTCCGCAAAGTCCGTAACGTTGACATTGCGAAAAGTAACTTTCCGAAAACGTTGAAAATTCATGATTGGGAACTGGACTCCTCGTCGGAAGTAAATTTCGCCGGAATGGACATTTCGCCGAAAGTCATTTTCGACGGAGTGACAGTTCGCCGGAATATTATAATCCCGTAATTAGTCATTAGTGAAGACTGATTGACACAGGTATTATAATCCTGCGAACTGCTAATTAGTCATTAGTGAAGACTGTTTGACATAGGTACTATGAAAACAAACTTCGGGCTTCTTTCCTGGCACGTGTGATTATTACCATCATTTGTGTTTTACCGACAATACTGTTACCTGAGGTGTGTTCATATTACAATTCACCCGAAGCCATTCTTCCTTCCTAGCACGTGTGATTATTACCATCATTTGTGTTTTACCGACAATACTGTTACCTGAGGTGTGTTCATATTACATATTACAATTCACCCGAAGCCATTGGTGATCCGAAAAGTAAGTATAGCCTAGCTATAGGCCTATGTTGTTTTAGCGGTGGTGATCCGTATAGTAACTAGGTTGTTTTAGTGACTTTCATATGGTATATATATCACTGGCTTTACAAAATTTACCATATCCACCCAAGATGGATAGAACTACGAATGTTGAGTTGTGTAGGCTATTGGTTGTCATAAAACTGTGTATGCGCACAATAATGCAATAACTTGCGATAAATGTCAGAAATTTTCAATTGTCCCACAATACACCCACATATAAGTAAATTTATTTCGGCGATTTTTTTTAACAGTCGTCTATTCCGGCGAAAAGTCGTATATCTCGGCGAAATGTCTTAAATTACGGCGAATAGTCCCGACCTTCGGTGAAGTTGTCGTCAGTTTCCGGCGAACTGCCCCAAATCTCGGCGAAGTGTCCGGAAAATTGTTGCGGCGAAATATACTTCCGCAAATCGTCACGTCGCAATTAAATCTCGAGACAAGACGCATCACAAACGGGAACCTGACACACAAGGCATTAAAGGGATTGTTAATCAGCACTGTAAATATAATTGCTCGAATCAACAAACAAACGTGCTATATTTTAATATGATCATTCAACCAGGGATGTGGCTAGAGGGGGGGTGTGGGGGGGGGTGTCTCACCCCCCCCCCCCCCCCCCCCCCCCCAGCAGAGAGCTATATTTTCAATAGTTGGAAATTTCATACCTGCCACAACGAAATTTCACACCAACAATAGGTTGAAAATGTTCTTGTAGTTTGATTATAAAACAATTTATTGGGGGGAATTTATTGTTTTTCGACCAATATTTACATATGTTCCTATTTTTGGACAGAAATGGTCATCAGTAGGAAATTTTCCAACCTTAGGGGGGTGACAGGTTGGAAATTTCCAACACTTGGAAAGCTTGTGTCCTGGTCCCTCCCCCGTGGCCAGTCAAAAACTTCTAGTTAATTTAAGAAAACAATATTGTCATACAATTGGTCAACATTGTCATTGGAATTGTCATCAGTTGGAAATTTTCGATTAGGATTTTGCGATTTTCTTGTTCAGATTTCAAAATTTTCGCACACCGGGCCGAACCATGGTCGGCCCGGTGTGTCATTGCCCCATCCACATGGCCAATACAAAACTGCTAATTAGTTTAGCAAAACAATATTTTACTACATTTGGTCAAACTTGTAGACATAAATGGTCATCAGTTGAAGAATTTTCCAACCTGAGGGGGAGCATGAGGTTTGAAATTTCCAACACTAGGAAAGCTTCAGTTGAGGCCAGTCTAGATGCTAGGATTTGTGATTTTCTTGTATAGTTTTCAAAATGTTCTCACACCGGGCCGAACAACCATGGTCGGCCCGGTGTTTCCTGGTCTGTTGTCGGTAGCTGTGTGCATTTGTCTGGAATTAGATCACTATTTTTTTTTTTTTTGGGCAATTTTCAGGTTAAAATATCTTAATGTTCTCATACTGGGAAAATAGAAGCATGGCTTATGAATATATAGGAAATTAGGCCTGAGCATGAGGTACAAGGGGGGGGGGGGGGTGCAAATGGAAATATGCAAAAAGTTGTGTTGGTGTGATTCCGACTCAAGGGGGGGGGGGGGGGGGTGCAGTTGGAAATTCCCAAGGTGGACACCCCCCCAGCGGAGACCCTCTAGCCACATCCCTGCATTCAACACACTGTATCCACAGTTTTATTATAAACTCTTCTATCATTACGATAGTTTTATCAGAATAGTTTTACTATTATCGTTTATATACCCAATATACTGGGGTGCTTCTCACCTAAATGAGGGATTTCCATAACAAGCAATTAGCTACCACGCTGGACAAAACAAGTGTCCACTTAACCGCGGTGCGGTTTGTGTTTCCACCACGGCCGAACTGCAACAACATCGCGGCCACACCGGCTAACTACAGTTAATGGTCCGCGGTCTAATTGCCGTTCGGCCGCGATGTAGGCCTATACTTGCCGTCCGGCCGCGGTATACTTGCTGTTCGACCGCGGTATACTTGCCGTTCGACCGCGGTATACTTGCCGTTCGACCGCGGTATACTTGCCTTTCGGTCACAGTGTACTTGCCGTTTTTAGAATGTGTTGAAAAACACAAAGAGGGCACTATAAATGTGGTTTGATTGAGCCCATTGTTTAGCCAGACGATCTATTCAGTGTGTTAAATTGGCGATCTGCTACGTCAGGCTACGTCAGGCGACAAGGTGTGATAATCTTATAAGTATATAGTCGACGTCCTACCGGTATACTAAATTAAATTACACTAATTTAAACTATAATTATTTGGTTTGAAATTACATTGACTACATCCGTCCATGTGGGTCTCCTTTTGGAATTTACTGCCAGCCAGAATTTTCTTCACAATAAAAAATAAAGAGCGTTTGTGCGTGGTAAGGTATGTTTCGTCCGCGAACATTTTATGAACCAAAGGGGCTTGTTACATGAGCCGGGACAACTCGGCTAGCCGAGTCAACTCGGTCTGCCAGGACAACTCGGTCGCGCTGTTAAATGAGTCGAGACAACTCGGTCAACCCATCGACGTATATTTTTAATATAGATCGATGGTCAACCGGGACAACTCGGTTGACGTGCACAAAACTTGCTGTCAATCACCGAGTCACGGCGTAATGTGGGTGGTCATTAGACGTCACTCACATGACGCGAACATTCTATTGGCTGACGTCATGAAAGTTTAAACAACGAATCGTGTAACGTTCCATATCTAGCCGGGATGACTCGCTGTTTAAAATAGCATAGACTAAAAATCCTTCCTTCATCTATGCTGTTACATGGACCAAGTTGTCCCGGCTAACAGAGTTGTCCCGGCTATTCAATTCAATTAAGTTTATTCTGGTCGTCAATTATAGACATTACAGAAGAGTTGTATACATAAATACAATATATATGATTTCGGGAGTTAAATAGAGCGGCTAATTATAAGTGTTTGGTCTCTGATAGAAGTCGGGTTTCAGATATTTTATTCTTAGTTTGCCAAGTTCCCTACAATTCAGTACCATGTGGTATTCATCGCCGATTTCGAGATTACAGAGAGTGCAGATTCTGTCCGAATAATCCGTAGGCCTATTCGTCCAAGCGCCGAGTTCTTTTTGGCAGTTTGTGGTTTCTAGTGCGGAAAGCTAAATTATTGTGAACTGCTCTATTATCATCAGGGGATATAGGTAATTCTCTCGTTCAAATTTGACTTTATAATCCTGCAAAATGCGAATCTGCTTGTACAGCGTAAACCGGAACCCGGCACCCAGCGCGCGGTGTATTATGGGAATTGGTGAAATCGAGCATTGTTGACCACCATTCTTGAATGTGTGTTCAAATCTTTTCAATAGTTACTATAAAGACAAAGTCGCGGGGCATCGTGCCAGTGGACTTTTGATTAAACTTGAATGAGAATATCGCCGAGAAAGTGACATACAATCATGTTCACTCAAACAACGGTATACGATGTAGCAAATCATGTTCATTGCTACACAGTCCTCGTGCTGACGTAATTCGCTGCACCTGGCATTTGAGAGATACAGATGCGCGCAAAAATAACGGCGATTAACAAGTTCCCAATCAGGGGTTTTATTCACTTTTTTGTGGCAATGTTTGTAAGATTACTACTGTAAATGGGCATATAATAGGTTTACCTCTTAATGATATAAATATATGAATAATATGATATAGGTCATCAACTGACCACATTGGTAATATTTATTGTCTTGTCAAAGTTACCCAAGTGTGTCAGTGTATGACCTGCTTATACTGAGATTTGTACTGAATTTCTACCCATGCCGTTTCTGACGGAATTATTAATTGAAGGTCACATTAATTTTCGCAGTTGAATTCACACAACATGTCCAGAAAAAAAGTGGTCGGATTAATTTGAATGGACATGTCTTCCAATGCAAATCGCCTGAGTAAACGTTACAGTTGCAAATATTGTTGGGTGTGACTTAATAATGCAGTATTGGGAACAATACGTATTTATCTGGCTGAAGATACATTTATAGAATGTTGGTCTATTTTTCAATTTAAAAAAAATCAAGTGTAGCCGTATTAAAGAAAACAACATTCATTTACAGCTACTTATAACTAGTAGCCCATATAGGCCTATGCACGTGTACACTTGTCAGTTAAATATGACTGCTTCGCGTATAACCTTTGCACTGGAGATTTGTATCGAAATTTCCTGCGCTCTTTTAATTTTTACTATCCATCAGGATTCATGAAAAAACTACGGAACGCAATTGTTAGGAGTAAAGCCGAATTAAAGCCGGGACCTAATGTATCTAAAATGTAATATGCAAATAAGTGTTTCGGAAGGTAAAAAAAATATGTCATTCTATGGCGATAACTAGATTCGAAAATTGGCAGTATTATATACTATTACGACTGTATTAGGTTCCCCTACTTGCGAAAAGTTGGGGGGGGGGGTCCACAATAGGCAACATATATCATATATTTAAGTGAAATATAAAGGATGCATGCAGTCACACCTCATCGCATATTCTGGTCGTTAGCTAACGAAAACGGAATCCACAAAAGACATGCACTTTGCATGGGCAGAGCTCGATTTAACCAATCAGTGGTAACTCCATTCAGACTGAGATAGAGGCCGGGTGGGAACAATACCTGAAATACTATGATTGACGTCGGTGTTTGTTTGTTGTCTAACCAATCGCAATGCGACTATTAATGAAAGAAGTCAGTAGGCCTACACGCATTGCACGGACTTCAATGGGGAGGACATTGCAAACAGTGTCAAACTGACATTGCAAACAGTGTCAAACTGACATCATTGCTATAATTAACTAGGTCAGCCGTGAACTTTTCCAGTGTCATGGAACTTGTTATACATGTAGCGATAATTGCGCAATCTTGTGTCAAATATATATGAGTACATGTCAGGAGGTTTATATAGGGTACCGGTACTCACTCCCTGCATGCCATATATATACATGATTCGTGCTTGTGAATTAAAACACGTTTTGACTATATAGCTGTGGCAATGAATGCTTGATGAAGCCATACCAAGATTCGTCAAGGAAAAGTGTTTTAATTGCTGTATTGTTTTTATTAAGTTAATAAACACTGTAAACCTAATAAATAAACGAACCCAATAGCAATAGACCTATATACTCTATAGCCCGACACCCATGAATATATTCCGCAAATTTTCCGGAACGAGGTCCGCATGCATTCAAATTCCGATAACGTTAGGGTGAATTCCGCAATTATTTCCGCAAATTCCGAAAGAGGAAACTAAAATTCCGATAACGTTGGGTTGAATTCCGCAATTATTTCCGCAAATTCCGAAAACGTCGGACGTATTCCGAAAAAAATCCGCAAACGTCGTCTTCTTTTCCGCAAACCTTAGCGCTATTTTCCGAAAGAAGGAACGTAATTACCGAAAAATTTCTGCAAACAGTTTTCCGCAAAGTGTTCATAACGTCATTTGTTTTCGGAAAATACTTTCGGAATTCCGCAAAGACTTTTGAGACGCTCCCTTAGGCCTGTGTATGAGATTGCAAGTGCATGCTAGATATAAATATTAAAGACAACTTGCAGTGGGCCATGCTACACAGTGAATAGCGTTACATAATTCAAACAATACCTTGATGAGTCACTTCGGAAATCCCCCCTTTCATCTTTTATTTTAAACATTACAATGTATTATACCAGTAGCTTTGTAAAATTCCTTCAACCAGGTCACTATTAAAAATATTTTTGTTTGTCCACTCCCGACCCTAGATTTTGGAAGTGGGTAGGTAGGTAGGTAAATATTTTAATTTGTTTTCATTAGACCTGATGTTTATACCATGTTATAATTTTTCCATATAATAAAACATATCGCAAATATCATGATTCGACATGCTTTATTTGACTAGTTATATTGCTGAAAATTGTTATGACAAACAAACTCTTTGAAAAGATAATGAGGTTAGCTATGAATACAAAAAATACTTTGTTCCCAAAGTAAGTTATCGTCAATGTCGATGTTCAAGATGTGTAATAAAAACATATCAATACAACGGTATGTCAGTTGTGCTTTATTTCACATGTTTGTTATGTCATTTGTACCGTTATATGTCAAGATAAACTCATGCAATGGCTCTGATACACACTTGTCGTTTTATTTTGAATATACATGGGCTTGTGCACGGTAAATTTAATAATTAGACAGGCTCTAACAAAATATGGGCGCAAGACATATCGGCATGCTGTCAGAATTGGGGCATGATATCTGTATAAAATCTGACTGCCCATAAAATTTACAAAGCAAGAAGTTTCAATTGACATGTATATCAAGGATCGCGGGCACACGTACATGGCAGGATCGATGCATGTATGCCAGATTTTTAGTCAGAAGATAGGAGCAGTTATATTTAGGCATGTGGGGCGGCCTGAACACAGGGTCTTACAACTTACATCCAGAGTGCTGTCATCCAATTCTTCTCCAGTCACCAGTGTTGGAGCATGCCTGCTGCAGCCGTGGAACCTTCAAAACATTCTCAATTCAAGCTATATACAAGCCAGAATTGAACAAGAACTGGGTAGGGGTCCCGGTGGGATTGGTTGGGACTGGGTGGGGAGGAATATAAAGTGGACACCCCATGGCATATTTGTGACCTATTCTCAAAGAAAGGTTGGAGCAATAATAGCACAATTTAACTCAAGGTAACTCAATAAGTTTTTTAATCATTTTTAGCTCAACTTTACTTTGTAAACTTTGAGCTATTGCCATGGCTTGGTATCCGTCGTCTGTGTGTGTGTGCATGTGTGATTCGTCAACAATTTCCTTTAGCCTTGTTGAGTTTCAACTACCGGTTACGTGGCTACATACATCTGACATGTTTCAAATCACGACTGATGAAAATACTATTATTTAGCTGTTTTTAAATTTCCGATCTAAGATCTTGGACAGATATCGGACCGATGCTAAGGTAATCAACAACTACATCATCCGAATTAACTCAAAACTCAATTTGAGTGTTGATTATGACGACTTTATACCACACTAAATAATTTGATGATGTGACCGCCTGGTGGCCGCCATATTGTTCGCACTGTAAACAATCAACGAAAATTTAGTACTTGCCGATGGCGTCTAAACGGAGTCGGAAAGACCGCAATAAAGGTAACAAAGATAATGATAAGAATTCTACCCTTGAGAGCGAAGACAGTATGAACCCTTCACCGAAAAAACAGTTAACTTTAAAGAATTTTCTTGATAAACAAGGAACGACACCTCCGTTGCCGATCCTTGGTTCCATTCGAGAGCAACTGTCAGGTATAATAACAAGAGTTGACAAATTATCAACAGCATCCCAAGCTAACCATGAGAAATATTCAGCTGAGCAAAAAATGCAAGTTGCAGAGTTTGGGAAAATGGTGAGCCAATTCAAAACTGAAATTATCTGTCAATTTAATGACAAGATACACAAGTTGGAGGAAAAAATCGGAAATCTTGAAAAAGAAAAAAGAAATATTCTTGATGTAGTTGAAACTCAACAAGGCCAGTGGAAAGAGCAGTGTTTATCTTTAAAACAGAAAATAAATGACTTGGAACAACAAGGGAGAAAAGATAGTGTCAGAATTTATGGTATTCCAGAATCTAATGATAAAGAAACTCAACATGACTGTGCAAAAAAGGCCTTAGAAATATTAAATGATAAAATGAAAATGAGAGCTCAAAGAACTGACATTTCTATTGCACATAGAGTTGGAAAAAATGCAATGGAAGCAGGTGAAACAAATGGAGCAGCAAGCAGTGGTGAAAAGAGGAAAGGCCCCCCGTCCAATTCTCGTAAAATTCGTCACACGAGAAACAAAACTGCTGGTAATTGAGTCAAGGAAATTCCTGAAACAGACTGGAGTGTCCATTATCGAAGATGCAACACCCTTTAACTACTACCTTCTTATTAGGAAGGCTTTCAGAGCAGACAATATTCAGAACTCTTGGATTTCCAATGGAAAGCTATTCTGCAAAACAAAAAATGGTAACATTCAAAAGTTCTCCACTGAAGCAGACCTTGACACCATTATCAGAGGTTAAGTCAGCAAAGAGTATCCTGCACCATTGTACATAATTTAATTTTGTGTTTCTTATACATGTCATAATTGTTCATTTCTCCATGTATTTCCCCCAGTGGGAGGGGCTGGCTGGTTTTGGTTGATCCCAATGTAAATTTTCTAAGGAATTGTAAAAATGAGTTGAATCAAGTCTTAATAGTCTTGTTAAACAAACAAGTTTATAACTATAATTTCCTTTTAGTTATGTGAATGTAACTGCCCTTGATTTATACTGATGTATCTATGTTGTATAATTTATTCAGGATCCAACGCCCATGACCTGTTTTATGTCAAAGACTGGTAAAATTTAAACAAGGGGGACAGAGTAACAATTGAGATACAACTCTAATAGTTTACCAAGTTCCAGATTTAGATAAATGCACACATTACTTATACTGAACCAGCTCTTATCTGATTTCTCAAAAACATAAATTATAATGACTGAGCGTGGCTCTACAGTCTACATATTTACATGAGGGTCTCCAACCAAAACCAACCAACACCCCCCCCCCCCCCCCCCAATAAGATTGTGAAACACCCTTAACTCTTTCACCACCAAGTTTACAGAGATAAATTGGTTTACAGCAGTATTTATGGAAAGTCTGGGTCTCAAATGTAGGGCACTCATAGTAGAGTTTGTGGGAACCATATGCATATAAACCAATATATTTTTATGACCAGTGATGACTACCCATTCATTTGGAAGACCCATGGAAGAATGATGTCACTTCATTATGGTTACCATGGCAACCAAATCAGGCTGTTATTGAATATTTAGAATAAAATTCATGATTTAGTGTATAAAAAGTACAAACTATTTAGTATGGGGTAAACTATCCCCCCCCCAAAACACAACTGCAAACATTTACAATTGTATACCACCCTCTGTGGTATGTGGAATTGGCACTTCTTGTTGTCATGGCAACCGAACTGGCTCATATACCAATCATTTCAAAAGTGTGAATTTTAGAGAAACTGAGTTTCTGGACAACTCAATAATGTTTCACGCTGAGTACAGTCATTACATAAATGACGTTTTCCCTAATGATAGTAATATTGGGACCTGCACGGAGTACACAGTACCCACATTACATGTGGCAAAGAAAAGCCTACGTTCATTTACACCGTTGCCATGGCAACCAGATTAGTATTATGTGAAATATATCAAATACGCAGGATTTTGAGTTACTTTTAGCAAATTCTGACCAATGAATTATTAATATTACCCCAGTTGCTTGATCAAATAAAAGGTGGGACTTTCCAAATATAATTGAATCCTATTGTTCATGGAAACATCCAAAGTGATATCATGCAGTGAACTTCATCAGCTTGGCTATGCCGAAAATTTCAGCATGAAATCCCACAAAAAAAAAAAAATTCTTCAACACAAATTATTTCTGGCTAAATCGCGCCATGTTTTGACTTGAATGTGTAGAAGAGTAATTACCTTGAACTTGTGAAATCCCATTGAAATATTTGTCTGGCTGTCAAGTCAAACGTCTTGGAATTATCCCAACATTACTCAAATTATGCGTTATACTGCAGGCAAATGTTTGGGCATATCTAGCTCGAGTTTCTCTATAGCAATCACATAGTTTTATGATTGGGTGAATGCTGGACTGCAAATTGAACAACATATTATCAAAGAAATCCGTGCCATTTAATGCTTCATAGAAATCTTCATCAGAAAATTCGTCATCTGACATCGTTTATCGATTATTGTCAAAACCACATTCCATTGCCAAACGACAACGAAGGACGCATACTCAAAACCGGGGTTTACCAGTTTTCTATTTTTAGAGCACACAGCGTATAATTTAAAATTGCGGAACAGGAGACGAACGTCGTAGCCCGGTAAAGTGTCCCGTGTGGAAATGTTTAATATACTTTTGTTCCTTGCGTAGAATAACTTGAATTATAAAATTATGACTTCCTGAACACTTGCAAATAGACTGTATATATGTGTAATTTGATGACGTAACTTGCTTCCTTTCAATGCATGAAACGAGGTCACGGAATTTACTTTTCGCGCGCAATTCGACCATCGAGAAACTTTATTAACAATCAATACAATGAATTTGGATGTGAAAATGCTTTGTTGACACAAATATAACACACATGAAGTAACATTACTGCTGACAAGAATTACGTGATAACTAGAGACTATCTTTAGTGATCATCGCGGCTAAATTTTCATGTTGACAAGGTGCTTTGTTTCGTAGCGTCTTTGTAAACACACGTGGAATTTCGTGATTTCGGGTCGGTGATTTCCAGCAATTAGAACAGCATTGGAGACGATTTTATTTCTTATATTTTTTATCAATCATAACGATTGATTGCAAGGGGCACCGAGAAAGCCCTTCTCGAACCAGGATATTGTATGGTTTTATGTTTAGAGCGGATAGTGTGCGGTTTAAAATCGCCGAATGGAATTGAACGTCACAGCCCGCTAAAGCGGGCTGTGGTGTTGAACGTAAATTACGTCGTGCCCGCTAAAGCGGGCTGCGGTGGTGAAAGAGTTAACATGTTGAAACAGCCATGAACTGTTTATAACCCCCACATACCTAGTAGTTATCTTGGCAAAAGAAATATCTCCTCTTGTAACTACCATGTCACCGAAAGCCTAAGCTTAATTTCTTTAAAATGATGCACACTCACTCACTATATACTCATATATACCTCGATTGAAAAGAGTGTAAGTCCACAAGTATATAAAAATCCACAAATACAAATGACACAGAACCGACGATCTCAAAATACCTCCAGATTGTTATGACCAGAAACCAAACTAGGCCACCAGCCACATGATCCTAGTGTGAACGCAAACTCACACAGCATGAGTATTTGTGTATTTCACTTGTCTAGCGACTGAATTATCGTCAGAGCCTTTGTAAACTCATCATGAACAAAGATAATGTCTGGATATAATAGTCACATGACCAACACTGGAATGTAACATGTTATTTATTTTCCCATGCCCCACCCCACATGTAGCCCATCGTTATTGCTTCAAAAAATATGCATTTGAATACAATATGCGACATGTTTCAGATAAGGCTAATATTACACGACTGAAAAGTTATTACTCCCCCTTTCTTAAACTGAAAATTGTAAAGGGGGTTGAGGCTATTATAAATGTTACGTGTGACATGACAAAACGTTTGTCTGAATTTCAACAACAACAGCCCTCTATACTTGTTGAAGAATAACCTGTTTATAAGTCTCTCATTCGATATTCTAATAATAGCTTTGAATGTTGGGGATTAAAGATACACACGGTGTTCATAATCACCATTCCAAAAAAAAATCATTAAAATGCGTGAAATTGTGAGTATGAACACTGTGTGGCTCTAGCATGTATGATATTCATGTAGACAATATATTTGCCCATTGTCAAATGATTGACATTGTCACTTAAAATAGAGTGAACAACACGTGATGTCTGAATTTAAATGTAACTGGTGTGAACTACATATACAACATGTAACACGTTAGCACATACGGTCTATATATACATGTACGAACCTCTTGCGACCACACTAGAAATATCAGAGTAATTAAAAAACCAATCAATCCTATGACAAAATATAAAGTTCAACATAATTTAAAACTAATTGAAAGAAACACAACGTCTCCGTACGACAAACTATTAAGTAACAATATGGCTAATTTTCATTCCAAATAGCGTAACTGACCATAATATTCTCGCCAATGTGGGTAGGTCACACAGGGCGGTCTTTTTGATCATCGTCATGGTAGTTTTTCTACCGGATTGTATTATTGTTTTTGTGTATGCATGTATGTTGAACGTATGTTTTGAAATATGTTTTCGCTGTTCGGCTGAAATCGGTGGTATAACTACATGTAAGGGTATACTCACATATATACAATACCTATATACTTATTTCTGTAATGCTATCTGGATAGCACAACCTGGTTGAGCACTTGTCTTGTCGTCTGCGTGCCTATATCATGATCAAATGTCTATAAAAATTATGTCTTCTAACAGCCGAGGGTTAAATCAAGCCGAAAAACGCTGTGATGTATTCCGATACCTCAGAAATTTGAAGTCCTCAATATACTGTCTACAAAATACCCACTTTACAGCACAGCAAGATAAATACATTACAGCAGAATGGGGATATAAGATGGAAATGGCACCATATTCATCCCAGTCTCGCGGAGTGGCAATCCTCTTTAACAATAATTTTAGCTTTGAAATACACGAAAGAGTAAAAGACAATAACTATCGAGAAAATCCGATTTACATTAGCTAATATATATGGTCCAAATGATGACAATCTTGAATTTTACAATAAAATCAAAGATATTATAATCGAACCGGGAAACACACAAATTATCATCTGTGGCGACTGGGACCTAGTCCAAAATCAACAGAAAGATACCTTTAATTATGTAAACTGCAATAACCCCCGAGCAAAGCTAGCAGTTAGTGTCCTTGTCGACAAGCTAGAGTTAGTAGACGCATGGAGGATAAACAATGAAAATGAAAGACGATTCACTTGGAGAAGAAAGTCACCAATAAAAATGGCAAGACTTGACTTGACAGGAGGCCACCGATATCTTACCGGGTTACAGAACTGATCACTCAATTATTACTCTCACACTCACTCTTAATAATATAAGACATGGTCAGGGTTTCTGGAAGTTCAATACTTCTCTTTTACATGACGAAAAATATATTCAACTTGTAAAAACAATTATCGAAACTATCAAAAAACGATACATTTATGTTCAAAAGAAAGGTGACAACAACGATTTAACATGCAAAATTAATAAACATCTATTCTTGGATACCCTTTTGCTTGAAATTAGAGGAGAAACAATAAAATATTTGTCTAAACGTAAGCGGGAACGCGAATTTCAAGAAACCGCAATTAAAAAATCTCAAGCAGAAACTTTCATGGTAGGGCCCGACGAAGCTTCGAGATTCGATTCAATTTCGTATCTTACGTTCCGATTCGATTCGAAAGCGGTCGGGTGATTCGGGATATTTCGAATCGTTATATACAAGTTCTTTATCACTGGGAATAGACTGCATTATCTATAAAAATTATTCATATTATCCCCAATACTTAACACAAGTCTCCTTCCGCGACCATATGTGACCTCCATGGTCCAATGAGTATAGTGTAAGTTGCCCAAAAGCTCACTGCTCGTATATATTGCCCCACCAGTCCCAGTGCTTGTCACTCGTGGAAGGTCGGTGCAACTCGTGCAATGTGCAGGTATAGGTCTCTGATGGTTTGCGTGTTCATCGCGGTTGTACCATAACCGTAGCGCACACGGTTTCCTCCACCACATAAAACCAGAAATGTCGCGATACTGAAGTTAGTGAATTTCTTGTGGGACATATTTGTATGTCGGTATCTGACATTCTTACCAGAAAAGCCTATATTGCGTTACTCAGATCAATCAAATAATATCATATTTTTTTTAACTCAAAATTGAAAGGATATAAATATATTAAACTAGCCGATGAGCCCGACGTTGTCCGGGCTATTCAAAAACCAAATTTCAAGTCGATAGCTCCACCCGTTTCCGAGATCTGGTCTGCGCATGCGCGAAGCTGGCGTCGCACAGGCTCGGCGACCCGATAAAATTCGTATCCGGGGCAAGATACATTCACATAGCAAATTTCAAGTCGATAGCTCCATCCGTTTCTATATATTAGATGTTCCCGTATATCTCTCTGCAGATGCTAATAACGTTGAATGGTAAACAAACGCTCAAGTTGGGATACTATATATAGTTCTCTGTAATCCTGTTTGCGTATGCGCTATTGCCAATTAAGTCACGATGCGCAATTTTTATATCGCGCGTGCCTGCTGTGCGCGACAGGGTGAAGCGTACATGCGCAGAAGAGTTCCCGTTTGCAATGATTCGAATAAGACTCCATTGACTCCAAAGTTCCAAACTGCTTTCTTTCACGAACTTCACGCATAGTGGCAGTGGCACAAAATATGAAATGGTGTCGTGCCATTCTCATATATCTCAATCAATTAATATCATATTTTTTTTAACTCAAAATTAAAACGATATAAATACATGTATATTAAATAAACATTTTGGGCTCCATCATGCCATCTCCAAATCCGACCAACATCTTTATCCGGGAAATGGAATATAATTTGTTAACCATTCAGCTTTCATACAGACAGGCCCAAGTTGGGATACTATATATAGTTCTCTGTAATCCCGTTTCAATGAACCTTCTTCGTAATCTGAGTTATCTCACTGACGTTATAAAATCATCTGACATTTGCACCCATTTTTGCTTGTACCTTCCACCGATCGGTACCGCGAATCTACTAAAGTGTTTGAAAAAGATTCGATTCGAGATTCGATTCGATTTCGAATCATTATCCTGATTCGATTCGAGATTCGATTCGATGTTGAAATTGCCGATTCGTCGGGCCCTATTTCATGGCCCTAGATCCAGAGTAATTTAGATGATGTTAGAAGAGAAGAAATTATAGAAGCCTTACAAAAAACGGAAGGGGTACTCTGTCAATTAAGGAAAGAATCATCAAGAGGAGCTATGATTAGGTCCAGAGCTATTTGAGTCGAAGAAGGTGAAAAACCAACAAAATATTTTCTCAATCTCGAAAAACGCAATTGCATATCCAAAACCCTGACCAACCTTACAAACTCAAATGGGGATAGTCTTACAAACCAAAACGATATCTTAGAAGAGACTCGTAATTTTTACCAGACACTATACTCGTCAAAACCAATCAATAGCTATCACATCGAACATGTATTTTCTGACTTGAACAACCCCACCCTTTCATCAGTGTCTGCGCAAAATATTGAAGGTCCCATAACTCTAAATGAACTTACAACAGCTTTGAAGAAATCTAAAAATGGCAAATCTAGTGGCTTAGATGGTTATCAATATGAATTTTGGAAATTCTTTTGGTCAGATTTAGGTCAAATTCTATGTGAATCATTAAACGAATCCTTTGACGCTGGAGAATTGTCCATCACACAAAAACAAGGCCTGATTTCTCTTAATTCCAAAGAAAGTCAACGATCGACAACTTTTAAAGAACTGGAGACCAATAACCTTATTAAACTGCACCTATAAATTAGCATCATCGTGTATTGCCGAAAGGTTAAAATCCGTACTACCAAACATATTATCAATCCTGATCAGACTGGATTCCTAAAAGGCAGATATATATCGGCGACAATACAAGGCTAATATATGACATTATTTATAATACGAAAATAAAAAATAAGTCAGGTCTTCTTCTTCTCGTTGACTTTGAAATGGCATTCGATTCTGTGTCATGGAAATTTCTACACAAATGCCTTGATATGTTTAATTTTGGTGACTCGATTAAAAAATGGATCTCAGTGTTCTATAAAAATATAAATTCTTCCGTTCTCGTTTTAATAATGGGCATATATCACAAAATTTTATTATTTCTCGAGGCTGTCGACAGGGAGACCCAATTTCACCTTATATTTTTCTAATATACGCGGAAGTGCTAGCACTCATGGTTATAAATAATAGAAATATTAAAGGTATAACCCTCGGTGGTGAAGAATATAGAGTAACGCAATACGCAGACGACACGACGCTCATCCTGGATGGCAATGAAACAAGTGTATTAAGAGAAGCATATCACATTCTTGACGTTTTCACACAAATTTCTGGTTTATGGATCAACCCTAATAAATGTCAGGCGTCATGGATTGGTTGTTATACAGGGCGAAGCGACCATATATGCCCAGACCTCAATATTAAATTTTCAGATTCTTTCGACCTACTTGGTATTCGCTTTAATACAGACTTAAACTTAATGTCAAATAATTACGAAAAACAATTCGACAATATAACAAGATCCATTGAAATTTGGAAGCACAGATTACTTACCCCGCTAGGTAGAATAATGGTAATTAAATCCCTCATACTCCCCAAACTTAGTCACCTATTCATATCGCTCCCCAACCCAGAGCCACAATTTGTACAGAAATTAGAATCATTGTTTTTTAACTTTGTGTGGGGTAGCAAGCGTGACCGAGTCAAGAGAAAACTGTTATGCCAAGACTATAAACAAGGTGGCCTCAAGATGGTAGATATTAAAAACTTCATCACTTCCATGAAAATCACATGGATCAGGCGTTTTAAGTAAATAGTGACCAAAGCTCTAAATGGACCCCGTTGACAGAACTCTCTATTCTCAAAGACCCTTTTTTCCTCACCTATCATCATTCATATTTTTACAGTAATGCGAAAAAGTTTCAAAATCATTTCTGGCGCGACGTACTTATAGCATGGGCAAATTTCCTAGAAAAAAATATCAGAAATGTAAACATATCTGCATGCACTCTCTGGGAACAACGCCAATATAAAAATGAATGGAAGCCCGATCAATTTTGTTGCATGGCGCAAACAGGGAATATATTTTGTACAAGATCTGTTACAAGAAAGCGGCAATTTCCATACGACTGAAACGATATACTCAACTTACAAAATACGTACAAACTTCATTATCTTAAATAGCATCCGACGACAGCTTATATCTCTTACTCATTTTGGGGTCATTTGGTTAAAAACATTGCTGCCAGCAGCAATCTTGGATTTTACTCTTTGCATGACTAAATCCTTTGGCATGGGCTACAAGTCCTACTTTTAGTCGGATCATCATGAAATTTGCCACGGATGTTGACAATGACATGTAGATGGGAACGAGTCATTTTCGGGTCATTCGGCCAAAAAACATGGCCGCCAGCAGCCATCTTGGATTTTAATCTTTGGGCTATGGGTCGTAACTTTGGTCGGTTCATCATGAAATTTTTCATGGTTGTTAACATTGATATGTAGATGGGAACGAATCATTTTGGGGTCCTTCAGCCATAAAACATGTCTGCTGGCAGCCATCTTGGATTTTACTCTATTTTACTCATCCGATCATCACCAAACTTTATATTAATCTTGATATTGATCTACTAGATGCAATATTAAAGCTATCAAATGTTTTTGAATTTCATTGAAAACAGCCATCAGCAACCATCTTGGATTTTACTTTATATCTCTTCATGTTGATAATCTAGTATTTAATACTTGGACCTTTCAACTTTCCGCATTCCTAATCACTCCATTGACTGTATCATATGAAATTATTCCCTTTCCAAGTTTAGCTACACTTTGATTAATTTAATAATTTTAATAATAATATATTTACCATTAAGATTCATGTTTTCCTTTGGAAGAAACTTGGACAGAACCTTTTCTTTTGATGTTCCCAAAAGCGTATCAAAAGCATTGGTGCGCTGATCCTTTTTGTTTTGTGCTGTTTCACTTTCAGGCACACTTATAGTCAGTGTAAATTTCACAAATTTGAGTGTTTTTTCGAAGTCCAAAGCAAACTGAATGGGTTCTTTACACTCAGGAGTAAAGATATCTAGATCCCTGAAACTTTTACTCAATTTCACTTCCACACTGGAAGGCTCACATTCCGCATCGCTGGACACATCGTTCAATAAATCGTCCCATGATATTGAGGGGTTAATCTGCATAATTATGTTTTGAACTAAATCGCAAGTTTGCACGGGCTGTTTGGCCTTAGAAAATTTCTAAGTTATTTTTATTACCGACACACAAAGTGTCACAAGTTTCAGAGAAACTTTCTCTTTTTCGAGAGCGGCTGTGTTGTCTCCGATTTCAGACGCATTGTCTATTTTGGGAACTTTTTCTGCGGTCGCCATCGTGGCATCTGCAAACGATCTCGACAGCCACGATCATTGGGCTCATTACGGCCGATCCGTAACGTAAACGACTCGACTCGATTATGCATACGGAGTAGTTCCCATGAGCCGCGACCGGAAGTAGAAATAGTACAGAGTAATGTGTTAGTTTCTGGACAGCAAAGGATTGCCGCTAAGAGGAAACAGTTTAGCCGATTTTGACCCAAATAGAAAAAGTGGAAGTGCAATAAAAATATTTCGGTAAGGGTAAAAATGAGTTGGTCAGTAATGGACAAACAATCCTAATTTTAATTTCCAGGATTGAAACAAGATAGGTCGGAAATTTTAAACCACAATACAATTTAGTGATGTGGTAATATGGAAAAGTTGTCATTGAAAAATAATGATCATCTATGAAGAGAAATTTGAGGGAATGAACATACAATAGGTTTTAATGAAAGGGCAAGTATTTATTTGACAAAATGTTCTCTCTTTCAAGACCAACACCTGGAAAATTGGGTTGGCTTGAATGGCATAAAATGTGTAACATCAAGCCCACCCTAGACCATAGAGATATTCAGGGGAAAATAGGAACAAAACATGTTTACTCCTACATGTCCATGATATCATCTGGAAGAACAGTAACATTGTTCTGACCACATATGATTCAGCCCTCATAATTGACTACGGCAGTCAGCAATGTCGAAACCATTTGCTAAAGCAAACTGGACTGATGGAAATGGTTGTTGTAGCGGATTGCCGAAGCCAAAAAATCTTAATTGAGAGGGCGGCATGATTTATAAATAAAGATATCAGATGATATACTTTTGTATTGTGGGCTGGTGGTCGCATGGACTATGCAAGAGGAACAAATTTAAATGCAAGGTCATAGCATAATAATGCCGATAATAGTATAATAATAAATAATTATGTTGAGATGGCTTTGTATTTCAAGCCTATATATGGTAATAAAATGTTTCCAACGCATGACTATGACTATGATTATTTATTCATAACACAATATAACATATAGTTTTACACAATTAAAAATGTATACTAACAATGAGTTATTGGGGATGGCATAACCTGTAAAGGCTGTCTTCCTGCTGTCCTCAAACCTGGAGGATATAAAGAAATCATAGAATTATTTTAATAAATATAGAATGTTTACATTTGTTTCGAAAAGAAGAAACATATTAGTAATAGTATTCGTCCATCGCTCAGCTAATAACATAGAATGTATAATATATCTGTGCAATGTTTTGAGGCGATGAGGTCATAGGTCGTTCATGATTGAGGTTCAAAATGAGATGAAATGGAATAAAATTGTAGGAAATTTGGGATGGTAATCATTTTTAGGGAATCAATATTCAATTATTACCAAATTGGTAAACTAAATTAAGACAGATTACTCACTGAGCACAGTCAGGACATCTATTGTATGTACATTTTGGTTTCATTTGGTAAGTAGATAGGATCGTTCGAGAAAAGTCATTTTTATGTTTACCCATACCATGTATGGTAAACATAGTGTCGTTGTCCGGATTGACCACTCGTCCGTCCGTCCGTTTGTCCATCCGTCTGTCCGTCCATAGACACTTCACGTGTAATGCGATAACTCAAACATTTTCTATCCAATCAGAACCAAATTTTGTATATGGGTATATCAGCCAAAAATACAGATCGAGTTCGAATTTGGGTTTGATCCGAGTATTTGTTACAGAGTTATGGCCCTTTTTCGACTTAGAATTCACACATTCTGCCATAACTCAAACATTTTTTATCTGATTGGAATCTTTGAGTTTCACAGCCCAAAATACAGATCTAGTTCGAATATGGGTTTGATCCGATTTATTTTAAAGGAGTTATGACCCTTTTTCGAAAAATAAAATGAAAAATAAAATCGATTTAAAACAAAAATTATTTTTAACTTTTATAATAATAATAAAAAAAATGTCATTGACATTGTCATTTGTTTTCATTTAGATATTGATGATTATGATACAAGTTGATAAAAAGATTTCCAATGTGTCCCTTTAATTTTTTTAAATAATTAAAAACTATTTTTTTTTAAGTTAAACAAATTTGAAAAAATAACACCATTATAACTCTGCCAGGGTACCCCGAATCACCACACCAAATTTGATTAAATCGGTCCAAAATCTTGTGTTATGTACTGGTAAATCTGTTTGGAGCAACATTAAAATCAATTCACCAATTGCATTTGGACTACTTAGCTATTGATAAAGCTATATTATTTTCTGATGTCTCTTTATATGCCAATGTGCAAATAATCTGATAAAGAAGGCTATGGTATCTAATTTAAAATAAAGATTCAACAATAAACATCACATGATATTAACAGTAGACTTGGACATCTGTGCTGCAGACTTATATCTTCAGATGGTCTGATATCATTATAATTGTTATTGGTTTAATAGAGAGGTCAGTGTTCAACATAAACAATTCCTGTGATTTTTTGACAGCTCTGCTGTATACTTGATATAAATGGGTCAGTGGTGAGGTTGCTTTATCTGTATACTAGGACACATTATTATTGTAAACTTAAATTTGACTCTCTTAACCCAAGTATTCCATGTCCAGGTCACACCTACACATTTAACCCACGGACTTGCTGGCTGTGGCGGTTTAGCATTACAGATCCTGTACCAGTGCATTCTCTTATATAAATGCCAGTGACCCATAAATTCCAATAATTTGTGTTTATATGTACATTTGTCTATAATAGTACATAACAGTATACTCTATAATTCAACACCAAAACTCTCATTTATCCGATCATATTAAATTTTTATCGCCAAGGGATGGGTTAACATCTGCCGATCGTGATCGGCCTCTCGTTAAACATTGGTCTTGTTGGGAGATCTAATTGGTTCCATATATTTGGAAAAGTATATTCTGGTAAATGTTCTGAGAAAACACTCTTAGGTATTCCGGAGGTTAGCATTCCATTCTGACGAGTATTATTTTGTAAAATTGTGCTGAATATATTTCTCTTATAGAATACAGGAATGGGTCGACAAGTATTAGATCATTTCAGCAATTTCTATGGCTACGCATAATAGAGATTATAATTATTTCACTCTTTTAAAATATGGAAACCTTTTTATGTTCTGACTTGGAACTATATAGCATTCAGCATACCAAGCAGAGAATATATCTCTTTGTTGGTACTTTTTCTTTAATAATCTTATTTCACAGTAGGGGCCATGGTACCAACTCCAGATTGCATGATTTTTTGTCACGTTATGAGTCGATATCGCAATAAACATTAAATTAATTACCCAGAAGAAATTCCACGATTGTAAGGGGTGCAAATAAGACTTGGCTTAAAAATTGGCCTATTCTATTTCATGCATGCAATCTCGAGCTGGAACCTACACTTAATACTGTGGAATACCAGTACATAATTGTCCCCCGAAAAAAAAAATTCGGGGGACTATTAAAATAGCCGGTGTCCGTCGAGCCGTCCGTCCTGCATCTGGAAATGGTTTCCGGATGTTAACTTTAGTTTCGGTTATTAGATCAAAAGCAAATTTCATAGGTGAGTTTATCAGACCAAAATACAGGTCAAGTTCGAATATGTGTTTGCTCCGCACATTTTTGCGAGAGTTATGGCACTTTTTTTACTTAGAATCTTGTAATTTTCTGGTTTCCGGATGATTAATTCAGTTTGTGTGATCATATCTGAACCAAATTTGGTATGTGAGTTTATCAGCCCTATGTACAGGTCAAGTTCGAATATGGGTATGCTCCACCAATTTTTGCGAGAGTTGTGGCCCTTTTTCGACTTATTTTACTTAGAAAATGTCTCACTTTTTCGGTTTCTGGTTGATATCTCAAGTTTGGATCCTTTAATTGCAAATACCGTTTTTATGTGGATCAGTCATATCAAGATACAGGTCAAGTTCGAATTTGAGTTTGATCCGATGATTTTTCTCAGAGTTATGGGCTTTTCGACTTTATAGAAAATTCAATTTTTCTTGTAATTTTCTTCATTTTGTGCCAATTTGAGGTTATATTTTGACTTTAAGAGTTTTTTTAAGATTTGGTTATTTGTATGCATGTCGGTAATGAGACAATGCACAAGTGTTTTATCCATATAGTATACTTCTACAAAGCCTCCACTCCAAATGAAGCCACCGGTTCGGGGGACACTGTGGCCGAGCGGCCTTTTATTATTAACTAAGGAACAGGTATTACCTAAGAAATATATTATAGCTGCATTGTTTGTGTCAATGTTATAAACTTATTAAAACGCAATTCCTTGTTCATATGATTTGAACTGGTGGACTATGAACTCTACGGACATAGCAAAAGCAGAGATTCATGACATGCAATGATCTAGCCAAATATATAACCTCCCTGGTGTCCAGTATTGTTTTTCACAATTTATGCACATCCCTTCATTGCACGATTAGATGTTGAAATCAACTGGAAACAAGGCATACAGACGGGGAGAGTGTAACATTAATTGGTTAAAGTCAAAGTCCCCAAGTTCATATTTTACGCAATTTCCCGCTTTAATATTAGAATCACATAGTCGCTCTGAGAACGAAATTATTCGCCCGAAGTTTATCTGCTATCGATTAACATACCTGGGAAACCCCTGTGGGGCGCGCACAGCTGTAAACGAAAACAATGAATTGGGTGTATTTAATTTTTGGTACGTGATGTCACACTGTACCTTCCCACACTCTGTTGACATTGCGATATCAAAATCGACTTCCTCATTGTTTTTGTTTGACAAACATGTGAATTCGGAATGGAATAAATTATTGAATAATACGACAGGAATTTATTCGCGTGGTCAACAGCTCGGGAGTAAATTTGTACTTATTTGGACGAGGCTCATGTGTGTCAGAATAGGTCAACAGTAACTTTGAAATTTATTAACTTTCAACCTATTGTTGGTGTGAAATACATGGGATACATGACCGCTTTAGCAGATTTCTGCTTTCAAGTTCCGCAAGAAGAGTATGAATTACGTTCGTGACTGAACTATTGTCAGAAGGGCTTTTTGGCGGCTATGCTATCAACTTAGGGATCATCTCAAAACTACTATCGGGATCCCGATAAATCACCCGATAGGATACCGATAACTCAAAACTATCTTCTAAACTTCCCGATAGTTCCCGATAGAGCAGTCGCCATTTCCCGAAAATATTCCGATACCTCATCTAAATATTCCGATAACACACTGATTTCCCGAAAATTTCCCGATAACTTCCCGAAAGTAATGTACATAGCGTATTGCTGACAACTTTCCGATAATTTACCCATTTCTTTCAAGAACAAATATGTCTGTTTTGATAATCGATGAATCGAGCATGCTGTTTTGTTTATTTGTTTCTGTTTCCGGTTGAATGTGTTGTCATTACTTTTGGATTCGTCCACAGATTCCTTCGTAAGCACATTGTTATTGGGGTGGAAGCTTGTTTAAAAGAATAAAAACTCTACACGATTCAAGTTTTGATTCCAAGTTATTAAATTGTCCATTGAATTAATTTTGCATATTATTCATACAGCACATATCTCCTAGAAACGCTCAGAAGGAAACATAAAAAGAAATGGTTTCATAAAGGTAGTATCCCTTCAACACTAGCAATAGACTGTTCCAAAGTGAACGTGATAACACATTCAAATATATATTTGATAAAAATCGAATAAATTACCAAACATGTGAAATAAATGCCATAAGATTACGATAATTACTACCAATTGGCTTCAAATAGTTGATTTTCAATCGCAGGTATCTTGCTTCAAACAATGTTTGAGAACTATATTGTTCGGCTGATTTTCCCCACCTGATTTGCGCTTATTTTTGGCGCCATCAGTATCTTGTAAACAATTCACGCCACCAGGATTTCGATTCATCATTCAAGAATAAATTTGTTCTCAAAACTACGGCCAATAAATATAATTTCTCCCGTGTATTTTTTTTATCAACCATAATCAGTGTAAAATTGACAAGGTAATTCTTAAAATGCAGATAACGAAATGCGCTAAATCATTTTTTTTGAAAATGGCGTGTCTTGCACGTGTTTGCTTCGCCGCCTATACTGACACAAATAACAATTAACACAAGTTTTACGCAGTCAATTCTTTAATGCTTCACATCACAATTTGGCGAATTTCCTGGAGACTATCTAAGTGATAATGTGCAGTGAATGTGAACATTAGTAATCACACAAGAACAAAATAATCAGCGCTGACAAAAATGTTTACCCCTTTGAGAACCTCATATGTATGTTCGTACTTGACCCAGTTATCACCCCCGTGTACGTGGTATCGCCAAAACCGAGGGTATCGCCAAAACCGAGAATATGGGAAAGTCATTTTCACGTATATGATATGGGGATATGTTTGTTTCTCATCGTAATACAGACATCGAGCATCGTATGTGTATGTCCACACGAAGCAGGAGTATTTATCCACTAGTTGTCATTTAGTTTTCCCAGATCAGACCATTAAACTTGTTTTGGCAAATTTTTTCAATGGTGTTTTTGCTTTTGCTCACTCAAATTTTCGAGAACATCCATTCACTAGTATAGTTCCTGGACTCCCACGCTTCCAAAACAAATGCCGGTATATAGTTGAATCTGTCAATGAAGCATATGATTTGACAGAATTTAAAAAATCCGTGTCGTTCTCAATATCCGCGCGATATGAAGGGACCACTGTCGGTCCAGAAGGATGCTAACGGCACAGATGAAGATGCGACCAAACGCCGAGCTTCTGTGCAGTACATATCCGTATCACTTAAGGAGTTCTGATGAGTTTTCTAGTGTTTTATGTGTATCTGAGACTGATCAATTGGACTGCGAATGTCAACTGAAATATGAATCCATAACATATTCGAAATAATGTGTGCATATTATATTATGAATGTATTTCAATTGAAATAAATTGAACATCCATCTCGGCATTCATATTTGCGATCTCAATAACGTGAATGAATGATAACGCGATGCCTTGATCACACGCACGTGAATGCTGCCGTTCGCATGCATGCAGCTAATCGGATATTCGTTTAGTATTAACATTGCTTGGATTTTGTATATAGACCACGCATGCCGGACGACACGCTACAGCGTATTAACGATTTGTTATAATCATGTTTATTTTACAGACTTTATGACTCGTTCCCGCTCGAGTAGACCGTTACGCGACAATGAAACCGAATCATCTTATCGAATATACATATATCGTATTGCTCCAAATTATGCAATTCTGGCTTTTTTAAGAGTCATCAGATAAAATTGTAACGATTCTTGTAACATCCGAACATATATCATCACAATGTGTGGCACACGTGTGTGCCTTCTTATCTGGATGTCGATGGGCCTCTGTATTGTGTCTATGTAGCACATGTAGTCAGCTTACCAACCTACAACACCATGTTTAAACAAAATCAAACCAGACCATGCGGTTTTGATAAATAACGTATCTTCCTCAGATGAAGCTATATATATATATATATCTGGGAAAGTGTCTACTTTGGCGGTTCTCTTGTGAAATAACGCGTGGCATTTTAAGAAATAAATATTCATATTAAGCCTATGCAGTTATAAGACAAATTTACCATATAACCGGCTGTGCGTTGTATAATTTGTTTTCAAACTTTCGGTTATAACTGCAGACCATTAATCGAAACAAGAGTCATTTCTGACCTCGTTAAACTAAGAATGATAACGTTAAAATATTGAATCTACCAAAACAACAACACGATGACCTCATGTAATAGTTCCCAAGATGATGGAGATTTATGCACAATTTCATTTAGATTGTTGTGTGCAAATCTTAGCGATATTACTTTTTTTCAAAATAATTGAAAAAGAATAATTCTAGAATTTAACAAGCCGAAAACTAAATCTGCGAACAATACGAATTGAAAGTCATCGTGACGCTGAACATCCATAACAATTCTGGTTAGAACCATAAACCAAACTCAGGACGGAGACCCTGATAAGATAAGATTCATTTCGGTTAAAAATACATATCAATTACAGTATATGCAACCTATACGATAACATAATGAAGTCTTGTGTAAACATTATGCCCACAAAATATGTGGTCCTATGGGCTAAATTAGAAAAGTTATAAACTATAGTGTAATTTACATGTGCACATAACAATCATGGCAGAATACACATGTTCCACAGTGAAGTGTTTATTATAAATAGCAGTCACTTTGTTGTATATTTGTTCATATATGTTCGGATGTTTAGTGTGTTAACATAGAATCGTTTCAATTTTGCATAATTTGGAGCAATATGATATCTATATATATATTCGATAAGATGATTCGGTTTCATTGTCGCGTAACTGTCTACTCGAGTGGGAACGAGTCATAAAGTCTGTAAAATAAACATGATTATAACAAATCGTTGATACGCCGCAGCGTTTCGTCCGGCATGTGTGGTCTATATACAAACCCCAAGCATGTTAATAGTAAACGAATATCCGATTAGCTGCATGCATGCGAACGGCAGCATTCACGTGCGTGTGATCAAGGCATCGAGTTATCATTCATTCACGTTATTGAGATCGCAAATCTGAATGCTGAGATGGATGTTCAATTAATTTCAATTGAAATACATTCATAATATAATATGCACACATTATTTCGAATATGTTATGGATTCATATTTCAGTTGACATTCGCAGTCCAATTGATCAGTCTCAGATACACATAAAACACTCGAAAACTCATCAGAACTCCTTAGGTGATACGCATATTTACTGCACAGAAGCTCGGCGTTTGGTCGCATCTTCATCTGTGCCGTTAGCATCTTTCTGGGCCGACAGTGGTCCCTTCATATCGCGCGTATATTGAGAACGACACAGATTTTTTAAATTCTGTCAAATCATATGCTTCATTGACAGATTCAACTATATACCGGCATTTGTTTTGGAAGCGTGGGAGTCCAGGAACTATACTAGTGAATGGATGTTCTCGAAAATTTGAGTGAGCAAAAGCAAAACCACCATTGAAAAAATTCGCCAAAAAAAAAATAATGGTCTGATCTGGGAAAACTAAATGACAACTAGTGGATAAATACTCCTGCTTCGTGTGGACATACACATACAATGCTCGATGTCTGTTTTACAATGAGAAACAAACATATCCCCATATCATATACGTAAAAATGACTTTCCCATATTCTCGATTTTGGCGATACCCTCGGTTTTGGCGATACCATGTACACGGGGGTGGTTATGATCGATAGATCCCTGCACATTTCGATGCGTCGATCTTGCGCGTCATATATGACATAATATTTATTGGCAAGTCATTTTAAAACGATGGACTGGGTATTAATATCGCTAAAAGTACGCGCATTTGAGATATCAAACTAAATAAAAGTTAGCAAGACCATCTTTTTGAAAAAAGATGACGAAATATAGGGGCCTGCTACAAATAAATCGCATCGAGTTACCTTGACCTTGATGATGCAATCGTGAAATTCGACACTGTCAACATAATTAGGCTATGTTCAAATGTAGCCTATTTATAATTAGTAGTAATTACAGAAAACGAAATTAATGTAGAGTATGAAAAGCAGCCGATGCACACATTCAATTGCCAGTTAAATGTTATGATTGCTTCGCGTATTTATAACTTTTGCACTGCAGATTTCTATGGAATTTTCCATTCATATTTTCACAGGTCTGTATAGACGCTCTTTATTTACCATATTACGATTCATGAACAAACTATGGCATATTACTGCTAAATTGTTAATGCTAAACCTTTACATGTACAACATGACACGCCCCATATGTCATGTTACGAATCTCTATATACTCTTGACTAAAGGGTAGATAACCGAGTAGATATTCATGGCGTGCATGACAGCAAAATTTCATGGTTATAGTTTAACCCACTGTGGAGTTATATTTTTCTTTCTACTGCTGTCTACTGGCTAGTTTTGTTGTTTTCGATCCATGCATGTGCTGGTAAACAAAAATGCAATTGCGTTATAAAGCACATCGAATGCTGTCGCACATTGCAATAAATTTCGCCTAGAGGCTATTTTTTTCGGAATATATACGTACAGTACCGATATTTTTTTTAAGCTGGAGTCCCATGTTTGAAATTGTTTTATTTTAAAATCCGTTCACTGTGTGAAATGTGATAATAATTTGTCTTCTTCAAGACATACTCAAACTGCAATGCCACGTGTGTTGTTCCCAGAAACGTAATTATCGATGACCCTAATTCCTGGAATCGGGCTAAAAATAGAACATACGACATCTCATGTTAAGACTGCACTCGATTGCATGTGCATGCATTAATTGTGTCGTCGGCGATTCGCTAATAGATACAAATCGTTTACATAAATTTGCTATAATATATTTATATCTTTATTTCCACCACATTTAAAAGTCAGATGTATTTATACATATTACAAACACAAGCTTTGAGATAGTATACAACTGCATACATATTTGGGTATGCTCCCTGCGAATTGATTTTGAAGATTTCCCGATGGGTGGGTGTATTGTCCGGGTAAAATACCGATATTGTACGTACGTAGCACCTACTGATAACCACAGTATAACATATAATAGTTCTATGACACGTGTCCCCCCAGCTGATACTGTAAAACTTTATGATACTAACGATTTCTCATATTAGGAAACTATTAAATCAATAATATAAAAGATAGGCCTATAAAACATAAAATCCCGATAAAAGTCCTGAGTAATTGGGATACAGAAACTTTCCAAACAACATGCGCGTTGTTTTCGGAATATGATACTCCGAAATGAAAGTAAACTCCGATAGGATCCCGATAGACTATGTTAATATTCCGATAATTTCCCGAAAAACGTTGCGTCATTTCCCGATAATTTCCGGATAACTGCATATATATGTAGTTTTGAGATGACCCCTTATCTGTGTATCATCTTTGTGAAAATAATTTGAATAATATGATCAAATAGTGAAATACAGTTCTATATACTAAATGGCTTCTTCAATTCATTGAGTTGAAAAAGTAAACACTGGAATGTTATTATGCTAAATAATATAATACCTGTGTTTAGGGTAACACTGTATGGTTTCCAAAGTTAAATGATCCAGGAATATTTTGCCAACATCTAGAACTAATCTTTCTCGAAAATCACCCATCACTGCATGACAGAGGGCGCCATTCAAAATGGCCTCGAATCCCACGTTTTCTAACGTTAAAATGCTTACTTTTATATCATTTTATAGCAATGTATGCATTAATTTAATGCTGGTCAGACTATTTGTCATGACATAATTCTCCATTTGACAACTCATAATATATGGGTGATCATCCGTGGTCTATAAATCTTCCAAAAATTTTGGGTAGATACATGTACCACCAAATTGCGACCGGTTGACATGGCAACCGATTTTCGGAAAATTATGTGTTTGGGGGCTGTAATTTCGTATATGAGATCTTTGCATGCGACATTTTGAATCAAATGTAATTAATTTCCAAAAAATATGATCCAGGAATATACTTAAATTGCTCTCGTTTCTTTTTCCTTCCGCTGAAGGGGTCAAGATTCACCTGCCATGGTGATTACCAACCGAATACTTGTCTATGCATCTACGGCTTTATAAAAATAGGCTACTGGGCGCCGACATTTTGGAACAATGACGTCACGAATCACGTCACGCGACCCCCACATGACGCCAAAAATAGGTTACATCTTCTTGGACCCCTCACTGAGTGATCGGCCTATATTGAATACATGCTACTATGTGCAAAAAAATTAATTATAAAAGATTCATGCGATGATAACAAGTGCATGAAGTGGGAAACGGATATATCCGTGTTTCCAGTCCATGTACCCAAGCTGGGAAACCCAGAACAAAAAACTTGCTCTCCAACCCCCACCCCACCCCATAGAACAGAATGACAGAAATAATGTTGAGCAAAATTCAAATAAAATGAAATGACTTCATCCAGCATTATTCATTTTGTTAATACTAGCAGATGGTGGACATAACAACATATAATATAAGAGCGGAATCTATACTAATAGGCAGCCATGACCTGGAGACAGGGGGTATCTCACATCCTATAAACTTTGGTAACAATTCTCAAATGTTGGAAATGTATTACTTATAAACACAGCATTAGTTGGAAATTTCACACCAACAATAGGGTGAAATTGTTCTTATAGATTTATTTTCCAACAATTCATATTAAGGAATTTGTTTAGAACAACATTTACTTATTTTTCTACTATTGGTAAAAAAAATTTCTGTAATGGCCATTTGTTGGAATTTTCCTACCTTGGGGGGGGGGGGGGTGGCATGAGGTTGGAAATTCACCACACTTGGAAAGCTTGTGTGCTATAGTCCCCCTCCCCGTGGACATGCAGTCATTAAATCAAGGGGTGGTGGTAGGTGACCTAATGGCTGGAAAATGTACATATGGGTAAGTTGACATTGCAAATCTTATTAGATAGGTCCTAAAATGGTACTACTAAATTAATTTATAATTTTTTTGTTGGCTATTGGCGATCAAACGGCTAGACCATCAGAGCTAAACACAGATGTCTATTAACCAGGGAGTGTCATGGGATAGGTGCAGTTTACCTCAGATGTCTTTAAGGGGCACTGATTATTAATTAATATATAAAGATAATTTCTGATCAGCTTAGACTATATATAGGACAATTGGTGCACATGGCCACCTGGTCAGGTGAATAGCTTGAGATTGGAGCCATCTGAAAACAGCAAAATCCTGGCATCTAGACCAGGTTGATGTGAAATTTCTCACTACTATTATGTCAGGTATGAAATTTCCCCACTACTGAACATTTGTAAACAAAGTTACCTGTCACCATGTCCCTGTAAATGGACAATGAAGAGCGTTTATTATCAGCTCAGAAGATATGTGGGCAAATTTGGCTTATTGAGTTAATTTGACGCAGGGAGTGTAATGGGATGGTTGACTTTAATAAGATGACTTTAATAAAGAGACACTAATAATTAGCAATAAGGAGCGTTTGTTATCAACTAATAGATAGAGGTAACATAATTCGGAGAGTTCCATGAAATAGGTGATGTTTTCCTCAGGTGACTAATAACTAATTTAAATAACTTGAAGGGGCACTAATAATTTACTTATTCTTTATCCGAGCAATACCGGGTACCTCATCTAGTAATTCATTATTCATTGGTGGGAAATGTTCAGATAATAAGTTCAGGTTTCTCTCAAGCAACTCATAGCGCTTAATCGCAATTAATTGCACTTAAGCGCAATTCATTTCAATTATGCGCAAATGCCATATGATTGCTTCAGCGCGATATATGGTATATGCGCTTAAGCGCAATTCATTATTAAATGTGAATTTGACCTCCCATACAGTAAATTTTTTGTCTATATATATGAACGAGTAGGGTCTGTCTGCATGTCTTCTGTCCGCTTAAATTTGAATATATACGCGACCATTTGCGTTAAAAACTTCCCAACCAAATTATCCAGTGTGTGAATCAATGTGGAAACAATTAAGTATGGCGCGATTTGAATACAACAGGACAAAAATCACGTGCCTATATATTTACAAAAGTAACTTGCATCTGGTTCCACATTCAGTTGTACGCTATAGATTGGAATTTTACCCGCTATATACATGTAGGAAACACAACACTTCTACATTAATGGACAGCCAAGGTGGGATTAAGAATACAACAACTCGAAAGAACACTGGAGTTTTCCAGATGATGTTTCTATTCTCTATATCAACCGAGAGTACCAATATTTCGTATAGTATTGTATAGTATATAGTAGAGGCTCTTGTGTCCATGTTTTGGCTCCCGTGTGCATTTTGTGAAGAAATATAGCCACTATGCTCATGATGTTGCTTGATATCTCGGGCGCCAGAAAACAAATGTTAGACACCTGGTGGTCGCGACTGGGTGGATTTATGACGTCATCAAGATGGCCGCCATACACAATTTCAGAGTAGGCACTGAATCAGTTTGATTAATAGCTAGTAGTGAATTTATGGTAGGAAATATAATATTTCTCTACTGTTGTGATACTATGATAACAGGCTTCACTTTGACAGAAAAATTGACCACATTTAACAAAGATGGCCGCCAAAATGGCGACCGAAGTTCGGGAAAATGTTGAATTTTCAAACATGTCTCTTAAAACATTCACGGTTGTTTGAAATCGGTGGCTAATAGCAACTTAATTTTAAATACATTTGAATACCTAACCATTTGAACATGATAATATGTCATAATTTGGATCTTATTCCTGCAAAATGTCGTCAAAATGTGAATTCATAAATATGCTATGAAATTTTACCAAATATATCGATTTTGTAATTCGAGCCAAGTGTTAGCCAGAAAATAGCTGAATTTTATGACAATCATTTGCAACAGGTTTAAACATATAGATTGCCATATAATTACAACCAAAAAAGTGCATATGTATTCAAGATGGCGACCAAAATGGTTGCCAAAATTGATAAATCACTAAAATTTGTCAAATTTTCTTTGATATCACTCCTAATGTGCGATTTAGTGAATATAGGTGAATATATTTGCTCCGTGTTGGCGTAATAACATGGAGATATGAAACAATATGAATAGTTTGTGAACAATGGCTGTTTATTCTCAAGAATTCGAGAGAATGAAACGACGAAAATGAGATGAAATCATCAAAATGGCAACCATGAACAATTTCAGAGTTGGCATTGAGTCTGGGAGGAAAATTTAGATAGTGAAATGATTATGTTTCGCGACCAATAATACCATTGGATCACACTTCCTCTTGACGGTGCAATTTGGACCTCAAAATCCAAGATGGCTACCAAAACGGCGACCGAAATTCTAATAATTGATGATTTTTCACACTCGCCTCTTAAATTATTCACAGCGGTTTGAAATCCGTGGCTACTAGCAACCTTATTTTTGAATAAATTATATTATCAAATCATTCGACAACCATGAAATGTTAAATTAACATATTATTATACATATGAATCTAAATTCAGGAGAAATCATCCAAATTTGCTAGTTTTCATTGATAACGCTCCTAAGGTGGGTTTCAGTGACTACTGGTAAACACATTTGTTCCCCTGTTGACGAAAGTGCCAGGAATGCTGATACAATCTGATACAATATGAATATTTTGCGAACAGTAGCTGCTTATATCCGAGATTTCATGAGAATGGAAACAGAAACCATGAAAAGTAGATAAATTCATCTGATGTTGACCTATTTGAAAATATCCAAATCTGAATATATGCTGATTACATCCATCATTACATGTGCATCGGAAATGTCCTGACTGGGTGACTCGACTGGAGAAAAATCCCTACCTCAACAATAAGGCTGTCGGTATTGAGCAATACTTTAATTACTTCCCCTTGATATCGCCCCCCCCCCCCTTATGGGGTTTGGATAAGAATTTTTCACTTGACTCCTGTATTGCTCATGTAATGCCATCATACTAAGTCGATTCTACCGAAATTCAGCTGCTCACGGAAATTAATTGAATGGACATCACACAATGCAGTACCCAAAAACAGTAGCGGCACATGATATAATGCGTTGACATTACAGACATCTTCCATGTTAACAAGCTTAATAATTAGTGTATACTAAGTCCAAATATAAGAATAGGAGCTAATATTTGTGTGATTCGTTCTTATTAATATACATGTACGAAAACACAGGGTATACTTTTGTGAAACTGAGAAAATTTACAATTGCTCGTCCTTGAATAACATCTAGTTCAAATTGTATGTGCTTCAGGGGATTATATGACAGTAATTGCTTTGTCGCAGACTACCAAACGAGAGCGTTCAGATGTGAGCTCTATGTGTCTTCTGCGAAGAAGAATCGCATTGGCGGATTTCTACCAGACTTCTGCTTATTACATGCGATCTATAGCGACTAGAGATAAATTGTGTTCAGGTTCGTACCAAAACAGAAACTGCTGTGGAGCTCTGGACAACTCATAGGCCAACTCACTGACCCCACACCCAAGATTTGCGAAAGCGTGGCTGATGTTGATCGAGCTAGGATAGGAAGATAGCCTCATATAATGAGTTCAATTGGTATACATGTGTATTTGAGTTCCACAGAGATAGTTTTCTGGACATCGCATATACTGCAAGTTCGTTCCGTGTATGATCCCCATCTTCCTGTGCAGAACTTATGCACTCATTAAGTTTATATTAGATACACACATGTCATATTTGTCACATGTGTTATCGAAGTTCTTTCATGCTTGCATTATGCGGTCTCATCAAAATGTCATACAAGAAACATATTCACACCAAATGTTCTCTTTAAATGCCTGCATTTCTGTAATTGTATCGGCTATCGGCAATGTTCTAGATAAAATTGATAATAATTTCTCGCACCAATGCACAGTTCGACTTGGCTGTAGAGGGAATTCAACTCACCGACATGTTGAGGTACATGTATTATTATTGGGTGGAAAGTTTGTAGTATTCTTTCCAGATGTTTTATACAGGAACATTTGATATCCCACTACAATGAAATCAGGTCTGCAGAAAACTCAGGTCGATAAACGTTAAAATCTTATACCTTCCTGAGCAATAGTTGAAGTCAATTTCAGTTATGGACTCTTCAAATGGCTAACAATCCACAATCTCTTCTCTCAATTCAAGCATAACATTGTTATCTATTACTTCCAACTTTTGCGCAGTATCTATATTCCAAGCTTGTAATTGGCCTTCTTGTGGATCCGACTATTATGGTTGTACGGTTTGCCAGCAAATTCTATGAACTACATTTATTCGATGGACAATTAAAGGATTTCGTTCGAGATTGCGGGGTTTCTGTGATTCGAAGATCTTTACTTTCTGTGAACTAACAGTTGATTTATAATGCTAATGAATGTCCCCATGTGGATGTTTTGCAAGAAATCTTAATAAACGTTCCATTAAATGATCTTGATGACCCGTCACTGTATTCATTACTTCGATGCACCATCATATGGCATGGACCAAAGATGAGCTTCTGGTGTTTCGGTGAGGTATTTCATCACTAAATATCCAGGCACTAGGCATAGGCATTTTGATTTCAGGATATTTTTTCGTTGACAACCAGGAAGAAGTTGAGGAGCCGTTATTGTCACTTGCTGGACTCGACATGGAGAATGACAAAACTTAGACTATTTTTGCCCGACACTGATGTTTTGACATATTCTAAAATAAACTGCCAAGCATTAACTCGGTTATGTGCACAGTTCTGTTAGACTACATCGAAGTGAATATGCAATGTATCTGCTATGAGGTCTGCGGCCGTATTGAAATTTATTGATTAAATCTGTATTATGGACTCTCCATTCGACAACCGAAGCAAACATTCTATATGGAGTCTCTGATATGCAGTCGGAGAGTTTTGTGGTGAGCTCTGTTAGCTTGCGAGATGAGTTTGTAATTCAACTGTAGTTGCTGGGGTGAGTTGGTTGTAGATAAACTACCATCAATGTGACCATCTATTGGACGAAGTAACAGGAGTGGTACATGTGCTGACTCACATCTTGAGAAGTTTGACAATGTCTCAACTATTCAAACGAATTTCGGGTGATGAAACACAGATATGCCAAAAACAAGAAACTGAACAATGAAATATCCCCTTATTGTATCTTATTAGACACAACTGTTTCATAATTAGATACGAAATAATGTTTGCACTAACATGTAATGCCTGTGTATTTCTAAGTTGAGCAATTATATTTCCCGGTGGCAGTATGATAGCAATGCAACTTCGACGAAGTCAAGGTGTGATATTGTTCCTGAATATTCAAACTTTTGTTGGCCGGGCGAAAGCAACGTGCTCAACAATTCATCAAGAATTGGCAACGAATAAAGCAGATCTGCCCCAAACGATATAATATAGCCATAAAGTTGGATTTATGTCTGTATTATGACTACAGGGATTCTTTTGCGTTCGAGTACTCGTTAAGCTCTTATAATGATACAGTCAGCACATATCCGGTTTGACTTCCTTCCCAGGAAACGGGCAGGATCGTTTAAATTATATTGGGCAATTTCATGTTAGATTTATAAGAGTCCATTCTGTTATATTCTCGATTATAAACAAACTATGTTTGGTCAAACATAGTCACAATATACCTTAACGTGATAGTATCTAATTTAGATTGGGCGAATATATCCACCTCCTTTGCTAAATGCCGTTTGAGAATATAAACATTTATCACATTTTATAACTTTGAGTTTTGGCGGCCATTCTGGCGACCATCTTGGGTCAAATAGATCAATGTCGAGTGTAATTGAATGACACTAACGATATTTAAAACTGTGTACACTTTTGTTTATTTTATTATGCCTATTTCTGTCCAATGTAAATCTAGAACCTCGAGAAGCAAGTTTATTTGTGAAGTTACATAGTGCATTATTTAATTTGCATTTTTCGGAGTATGGGCAACAATTAGACACAAATTACAGCATAATATGTTTTCCAAAGTACTTGGTGTCATAACTGATAAAAACAAAGACAAGTCCTACTCGCCACAGTTTACAAATAACCGAAAATGACGTAAGGGGTATGTGTAACAATTCAACACATTTCTATATTTCGGTCACCATTTTGACAGCCATCTTGTTTTTTTATCCATCTTGTTCTTTAAAAAGGAAGCTTGGTGCAATTTTATCATTGCCGTAGAAATATTTATCATTTTCTGTATTAAATTTTCTTCCTCACTCAGTGCCCATTCTGCAATTTTGTGTGGCTGCCATGAAGATGATTTGACTTAATTTTCGTGGTATAACTCTGTTGAATTATCGGGTATAAGCAGCTATATGGTTCACCAAATTTACAAATTATTGCATTTGTCCATGGATTTCCGCGAAAAAGTAGCACATATTCACATATATTTACGTTTTCCCCAACACATGAGTGATATCAATAAAAATTGGACAGATTTTGGTGATTTCTCCATTTTGGCAGCCATCTTGGCCGCCATCTTAAACAAAAATGCACTCTATTCAGTGTAACTATATGCCAATTCACATATTTAAAACATTATTACATTATCTTCATCAAATTCAGTTATTTTCTGTTCAACTCTTGGCTAGAATCACATAATTTAATTTTGGTTAACTTTCATAGCACATTTTTGAATTCACATTTTAAAGATAGCTGGCAGGAATGAGATCCGAAATATGACATATTATGTTGTAGAAATGGTTGGATACTAGAATTTATTCAAATTTAGGTCTTTATTCGTTACAAATTTCAAACATCGGTTAATGATTCAAGAGGAAAGTGTTAAAAATCATAATTTTACGAATTTCGGTCGCCATTTTGGCGGCCATCTTGGTTTATGGTGGCCACTTTTTCTGTCAAATGGAAGTATGGTGTATTAGTTTCACGTCAGTGGTGAGACAATCAAATTTCTATAATAAATTCACAAGTAGATATTAATCAAACTGACTCAGTGCATACTGTGAAATTGTGTATGGCGGCCATCTTGATGACGTCATAAATCTACCCAGTCGCGACCCCAAGGTGTCTAACATTTGTTTTCTGGTGCCTGACATATCAAGCAACGTCATTGGGATAGTCACTATATTTCTTCACAAAGTGCACACGGGAGTACATAAGAGCCTCTACTAATAGTATTGTATAGTATTTTATTATAAATAATTTTTATATTTTTTATTTTCAATAATTTTATTTTCAAACATTCATTCGGGTGTTGTAAAATCCCATCGTCGATTGCCTCAGCGAAGCCGCAAGCCTTTGCCTCACAGTGGTTACATATATGAAGGCAGGCATGCGATCCTCTCGTCAATAGCACCTGGAATTATAAAATAATATCGCTTAGTGGACTTGAACTTAAGCTAATATTAGTAACAGATATAGCTGTACACCCCTCCGACTGTATGTTTTTGTCCCCTCCTCATTATTGTTTTAACCATTGCTGAATATTGAGTCGAAAAATGTCATATAACTCCACACAAAAAGGTCTGACATATTTCATATTCTTATATGTTCGCATGTTCCCATGGTACTAAATATATATATGCCAAGCCAAAAAAAACAAATGACCGCAAAACTTAGGAATAAAATCTCGGAAAATTGCATCCACGAAAGGACGTCGTACGAACAAGCTGCTTCCTGTATAACCCCGCAAGTTGTGGGCCACAACTCGTTGCGAGTGTATAATCAAATATAAAGGGTAAAAATCGGCACACCGCTGCATTTTTCTGAAAAACGTTGGATGTAAATCATTTTTTTTTTATGTCGGCCTTCCGAGAGTGATGACAAGACAGAGTTAACAATATGACATACATCAAAAGTTATATGTTTACCGAACATGTACTTCGTAGTTGGATTTCAGTTACAGGTTACAGTTCAGTTATATATATAAGTCACCGCCTGGATGTTATGTTGTACCAGGAGACATATACAACATTATGGACACCCAGAACCATTGTGGCCACGCAAAAGTCAAATGAAACGCCCATCATCTGCGGCAAAATTGCTTTTTCGACCAGAAATTGAAGATGGCAGACCTCAGCAAAATCACGACTAAGTGTCGGTGCACACGATCACGGTTGTCCCCGGTTTACCCGGCTGCGGTGTAAATCGGGGACAACCGGGATCGTGTGCGCCGACACTTTGGGCCGGTTTTTGTCGGATCCGATTTAACCGGACCGATCAAACTGAGTTTGATTTCATCCGGAAAAACCGGCTCGTGACGATGGCAACGCGCGTGTTTTGCTTGTCACATGACCAAAACATCATTCAAAATGTCGGAATAGTTAGCAGCGACCGCTATTCGAAAATTATGTCAAGAATTCTGATCCATCGACAAGTAACAACTGCTGGTAGACCTATGGGCAGAAAATAGGTGCCCGTATATAGTAATCGCAACAAGAAGGCGGTAGCTGTGGAAAGGTAGTTTACGCCAATGTACGGCTATTGGCAGTATTCACAGTATTGCCCGTGACCTCAAATTCAATATATTATTATTAATATTATATATTCATTCAGTTTATTATTAATAAATATTAGTCTTTAGAAATACATATTAATATAAATCACCATGACTAGCTTATAGTAAATGTCTAGATCGGCTGACCACACCAGTTGGCTATTTACTACAGTGAGCGTAGGCATAGCATGCATATGACCGGAGTGAAAATCGGACTTGTGTGCGCTGAACCCCCAGATTTTATCGGGCCCGATTTACACCGCAGCCGGGTAAACCGGGGACAACCGTGATCGTGTGCGCCGACACTAAGCGGACAGATTTTTTACAACTAATGATTAAATTTTTCGGGACTAACCGGACAGTATTTTCGAGGTGGGTACCTACATCAAAAGATGAAATTTGGAATTTTGAGACAGTCCGTGAAAATACTCAAAATATGCATTTGTGGGAGGAAAACAGGACTTTCGATCGGTGTATAGGTTGTTGCGACAGTTGTCTGCGATGAATGTGAAAAGTATGATTTTCTGGGATATTTTGGGGAAGAAATCGTCTCGCGGCAATGATTAAATGACATTTTTTCCGCGATCGAACAATGGCAACTGACTTAAATTGATCGTCGGTGTCCGAACATTAGCGAAGAAATATTCACTCACCTTCAGTTGGTCAGATATGGTATCCAAGCGTTTATTTTCCCAAAAAAACGTCCAAAAATGTCAAAAAATATTTGTCGCCAGATATTTCTCCACCTCGAAATCTACGACTTCCGGTTTTGGTTCGTGTCCGTTGATCCACTGTGGTATTGTTGATTCCTTTGAATCAGTATTTCCAATTCTTCCCATTGCTGGACGAGTTTATTCAAGTTATCTGTCATTATTTGAGGTTGATCACTGGCACTGAATTCCACATTTTATGCCTGCCTCCTTGTACTACTAGAATTTGCTGGGCCCTGACTTGGCCTTCCCATTTGTGTTTCACAAATTATGTCCTCATTATTATCAATAGGCTGAATGCTGACGTTGGCATCCCACAGTTAGTGTTGAAACGATTATTGAATTTCAGAGTCGACTAGTCGAGGCCCAAAAGTCACATTGCGTCGACTAGTCAGTACCCGATATCAAAACTTTCAAACATAACATTGTACGGAAAATTCATCGTACATGGCGTACACTGATGACTGATGCAATGACGGTCTATTGCGTTGCGCATTTCCCTGCATACACACCAATTTATATGGGAAATAATACTTGATATTTATCCAACACACTGAATGTATTTTATATAATTAGACATGTGGTGGATAATGATTAGAAACACGATCATTTATACAGGTTTTAAATTTAATATCAGTGTTCGAGATTATTTCGTTTAGTCACGTGATCACCAATAAACCGGTGCCGAGCGGTGTCACTATAAAATGTTAATGTTCCGACTAAATACACCTATAGTAGGCTACGTTGTAGAATACGATAGCCAGTTCTTAATGTCAGTATCATTTATATATGGTAGCACCAATTATGTCACCTTAAGCGACCTTAACCCAGCGTCGCATCATAACCCGACGGTGCAAGATCAATTGAAATGTACACAGTGTCTATATCAAAGCGGTCTCGGACAAACGACAAATCATGTCAATTATTGCCATCATGTCTTTGACCTCAAACGACGAGTGAGACATTGTGTTGTCAATTTCATTCGTTCAATTAATAGTCGGGTCACCGGTCCGTGTGTGTCTATACTAGTAACACTGTCAATTCCGGGTGCCACCAAACGTTATACTTACCATAACTTACTCGCAGTTAACACCGTTTATGCCGGAATCGATCTTGAAAACGTTATACATGAAACTAATACACTATATTCCGACTAGTCGACGGCAAAATTCAGAGTCGACGTTCTGACATTTCAGCGTCGTCTACGACTAGTTGATTAATCGTTTCAACCCTACCCACAGTTTCACAAGTTCTCATTTTTTAAAACTGGTGGGTGTCCGGACGCCGTGTTATTCTGATTCGGACCGCAACTACCCTGTTGTCCAATTTTTGGGTTCTGGACTTCGGTCCCTCGCATTGGTCTTGCTGGGGGCTGAATTATCGGCATTGACATCATGGACTGCTGAGTGCCCACATCTCGATTTTGATGAAACTTCATTTGCGGCAACCTGGTGGCCATTGTTTGTTCTTTGTTTTAGCTTTTCCCATAGTGGAACTCCAACTTTACTTTGGCAACAAACAAGCCTCATAAGCTCTTGATTCCGGAACAGAATGTCACCCTGAAATAAAAAAAAAAAACAATATAGAATATCCGCCACGAGTCTTAAGAGTTGCACTGCTAGATGAATTATAAATAACTAGGGGGTTGCCCGTCACAAAATGACGGGTTTATAAATGTTCTTTGTTACTTTCTAGTGTCCACGGTTATGAACAAATTCTCATTTCTATATTAGAAATGGAATGGTCATGCTTCTCTTTTTTGTCACTGGATACTCGAGGGAACACTTTATTTCACTAAAAACTGTATTTCTACACACCCAGCCCACATATGCGCATGCACATATTGAACGAAACAAAATCAGCATATTACTTTAAATATTACTATATACTAACTGAAACACACTCAATTCGGGAGACTTTATTCAGCGACCAAGGGAGCTTGCGGCACATTTTGATTTTAAACTGACCCACTTTTGAGCCTGTATTCAGTATGCAGCCGAAAGGATCACTGGCCCTGCACTGCAGCCGATTTGTAGGAACACTTTATTTCAATAAAACTGTATTTTGTACTCCCCCTCTCTCCCCAATCCACATATATGCATGCACATATGGAAAGCAACAATCAAGATATTTTACTTTATTACTATTTACCAACTGAAACAGGCTCCATCTGGGAGCCTTTATTTAGTGCACTTCCCGCACATTATATGATCTTAAACAGCACACGCTTCGCACACATTTGAATCTTTTAAACATTCTTATTAGATTTGCACTCAACTTAAAGATTAAAAGATCATTAATTAGCGTCGGCAGTATTGTTTACACTGTATTATTAGTCCCGGCCCAGGATCGGTTTTTCTAACTGAGTTCCGGCGAATCTACTGACGGTATACCCACTGGCGGGAGGTCAGAGTTGTGTCCAATCGCGGTACTCCTTCAATTCCACACTCAATGCACAACTTTCATATCAAGGATAGGGTAGGAAATAAGCAAACAAAGATCTTTTAATTGCGGCTTCACCTCACAAAAAATCCCAAAGCAAGGCAAATTGACTCTCAGAGAATTAAGAAGCTATTGTCCATTGTTTGGGGCACTTTAAAAAGTTCTTCTGTTTGTACATTTGTCCATCCAGATTTGAGTACTTATTAAAAATACCACCAGAACACCATTATAAATTATTCTTTCTACAAGTTGAGTTGTAGTGCCATTGACACTTTTAATAATATTCAACCTCGCTTTTGGTTTCTTGCAGGAAAGACTTATACAACAAGAATAGCTCCAAATTATCTTAATATTTATCTGTACCTAGCTAATCTCATATCAAAGAATTCAAGCAGATTGCAAGAGGCTTCAGATGTAAGTATAAATGTCTTTGATAGATTTGGTTGCACTAGTTTTATGAATATACATCATGACTTGTTGACTTTAATATTGATATACAATAGAAATTTAGATGCATTCATATTCATATATGATGCATATACTTGGAATCGTATCAAGTATGGCCCTCCATGCTTATTTTTACATCATGGTCTAGTACAGATGAGCACTATATATTCGATTGTGTTTTCAATCAAATTAAATAGTGTTATTATATGATCATAAGTTTCTTTCCCCAATTCCTATGTTAAAACGTAAAGAAAAAATGAGATATCTAACGATGTTCACCTCATTAATGAAATAACAGGTTAATAACAGTTCTGAGTGACGTCAGATACTTCAGGGGTTAACATAACTTATTATCAGACCTGAAAATTGATCAGGTTTTCCCAGCGACGTTCAACGTCACAACGTCTTGTCCAATCAAAGCGCGTTTCATATAATAAAACATTCTGAACCTATTCTCGGTGAATATTAACTTCCTCGGTTGATAAATCCTCATGTCAACCTTGAAACCATGCAATAAATGTATATTATTATATGATCATAAGTTTCTTTCCCCAATTCCTATGTTAAAATGTAACGAGTAAAATCCAACTGAAAAAAGCCCTTGGAAGTCAATATTCACCTCGGCCTATGGCCTTGGTGAACATTGTCTTCCCCGGGTTGACAATTCCTCGTGTCAACCTCGAAACAATGCGATAACTGTATATTGTTGATACAAATATCATTTTATATTCCAGCTATTTTTTTGCTCAACTTCACAAAGTCAAGTTTGCACTATTATCATGGGTTGTCGTCCATCATCCGTGCATGCTTCAAGGGTGATCACTAGATGGGAGTCATCAATTATTAGCTCAACTTTACTTTGTAAAGTTTGAGCTATTGCCATGGCTTTGTCGTCCGTGTGTGAGTGCGCATGTGTGTGTGCATGTGTGTGTGCATGATTCGTCAACAATTTCCTTTAGCACGGGCTACAGGTCGTACCTTTGATCAAATCATTATGAAATTTGTCATGGACGTTGACATTGACATGTAGATGGGAACGAGTCATTTTGGGGTCATTTGGAAAAACAAATATTTAAAAATTCAATCCATTAGCACCGGGCTACAGGCCGGAGTATTCGTCTGATCATCATGAAATTTCTCGTGGAAGTTAATATTGACATGCAGATGGGAACGACTCATTTTGGGGTCATTCGGCCGAAAAACATGGCCGCCAGCAGCCATCTTGGATTTTACTCTTTGAATGACTAAATTTTTGGCACGGGCTACAGGTCGTAACTTTGATCAGATCATCATGAAATTTGTCATGGCTGCTGACATTGACATGTAGATGGGAATGAGTCATTTTTAGCTCAACTCTACTTTGTAAAGTTTGAGCTATTGCCATGGCTTAGTATCCGTCGTCCGTGTGTGTGTGCACGGGCTACAGGTCGTACCTTTGGTCGGATCATTATGAAATTTCTCATGGGCATTGACATTGACATGTAGATGGGAACGAGTCATTTTGGGGTCATTCGGCAAAAAAACATGGCCGCAAGCAGCCATCTTGGATTTCAAAATTCAATCCATTAGCACGGGCTAAAGCCCGGAGTGTTTTTCTAATCATCATGAAATTTGTCGTGGAAGTTAATATTGACATGTAGATGGGAACAAGTAATTTGGGGTCGTTCGGCCCAAAAACATGGCCGCCAGCAGCCATCTTGGATTTTACTCTTTGCATGACTAAATCCTTTGGCACGGGCTACAGGTCGTACCTTTGGTCGGATCATTATGAAATTTGTCATGGCTGTTGACATTGACATGTAGATGGGAACGAGTCATATTGGGGCATTCGGCCAAAAAACATAGTCGCCAGCGGCCATCTTGGATTTCAAAATTCAATCCATTAGCACGGGCTACAGGCCATACTGTTTGTCTGATCATCATGAAATTTGTCATGGATGTTAATATTGAGATGTAGATGGGAACGAGTCATTTTGGGGTCATTTGGATGTTAACAATGACATGTAGATGGGAATGGGTCATTTTTGGGTCATTCGGCAAAAAACATGGCCGCCAGCAGCCATCTTGGATTTTACTCTTTGCATGACTAAATCCTTTGGCACGGCCTACAGGTCGTACCTTTAATCGGATCATCATGAAATTTGTCGTGGATGTTGACAATGATATGTAGATGGGAACGAGTCATTTTGAGGTAATTCGACCGTAAAATATGGCCGCCGGTAGCCATCTTGGATTTTACTCTTTGTATGACTAAATCCTTTGACACAGGCTACAGGTCGTATATTTGGTTGGATCATCATGAAATTTGTCATGGATGTTAACATTTACATGTAAATGGGAATGAGTCATTTTGGGCTCATTTGTCAAAAAAGCATGGCTGCCAGTGGCCATCTTGGGTTTCAAAATTTAATCCATTAGCATGGGCTACAGGCCGTACTGTTTGTCTGATCATCATGAAATTTGTCAATTATCTTAATATTGACATACATATGGGCACGAGTCATATTGAGGTCATTCGGCCGTAAAACATTGCCACCAGCAGCCATCTTGGATTTTACTCTTTGCATGACCAAATCCTTTGGCAGGGGCTACAGATCGTACCTTTGGTCGGTTCATCATGCAATTTGTCATGGATGGTAATATTGACATGTAGATGGGAACGAGTCATTTTGGGGTCATTCGGCCATAGAACATGGCCGCCAGCAGCCATCTTGTATTTTACTCTTTGCATGACTAAATCCTTTGGAACACTCTACAGTCCACTTCCCTCATCCGATCATCACTAAACTTCATATTAATCTTGATATTGATCTACTAGATGGAAGCTATCAAATGTTTTTGAATTTCATTGAAAAACATAGCCATCAGCAACCATCTTGGATTTTACTTTATATATATCTTCATGTTGATAATCTAGTATTACTTAGACCTTTCAACTTTCCGCATTCTTAATTGCTCCATTGACTGTAACACATGAAATTATTCCCTTTCCAAGTTGAGCTACAGTGTCATAGACACTTTCATTGGGTCATTCAGCCAAAAATCATGGCCGCCAGGATGAAGTGAATTAAATTTGAATACCTGCCAGGTCAAAAGTGGCAGTGATAGGGATTTTATATCACTTTTGCTTTCAATAAGTTGACTTCAACTCCTAAACATATCCTCTGAAATTACTAACCCATTGGATCTCACAATTAGAGGTCCGTGGGTGAATAGAGACAGAGTTATGAGATTTAAAACTACCCCCTCCCCACCCCAAATACTTGTACCCCTTCTTAAGACAAATTATTTGAGCTTGTGAATTCATGTTGGGTACTGATATATGGATTCCTGTGATCATATCTTTAATGAATTATCAGTTATAGCTTATCGCTATCACCGAGGTATGGGTTACACATCTGCCGATCATCATCGACCTCGCATTTAAACAATAGTTGAGAACTATTTTGTTCTGCTGATTTTCCCACCTGATTTGCGCTGATTTTTTGGTGCCATCAGTATCTGGTAAACACTTAAATTGAGCATGCAATGCATGCACTATGTTTTAACAGAACAATGGTACAATACAATATACTAACAATGGCAACGACAGTGCTAAAAGTTAAACAAAAGTTACGTAATTTTAGTAACAAACACAGATACCAGTTTTGAAATTGACAAAGTCTCTAATAAATAAACATGTCTTTGTACGATGGTTGTTCAAAGATAACGGTATCGGATGCCGTGTCACATATTGTTGACGCAGTGTGGAATTAATTCAGTATGAGTATGGATTAATGCATCCTGATATGGTGTGATAAATGTATCATAATACAATGCTAAACGAGAACCTACTCACAATCTAATGCAAGCCAAGACAACCGGTATTAATTAGCTGGATACAAATTTGGTATCACCGGTTTCCGAGAGCACCGCTTCCTAATCTCGGTGTAACACCCTAAAAAAATGGGAACTCATTAACAGCAGTCATCTTGCAGTGATTTATATCCTCAGTGACTGTTTTAATCCAATTATCAGAGTGGGGACCCCTTACTTTGGCAGAAACGTGGCATGCTATCACAACATGTGCAAAATTTATATCCCCAGTGACTGTTTCAAACCAATTATCAGAGTGGGGACCCCTTGTCAAAACTAAAACGGTAATACCGCCAGTATTACCTCTAGAGACGGTATTACCGCCAGTAATACCGGCGGTAAAATAATACGAAAATTGGTAATTTCACCGGTAATTTTACCAGTAATTTCACCAGTAATTTCACCAGTAATTTTATCGGTAATTTTACCGGTAATTTTACCGGTAAATTCACCTGTAATTTCATCGGTAATTTTACCGGTAATTTCACCGGTAATTTTACCGGTAATTTCACCGGTAATTTTACCGGTAATTTCACCGGTAATTTCATCGGTAATTTCACTGGTAATGTTATCGGTAATTTGCCGTAAATACTACCGGTAATTTCCTATCGGTATATTTATGTCACCATCGGTAATTTGCCATGAATTATATCAAACCAATACAATGTGTTTATTCATTTATCATTTATTTGTTACCACAATTAACATGCCGTATGATCGACATAACTACGCCGAAATCTGCGTCTGGATACGCCGAGGATATATATATGTTAACTGAACACTTAAACTACGAGATGAGTATACAAACTAGATATACGATAACCTACACTATGTATAATCAATACACGGTAGGCCTACGCCCACCCCCCCCCCCCCCAATTAAATTAGGCCTACCAAATTTTTAGCCACGATCCATTCCTAAAACACGGTAGGCCTATATATGCATGCATACTTATATAGCCCCCCCCCCCTTTCCCCATATGCAACCCTTAAACCTATATAGGCCTACTTATGTGTTAACTCAACACTTAATCTACGAGATGATCGAGTATACAAACTAGATACGTTAGCCTACATATGTATAACCAACACACAGGCCTACACCCCCCAATTAAATAAGGCCCATTCCTAAAAACACAGTAGGCCTACTTAGTCCCCGCCCCCTTCACCATGCAACACCAATTCATAGCGCAAAAATCTAGTTTTTAACATTCGCAAGCTAAAACTAAAATTTAAAGCGACTCAGTTTTATGTGCACAAAGAATCGTGACGTTAACGTGGGACCGCACTTTTTTCTGATCATGGCAAACATGTGTAAACAAGTCCATGTGTTTCTCATTTGTTTTGTTATAACGGCGACTTATGTTACAAATCTACCATTTTCAACAATTTGGAAATTTAGAAACGCTATTGATGCACTGAACTGAGTAATAATGTAATATCATGGAGTTGTACTAGGACTATAGGCCTACTTTGGACGCTGTTTTGAGAATTTTCCGATGGATTTTGTGATTTGGATTTTCGATTCTCTGGACGTTGTTGAACTTGACGTTTCGCAATTGACAGGTCATTTTGAAAGTCAGATTTATGTTTTATTTAAATGTTCATCTACCAAGAGTAGAAAATATTGGACTGTAATATGCCTAGAACAGTTGTCTGCAGTTTCCCCACACATTCTTGGTGGAAAAAATTATAAAACTACAATGCAATGAGAAGTAAATCACCTATTTTCGATGTTTTCTCCAATGGTAATCCCACGTGGTCCGTTTTCAACACTGCTAGCAAGGAGCTGATGAACTATTCGAAATTGATGATTATTTATTTAATAAATACTTTTTTAATCATTTCGCTTTTTGCTTATATATATCCTCCAACATCAGTTGGACAAGTCTGGGTGAACCACTGATATATCTATAATAGCCCAATTGAGTTAAATTGATTATCGGTCTTCCTGGCAAATTGCTCACTGTTGTAATAGAGGGGCCTCTAAATTTTAAAGTATTGGTTGAAAGATAATTATAGAACAGTTTAGATTGAATCCAGGCCCTCTTCCCAGATGCATGCTGACTGGAAGACCGATCAGTCTGTTTAAGCCTGACCGGGCTATTATAGATCACTCGGCGATTCACCCCGACTCATTGGATGGCTGAAACAACGTTTCGCACCATGGTACCCTTAATTCGCACCACACATTTAGTTGTTTTGTACCATATTTGTGTTCATTTCACACCATGTTTCGTCGATTCCCACAAATGATGATTGGACATGCGTATGCAGCGCACCATGTGAAGTGAAAAATTATTTTAATTTTGTTAACTTAATGAAAGCGAACATGTTTATGATTTAACGTTACGTGTTGATGACAACCCGCCAAATAAACATTTCTTTCTTCTTTTTTTTTGGTGAAAAAATTGAAATGGTGGCAACAAAAGTTATATTTAAAAGAATAATACCTGTATGCTCAATCATCAATGGTACGAATGTACGAAATGTCCAGAATGCTGGTGCGAAACATCGCTATGTCTTGAAAACTTCCACGGCACAAAATGTTCAGCAACCTATTGGCTATTCATTCCATTGTACATTATAATTTATGTTCAAGTAAAGGCAATATTAACTATCAAAACAGCGTTTAGTGTTAAGTTCAATGTTGAACTAATTGTACATATAGTCACAGGGGGTTGTTGTTAAGAAAACAACTAAAATTGCAAACAAAATTAATTGCAATTGAGGGTGCCACTTTAACAAATCGTTATAAATGCATCAATATTCTATTGATATAATGCTTTACAAACGCATGTCTTTGTATTTAAATATTTACTCGTTTTCTTAACAATTAAGCCTGTGGCCTCAGTATAAGTATATAGGGAACCGAGACTTACGCTGAAATGTTCACTGTCACCCCGTTTCATTCAGTTGGGTACCCAGCTTTTTTACATTTTCAGTTGGGTACCAATCTTTTGTAAAATCTCACACAGAGCGTGATTGCCGTCAGTTGATTGCGAAATGAACCTGTTAAATTTTTTAATACTTGTTTATATGATATATATTCATCACGATGATTGAAAATAATAGCTGAGAAGAATTGTAAGCATATGACATACATTATATGTAGCCCTACTACAGGCTGCTTTCACCAAGCTGGGTACCCAACTGAAAATTAAAAAAAGCTGGGTACCCATGCAACTAAACGAAAGGGGGTGACAATGACCATTTCAGCGAGACTTACAGCTATATATATGCTCTAATTTAGCGACATGTTTAACGAGGTTATGGGCCGGTACTTACCGTGGTGATACCACCAGAATACCGCGTTTATCAATTTGTACCGCGGTGGAGGGCGGTTGACCATCGGTATTGGGCGGTATTCTCACCGCGTTATTTTTTTCATAACCGCGTTCAATTTACCGCGAACCGCCCTCCACCGCGAAGTGAAAACATGCGTGTAACAAACTAGGCGGCCTGCATGAATCCAATTCGTGATCTCGGGAACTTAAAAAATACATTATTGTAAGGTGGGTACCGCCTTCATTCTCTCTCGGACTATATATGTCTATGCACGATAGCGTCACGCTGTTGGATACATGATGTATAACTTCTATATCTTATGCCAAAAAATAAAAATAGGTGTGTGTCCGGTATTCGTATAAACAATGTGAAGTCCCGTGCGACTTACAGTAATACCGATATAATTTACAATCAATACTGAATTACGACTTTTGAACAGTTAAAGACAAGGCTGTTGCATCATGGTCCTTTCTTTGATCGAGGATGAAAGGGAATCTCGCAGAGAAAGTGACACCAAGCAATCATAAATCATGTTCACTCAACCAATTACGATGCAGCAGGTGCCCAATTTCTGGACAATGCTGACGTCATTATTGATTGACACACAGTATACATCAAACAATGTCCAGAGCACGTGCATGTCTCCAGATACCACAGGGTTCACGGTGGGTGAAAAGTCTCCATTTAACTTTCATATTCTATAAGTCACTGGTATAGTATACATTGGTATATCTTCTATTTTCCCCAGGGGCCTGTGGCCAGTGTTGGGTTAATTATCAGGCGACATACGCGAGAAAAGACACTTTCAAAACACCAATCATTGAAAGAGACACGTTGTCAAATCAGTCTTTGATTTTGCTATACGTCAAAATTCACCGAGCACGTGCGTGTCCGTGATTATTTTCGGGCGGCATTGTTTGATCTCTTGCAACATTTAGTCGTCGCATGCATTTTCTGTACTCGGCAGTTCACAGTACAAATTATTTTCACTGACATTCACGATTAGGATGAAACGCATGTATGGCATTGGAACGGGGAAAGTATGCCTCTATGCAAGTCTGTTTGGTTCCCGCAAGACAATTACACACAAATCTGATAATCTGAGTAACGACAATAACACTAACTAAATTGAAAGTGTTTGTTGCAAAATAGCATACTGAATTCCAAGATGATTTAAATTGTTTTGTTTGTTCCCCCACAGCATGTATATCATTGTCGTTTTCATGTTCAGGGTCACTTTCTAACGCAATAAGATTATTATGTAAGTGGGAACGTCCCTACCCGCCCCTGAGACCATCTGCTGTTTTCGGGGCGGGTCATCCCGATAAACACGGGTGGGTTGTCCAGAAATTGTTAATAGTAATTATGTTCTTTGATGATATATTATTAAAGATTTTGACCAACAACACATGTGTTTATTCATTAATTATGTCAATGTGTGGATTGGAGTAAAGAATGACACGATGTTTTGACAACTTAACGGCACTTAAGGTAAGTGAAGACAAATTAAAAGGGGTGCTTTCAAAACTAACATTTGATGCAAAGGCTTCATTATCACAGTGTGTTATCACAACACTTAGTGATCGGGATTCATCTCACTGATGTTAACTGGAGGTGAGTATACACAAACAGCCTTTGAACGATGCCGACGGAACTGGGTATATTAACTCTTGAACAAAACAAAAATAACATGCCTAGATCATTCCAATTCATGTTCACCACTTCATGTTATTGTCCCTTCATAACATGTATATCATTAAAATTCAAAAGTGGGTTGAAGGGAAGGGGTTCCGCCCCTTCCAAATCCTCCCGGGTTAAATCCCAATACACAAAAAAAAATATCTTCATTCTGCAATTATGTTTCCTTGCATTCACTGCGAATTGGAGGTGCGACCAAAGCAACATGCCGTTGATTGTGATAGTTAGGGCCGCTGGCAACACCGACTATGTGACACTGGAATTATATATGTCAACACCACCACAGCAGCAGCCCAATCTTAACGGGCGGGACGTCTCAGGGGCGGGTAGTCACGGGTAATGATTCAATCGGTAACTTTTGCATACATGTTATTAACCGTTACCCAACCGGGTACTAAGTCGTGTATTTTTTAATTAACAAACTTACCTTCCCCAACATTCCTGAAATATTTACTATGGTCGTATGCAAATAAAATGGAACAACTTAATAGGCCTATTTCGCTGATTTATTTTGCATTTCAGCATGGTGACATCATATTATTAGGGACAGATTTCATAGTCATTTGCTTATTTCGTTTATCCGAAGATCCATTAGTCCCAAAGTAGGCATATATCGTTACCGTTGAAATGTTAGAGGTGACCTGCGGGTAATTAATTATATGCCCATTTTAATAATACACATGCACAATTGGGGAAGTCCGGAATACTCGAATATATAGATATGTTGTAAGTATATTAAAGTCAAACTTATAGTCTGGTCGGAAAAGCTACATTTGTGGAATACTAGAACCCTAGAGGCATTTTTGGGGAAAAGCATGAAACTAAGTGTTTTAGCATAATTCAAGTATGCTGAATCCAATGAGGGTGCCTGTCGCTGCCTGTGACCCATATTTCACCCATAAACTCAACTTAAAGTCACATCCTGTTTTTATTGCCGCGAAAATACAGTAAGTCAATATCGAGACATATATCACACTCGTTATACATATAATCTCATGAACATGGGAATACTTTGTTATTTGAATCACCCCTCGTGACCTTTCTGTCATAACTATCTCATCATCTGCTATACATATATGGACAAGTATGTTATTTAATAAATAAACGCTCTTCATGAAATCACACCCGGTTGAAAGTTCTGTGAATCAGGATTAAGTTGAAAATATGACGTTTTTTCACAAATATCTTCTAGACCAGTTCATGCTGTTTGGAACTGCTTGAGTAATGTGACTTTATATTGTGTTTTGTATATTAACTGATCATTGGAGCAATTAAATATGCAATTATTGGAACACGGTATAAAATTTCACAAAAAATCACAATTGGGATTTTAGTCATATTTCAACAAGAAATGAACAGAACTTTGTAATGTAAGTGAGGCATATCATTACCTATGAATATTCCAACTCATTGGAACTAAAATTCTTACTTTGGCTCAAAATGGCCGCTCAAAATATGGAAAATGGTAAATATTGCCCCAGCGTGTCCTGCAATCGCTTACAAGTTGTGGTTGAATATATAAAATTGGCTATTCTGCCTCATATACATTGAATACTAACATATCTGATGCACCATGTTTAATTGTTACTATTGTTACCACTGGCATCACCAAAAATATTGGACTTTTCTCTCAAAAACTTGACATAAATATCGGCAAAAATTAACTTTTCAGGTATAGACCATTTTTCAAGTAAAATGCAACTATCATTGGTAAAATGTAACTGTCTCTGGATTCAAATTTGTTTATTGTTTTGGTCTATCTTAAATGTGTCACACTACGGTATCTATAGACCAAATTGCTCAAGATGGCTTCCAAAATGGCCACCAAATTTGTAAAAAGTTTTTTTTTACATATATCCTGAACATTATTCTCTGTGTTTTCCGAAAAGGTAGTAAATTGTGACTCACTTGGTTATTATACGTGTTGGTTAATTAACTGACAACTATATGTTCTATTCTGGTTGTCCCAGTTCAGTATAGGGCATGACAAATTCATTTTAAAGTATGGAATTTTGCCGAGAACCTCTTTTTGTGATTCTGGCCATATTATTGAATGGGAATGGGCAGAACGTTGAGACGGAACCGCGATGAACCATAATCTGTGGCTATTCTGGTCCATTATGGTAACAAAAAATATCAACTGGATGCAGGGTGGATGCCAAGATGGTAGTCATGGAGTTACTCTATGATCATAGTTGAGGTGAAAAGGTATACAGGGAGTGACTATATGGTTATGTGTGGGTTGTCCATTGTAAGATGTATAGGTATACAGGGAGAGGTCATGGTCATGAGTGAGGTGAATCGGTATGAATGGAGTGACTGTATGTTGTATGGTTGTGTATATCCAGATAATCCAGTACGGGTGCACCCGATGTGCCTGTATGGACATTGATGTGGTGTATGAATATAGTTACATGGTCATCTATGTGTTGATTATGTATATATGGAGTGACTGTAGTATCATGGGTGGGATGTACATGGGATGTGTTGTCTGTATGCTCATGGATGGGGTGTGTGGATAAATAGGGAGTTATTTTATGGTAACGGGTAATGTGTATAGGTATACATGGAATGACTGTACGGTCATGATTGAAGTGTATATGCATACCTGGAGTAAGCTGGTGGACATTATCGAGCGTGTGGGTATATAGGGAGTGTCCTTGTGGTATATATTTATATATTTCGTAGATGTATTATCATTGGTGGGTGTATAGGGATTAGCTGTATGATCATGGATGGCGAGTATGATTATACAGTGAGTTGCTGAATTGTCATGTGTGAGGTGTATATGCAAGTATGGAAGGTATGAGTGGTCGTGTGTGCAGGTTTTTTGTATATCTGGAAAGGCTGAATGGCCGTTGGTGAGGTGTATATGTATACCTGGAGCGACTCTATGGTCTAGGGTGGGCTGCATATGTATATATCGAGTGGTTATATGACTATGTGTGTCGAATAGGTATACATGTAGTGACTGTATGGCCAATGGTGATATGAGTACATGTAGGTATACAAGGAGTGACTGTATGATCATAAATGTAATGGATATCTATACAGGGAGTGACTAAATGGTCATGTGTCAGGTGTATGAGTATACCTGGTGTTCCTGCTTGGTGACTCGTGACGGTATGGTCATGTGTAGGTTATACGGGTATACACACGTGTTGTTATATGGGTATGTGTATATAGCGAGTGGCTATATGGCCATGGGTGAGGTGCATATGCATACATGGAGTGACTTTTCTGACATAGCTGGGGTGTATTTAATAGTATATCTTGTGTCACTATTCGGCTATGGTGCGACATGGAGTGACATGGCCAATGGTGAGGTGAATATGTATACAAGGATTGACCATGATCATGTATGAATGTTTTGAATAGGTACACACGGGGTGACTATATGGACATATGTCAGGTGAAGGAGTATACCAGGTGGCATGGTGAGGGTATGTGTATGAAGCGAGTGGCTGTATGGCCATTGGTGAGGTGCATATGTATACCTGGAGTGACTCTATGGTCATTGTTGTGGTGTTGATGTATATATTGAATGCCTATTTGACCATCTATGTGGAGAATAGGTATACAGGGGATTACCGTATGGCCAATCGTGAGGTGAATGCATGGGTATACACAGAGTGACTATATGGTTATGGGTCATGTTTAGGAGTATACCCGGTGGGCCTCCATTGTGACTCATGGATGTATGGTCAGGTGTACGTATAAACATTGGGTCACTATATTGTTGTGTCTGTGGTGTTAATGTATAGGATAGGATAGGATAATATTTTATTTCACAATACAATACAATATACATTAATACAATATAATATATAAGTTAATTTATATGTGTATTGTGTGGAGTGCCGTGGCCTATAATGGCCGTCTACCCGGCACCCCTGAATGACAAAATACAATCAATAATGGCTATATACAGAATTTAAATATTTCACTATAATTAGATTAGATTAATATATAAATTGGATTTATATATTGATATGGATTCCAGCGAATAAACAAATAGGTTTCAGTTGTGTGGATATAAATGGATATGAATGAATATGCAACGGTCAATTTTCTCAATAACAAGTTTTGAAGTATGTTTTGGCTGCATTTACTAAGGAGAATTATTAAGACTTTGCTCACACACTATATGAAATCTGTTCAACAGTCGTTTAGAACAATAATCATCTGTTATTTAAAAATCGTCAGTGTGTAAACAAACCACAGCGCACTAACTTATGAATAATTCAATTAAATGTGTTATTTGTTTATAACTGTCACCGTTGAATTCCCTTAGTATATACAGCCAGGCATTGGACGAGATTTAGCAGGACGTAAGTATTAGCATTCGGGTAATTAATGTGAGGCAATTTTAGCATTTAAGGTAAGTGGCCTATAGACTATATATATATTCGAAATATTTTTTATCATTTGTGTGTGCAATCAGGGCAGAATTTGTTTTTGCATTCAATTTTATTGGAATAATGGTTGATCAATTCTACACTCATTAGTTTTTTATAGTTTTCTCGATTCCTATGTATATATGGAATGACTGTGTGATAATGTGTGGCTAACGCTTTCCACGTTTAACGTTTTCCCCCATGTACATAAACACCATCAAGATGGAGAACTCTCTGACATGACCTCTCTATTGATTAACATATCCTTGAGTTATTGTGGAAAGCGATAGCCACCCAAGGTACACATGTACAACCCACCCATTACCTCAGTCACTCCATATGTACATAAACACCACACAAATGACAATATAGTCACCCACTTTATACACGTACACCTGACCATACAGCCATACTTGGTTATACCCGTACATACCACAAATGACGATACAGCCACGATTCATCATGCATGAACACCAGATGTACTCCTGGCACATGACCATATAGTCACTCTATGTATACATATGCACCACATTCACGATCATACATTCACTCAGTGCATACATATTCATCTCACTATGGACCATACAGCCACTACATGTATACCTATTCGCCATACCCATTACCATAGGGTCAATCCAGGTATACATATACACCTCACCAATGGTGATCCCTTCCAGATATACGAATACCCACACACACGACCACTTTTACCTTCCGTACTTGCATATACACCTCACACATGACAATTCAGCAACTCACTGTATACTGTATCATACACGCCGCTCCAATAATCAGTTAATATACAAAACACAAAATAAAGTCATATTACTCAACCAGTTCCAATCAATATGAACTGATCTAGAAGATATTTGTGAAAAAACGTCATATTTTCAACTTCCGGTGGCCATTTTGGAGGGTGAGTTTCAATTTTGCTCCAAAAAAGTGTCATTATGTCTTAGCTCCACGAAAATATATACATTTGTATACATTTTACTAGATTTTTCCGCTATAATTTGCATAAAACTGACTTAGGGTCTGATCTGAAAAATGGGGGCCAGGGTGGACGTCATCTTGTCTGAAGTCTACACGGCCATTTTTTTCTTCTTATTAACATTGCTTAAAAGTTGAAGGACATAATAAGGAACAAAATGAGTGGGGTGAAGTTAAGTCACAGTCACATGGGGCGGTGAAGGGGAACCCTATTGGCTCCCGGACTATAAGATAATTCTTACGAGAATCGTCGATAAATATACAAAACAGCAATGTCTTACCGTAGGTACCTGATTAATATGATGATAATGTTTCAGAATTATTACTGTGATGATAGTATCATGATACAACGCGGCTTTGAACGTTCCGTGAGGAGTATATAAGTTTTGAGTATGTTCAAGGCCAGTTACGTGATTCCATATGATGGTGTACGGTGTCTTGTCAACAACCCTCCAGCGAAGAAAACACGAATATTTTAAAAGCCTTTTATTGAACCCTATGTTCATCCAATCGGGCGACAGGCAGTCTATTCGTGTTCGGCACCTTCGAATTATGGTAAAAAAGTTGGTTTGACACTTTTCCGCGGAAATGCTTCTAGAAATGTCTTTTCTGAGAATTACGACTAGACTATTAGGAGCCAAATAGCAAACACGGATATATCAAACATTCGGTTGTAAAATAAACACCCCCATCACCCAATTTAGTCCACGTTTCGAGCTGTTTTGCAAAACAAACAACGTGGCCTCCGATGTTTATATAAACAAAATACGGTAACCTCGCAAGGAATGTAAATGTAATTCATAATGAGTGGGGTGAAGTTAAGTCACAGTCACATGGGGCGGTGAAGGGGAACCCTATTGGCTCCCGGACTATAAGATAATTCTTACGAGAATCGTCGATAAATATACAAAACAGCAATGTCTTACCGTAGGTACCTGATTAATATGATGATAATGTTTCAGAATTATTACTGTGATGATAGTATCATGATACAACGCGGCTTTGAACGTTCCGTGAGGAGTATATAAGTTTTGAGTATGTTCAAGGCCAGTTACGTGATTCCATATGATGGTGTACAGTGTCTTGTCAACAACCCTCCAGCGAAGAAAACACGAATATTTTAAAAGCCTTTTATTGAACCCTATGTTCATCCAATCGGGCGACAGGCAGTCTATTCGTGTTCGGCACCTTCGAATTATGGTAAAAAAGTTGGTTTGACACTTTTCCGCGGAAATGCTTCTAGAAATGTCTTTTCTGAGAATTACGACTAGACTATTAGGAGCCAAATAGCAAACACGGATATATCAAACCTTCGGTTGTAAAATAAACACCCCCATCACCCAATTTAGTCCACGTTTCGAGCTGTTTTGCAAAACAAACAACGTGGCCTCCGATGTTTATATAAACAAAATACGGTAACCTCGCAAGGAATGTAAATGTAATTCATAATTGCAATGTTGGTGCTGTAATTGCTTTGTAAGTGAACTCCGTAATATAAACAAATGATATGAACAGCATTTGGTCCACGATTTGCACGTGAAGTAGGCCTACATGATCACACAATTTCACGTTCCTACAATGGTCACTGTCTTCGTTGAACAAACATTAACACAAATCAAAATATTGTGTTAATTAAACTCATTTAAGGCCTAAAGTGACATATACAAACATGACCATGACTCCATACAAATACTGAAAATTTATGAGCACCATAAAACAACATTTCTCCGGTGATTACATCGGTAATTATATAAGTTCTCCAGTAATTCCCTGGGTAATGATTTCATCAGTAATTTGTTGCCTGACATCGATATTTTATCGGTAATTTCGATCCCGTTTATCGGTAATTATATGGGTAATTTCACCGGTAATTTTATCGGTAATCTCACCGGTAATCTCACCTGTAATTTTATCGGTAGTTTTACCGGTAATTTTACCGGTAATTTTACCGGTAATTTCACCGGTAATTTTACCGGTAATTTTACCGGTAATTTCACTGGTAATTTCACCGGTAATTTCACTGGTAATTTCACCGGTAATTTCACCGGTAATTTTACCGGTAATTTTACCGGTAATTTTACCGGTAATTTTACCGGTAATTTTACCGGTAATTTCACCGGTAATTTTACCGGTAATTTTACCGGTAATTTTACCAGTAATTTTACCGGAAATTTTACCAGTAATTTAGATCCTTCTACCGGTAATTTTACGGGTAATTTTTCTTAAATCAACCGGTAATTCCACCGGTAATTTTCCATCGGTAATACCACCGGTAATACCTCTCAAGCAGGTAATTCCGGCGGTATTACCGTTTTAGTTGTGACAAGGTCCCTTACTTTGGCAGAAGTGTGGCATGCTATCACAACAAGTGCAAAATTTATATCCCCAGTGACAGTTTTAATCCAATTATCAGAGTGGGGACCCCTTTACTTTGGCAGAAACGTGGAATGCTATCACAACATATGCAAAATTTATATCCCTAGTGACTATTTTAATCCAATTATCAGAGTGGGGACCCCTTTACTTTGGCAGACACATGTTATGACAATATGTGCAGAATGTATATGCCCAGTGACTGTTTTAATCCATTGAGCACAGAGTGGAGCCCTTAATTTGGCAGAAACATGACAATATTTGCATAATATATATGCCCAGTGACTGTTTCAATCCAATTAGAACACTGGGGACCCCTAATTTGGCAAAAACATGGCATGTTATGACAATATTTGTGAAGACCAATTCACATCCCCACTACTGCAGAGCTCACAAACTCTGCATCCACAAGTTTACCTCTATCAGTAAATTGTTCATTAAAAGCAGCTACCTCTGTATGTCACGTCACCCCTTATATGGTAAAAAGTGTGTAGTTATGAGGCAATAACTATTTGTGCAACGCTCCTGTACCAACAAACTTCAGCTGGTGTGTTAAAACACATGCGGTGGAGAACAATCAACTTATCAAACTCTAAGCCAATAATATTGCTAATGTTTTAATTTTGATAGATTTTGAACAAATTGTTTTTAACTTTCAGTTCTTGCTCCAGGCTACACATATGAGGCCTGACTATGTCAAGGGATATATAAATAGAGCTGACTTATTGGTAAAAATGGGAAAGTGAGTACAATTAAGACTGTTTTGTTTATTCATTTGTATCATAATAATTATATCTCACTTTATACATTCCAAAGTTAGGATATTAAAGGAATATTTCTGAATGAGATTTTTGTACATTTTACACATGTGACAATAATTCCTATTTTATTTAATTGTCTTTTTATTCATTACTAGTACTACTGTCAATTTAACCAAAAAAATTTAATACACAATTAATTCTTGTAATCTTAGGAAATATCCAGCTAAAATATGCGGAATATAAAACTTTATTAATCTGTGCATATTTCTTAATGGTTATACATTTTTTTCAGTAAGTGCAATTTATAGTAGTTCTCAAGGTAAAGTACCAAAATTCAGGGGGAAATGTTATTCCAGACAAAAATGGCACCAAAAATTAAAAAAATTGCAATTTTCAAATACAACTTGTAAATGACCTTCCGATTGGTAGTGACTGTGAATTGTGATAATTAAGAGTTAATTTATTGCTTCAGCAATGTAGTGCAACAATTGTTTTGTAAAAAACTTGTTCGATCTGTAAAAAATCAATTAAGAAATTACAGCATAGTAAATGGGAGCAATTCAGTGATGGGAAATATATAAAATGTTCTTACCACATTGGAATTATTATCAAACTTCAATAAAACTATTCAATTTTACCCAAGATGGCTACAAAAATGGCAGTAAAAATACAAATGTCAGTGTTAATTACACCAGCAAATGTCGGCCTGGCATTCCATCATGGTGAATTAGGTTATTTGGTTTCTTTTAAGTAAACTCGCTTAACTTTTATTGCTTAGGGCGTCATCATAATTAATTCAGTAGTTTTCCAATAACTTCCCCTTTTTTCCAATTTTTACCAATTTTTCAGGTATTCCGAAATCTTATTGAAAGTGAAAAAGTCATTACGTTCCGGTAATGCGGGTTTGTTTTTGGTAATTATTACCGGAGAAATCAGTAGAGGTTTGGGAGAATTTGGTTGATATTACCGGTGAATTCGGTAGATATTACTGGTAAGTTAATTACCGCTTGTTTTTTAGCTCAACTTTACTTGTAACAATTTCCATTAGCATGGGCTATAGGTCGTACCTTTGGTCGGATCATTATGAAATTTGTCATGGCTGTTGACATGTAGATGGGAACAAGTCATTTTGGGGTCATTTGTCAAAAAAACTTGGCTACCAGTGGCCGTCTTGGTTTTCAAAATTCAATCTATTAGCACGGGCTACAGGCCATGCTGTTTGTCTGATCAATCATCATGAAATTTGTCATGGATGTTAATATTGACATGTAGATGGGAACGAGTCATTTTGGGGTCATTCGGGCCAAAAAATATGGTCACCAGCAGCCATCTTGGCTTTTACTCTTTGCATGACTAAATCCTTTTGCACGAGCTGCAGGTTGTAGCTTTTGTTGGATCATTATGAAATATGTCAAGGCTGTTGACATTGACATGTAGATGGGAACGAGTCATTTCGGGGTCATTCGGCAAATAAACATGGCTGCCAGCAGCCATCTTGGATTTCAAAATTCAGTCCATTAGCACCGGCTACAGGTTGGAGCGTTCATCTAATCATCATGATATTTGTTGTTGAATTTAATATTGACATGCAGATGGGAATGTGTCATTGTGGGATCATCCGGCCGTAAACATGGCCGCTGGTATCCATCTTGGATTTTACTCTTTGTATGACTAAATCCTTTGACACAGGCTACAAGTCGTACCTTTGGTCGGATCATCATGAAATTTGTATTGATGTTAACATTGACATGTAAATGGGTACGAGTCATTTTGGGTCATTCGCCAAAAAAACATGGCTGCCAGTGGCCATCTTGGATTTCAAAATTCAATCCATTAGCACGGGCTACAGGCCGTACTGTTTGTCTGATCATCATGAAATTTGTCTTATGTTATTGTTGACATGTAGATGGGAATGAGTGATTTTGGGGTCATTCCGCCAAAAACATGGCCGTAAACTGCCATCTTGGATTTTACTCTTTGCATGACTAAATAATTTGGCGCGGACTACAGGTTGTATCTTTGGTCGGAGCATCATGAATATTCCATGGATGTTAATATTGACATGTAGATGGGAATGAGTCATTTTGGGGTCATTCGGCCATAAAACATGGCCGCTGGCAGCCAGTGTTCGCGCTGGACTGAACAAAAGTTTAGCCAAATGAAAATTTTATAAGCCAAATGAAAAAAACTTTAGCCAAATATTTGTTTGCCAAATTAATAAAAACTTTGGCCTAATTAAATCATCGTTTTCTGGTCGGTTCACAATTAATGACTAAAATATTTGTTTTAAACTTTATTTGTTATACTCAGAATGAAAACATAATTAAAACAACACAAAAAACAACTTTAAAAACAATATTATACAAACATATCATCACATATCACACAGGCATTCGCATTCGCAAACATGAAACTAACATTCTATATAATTATAATCCGCTAAACTAATTGTAATAACTCTATGCCGTTGACACTATTGACACCATGGCATGACGGCCGCTAACTATGACTTATTATACTGTAGTAAGGTGTTAACTGATGAATATCTATTGTATTCAAATCTTTTATGATGTGAAGTCCGGTTAATAGACGGATGCACTTTATGACACCCATTACGTAACCATTGAGTTAAGAACTACTCTTCTATAATGAACAAAGCATTTAGGTATTTTATCTACAGACGGCTTAATCAATTACATAACCAGTATACAGCTTATACATTTTGACGATTAGGCTGGTTAGGCTCTCAATGGAGAGCCCAATGTCTGAACATCAGAAGTCTTTTTAGGCGTCAGTAAACTAATGTCAATCGGTCTCGTTGTATTCAGTAGTGCTTCATCAGGTTCGTTCGTCTGTTCAATAACTTCCTCACATCTACTATCGTCATTTCGTATTTCCGTTCGGGACCTTGTCCAATTCCGACGGAATTTCGGTCGGTGATCGGAGCTTTTAATCGGAGTTTTAATCGGAGATTTCTCCCTCCATCATCTGAATTTCTCAGATCGGAGTTTTTTCTCCGATCAAGAACTCCGACCAATTCAGGTGGTCAATTCTCATTACACCGCATTTAGTAACCAAAGGTTTAACATCCATATAATAATATTTGTAACTGTAGGATTCTTTGCTTTTTATGTTTACCCATACCATAGTAACCCTGCTCACAAATGCTATCTGATGCATCAAAGTCAAACAATTTTAACATCCATATAATAATATTTGTAACTGTAGGATTCTTTGCTTTTTATGTTTACCCATACCATAATTAACCCTGCTCACAAATGCTATCTGATGCATCAAAGTCAAACAATTTTCTTCTGATCTGCCTCATATTTCTTACCTAGGTCTTTCTTAGCACGTTCTTCATCTGTATGGATTTTGGTATTGTTTAGTTAACCCTTTCCACTCTTGTTTTTAAATAGAATTCATCCAAGCCAGGATGACTCAAACATTTTTCATCTGATCGACACCAATTTTGGTATATGAATTTCTGACCCCTAAATACAGATCAAGTGCGAATATGGGTTTGATCCGGTATATATTAACAGAGTTATGGCCCTTTATAATTCATACATCTTTTCCATGCACTATTAAATTTGAATAGAACAAGACACAACTGTGTTATTGGAAGGAGATAATTTATTGCTTTGGACACAGTGACCTGATAGTTCCACTGGTGACTGCAGACTTAATATAAACATCTGTCAAACTTTGATTGATGTTAGACTCTTTATTCCAGTTCTGTTCTCTGTTGAAACCATGCAGTTCATGGCATTATTGTTTACAGAGACACTGTTATAACTTAGAAAATAATTAATACAGCATTCCTTAGTTCCATCATATGATGTCATTGAAAATGATTAACCCTCTGCACACATCATATGGTCTTTTGATGTTTTTTATTTGATCATTCTCCTATTCTATGTACATGTTGATGGTGATCCACTTTTAATTTGCATGAATTTGGGATTAAAATTAACCCATTCGATTGACTCATATTATCTGATAGACATATATTAAATTATCACTTTAACTTTGAGCCAGGTTCAGTCAGTGTTTCAAGAAATGACCAATTGAAATTCATCATTAGAGGATATGTCTTATTTTGAAATTCCCTCAATTGCATTTGGGCTACAGGATAATATTAACAGTGCTGGGATTCTTGAGACTGACTTATTGTATGGGTTTCTAAATCCAATGACATGCATTTTGTTGACTACTCTGTGTTTATCAGTTCATTAGTTTGGGTAAGATTAACCCCTTACTATCCAATTTGATAACTCAAATATTTCCATTGATTATGTTTATAGTTCTGGCACAGTTTATGATAACACACCTCTAACCTGCATAGTGAGGGTCATTTGGTTTATTTGCTTAAATATATTAACATCCTTCACCAATCCTGTTGACACAATGTGATAGCTAAATATTTGTTGCATGATTACTCTATAAATAATCACATCTGTGATAATCATGACACATTCTTCACCTGTATAGATTTTGGTATCGATCGAATGGTTGTGATAATATTATAAACCTTAACTTTAATTATATTTAAACTGTTCACAAACATATTTTTCTAATGATCAACTTACAAGAAAATTAACATTTATATCCAATCATTAGCAATCATATTTTATATCCAGGTCTATACATCCCTCACTTCTATAGTTGATCAGGTATTGATTGTTTTTTAGTGGTGAAATATTAATAGGTTGCTATGAATTTGTAATATGCAGCTGACACAAGATATTATGAAAAAAAAAATAGCAATGATAATAAAAAAACCCACACAATATGTAATGTCTCATGTTCCAATGTAATAAATAGATAAATTGAGTTGCTATGATGTTTATCTACCTAATTTCTTAATTATTTGATATTTAACAGCTATGGTGCTTCTCTCCGACTATGGATTGAGCTTAATTAGACTTATAACTCTATAAGACATACATGTATCTGTGTTGGAGTCACTAATAGGTTCAGGTTGAAATCAAAGCCACGTCTGTTAACATTGTGTTAATGTGAGCAAGGTGCCCAATAAGTGTGATTTCACTTGTGAATTAATAGTAAGGTGTGAATTGTTTAAAGTTTTGCACTCATGAAAAGGATGGGGTAAGGATATATGAAAATAGCTCATCGCTGTCGCAAGGTATGGGTTAAACATCTGCCGATCGTGATCGGCCTCTCGTTTATATCTTCTATTAAAAAATCAGAGATCCCTAGTCAATCTAAAATATGATTGAATGGAAGATTGTCGTGCTTGTATATGCTTTAATAGCTGCATATTCTAGAATTCTAGAATTTAACCTAGATAATCAGCATCCAGCAAGCGGGTGCCCGACATAAACTGCGTAATCAGAGCATTGTATGGGTGTCAACTAACTTTTAACGTCTTATTTTTGGCTTTTTGTTGAGTAAAATACGTCTACGAAAATAGACAACACTAGCCGATGTGCCCCCTCTTCGTCCGGGCTATTTAGGGATTTTTTTGTGATCGTCTCCGCCTGGGCAAACTATTGTTCGATCGGCCCGGAAACATGCTTATATGAGCGAATATGGTCAAGGTCAAGGACATGGTCGCATGTGAAATTGGACCCACCCATATTGTTCCCGGGATCAAAGTAGGCCAACATTATACCAAATTTGAGTCGGATCGATCGAAGTCCAGAAACATGCCTATATGAGCGTATATGAGCGAGGTCAAGGTCAAGGACACGGTCGCAAGTGAAATTGGACCCACCCATATTGTTCCCATGATCAAAGTAGAACCAGCTACCAATTTTGAGTGGGATCGGTCGAGGTCCAGAAACATGCCCATATGAGCGTATTTGAGTGAGGTCAAGGACACGGACGCACGTGAAATTGGACCCGCCCATATTGTTCCCCGGATCAAAGTAGGCCTACACACCAAATTTGAGTCGGATCGGTCGAGCAGTTTTTCGAGTCTATAACACAAATAAATACATACAGACAGAAGTTCCAAAATATATAATAGATAAAATACAAGACAGATAACTATATATATCCCGTCTACGCTCACGCTTTACGAAGTCCAGCGCAATGAAATTTCACTATTGTTAACCGGCTGTTGACTCACGGAAATGTCGGGCCTGCAAAACGCGTTATTTTTCAAACTAGCTGGCGATTTTGTCAATTTTGATAGGCCTAACACAGCTTATTGGATAAGCATAGAAAGGCAGTGTAATTCATCGAAATTAATGACAAGTGGTGCATGGTACATTGTAAATATATATACAATATATACAATTTTACTCGCGAGTCCCCGAATACACAATCGATCGTGTCAGTTTCAGAAATAAAACATTTCAATGCGATGTTGTAAGTTCTATATTTAGCCCGATTCCAGGAATTTGCGTCATCCAGATTACGTTTCTGGGAACAGCTTTGTCACCGCCAAATTCCGCGAAGGATTTAAAGGTACTCAACCCGTAAAGAGGGTCCCCATCTCAACAGATTCCAACAACAACAATCCGATCAGAGGGTCCTATATTACTATTTCTTTGGCTTTGGGGGTAAAAAATATTTGATTCGAGTCGAGGAACCCATCAAACAAAGCTCAGAGTTATTAGATATTGATTTTTGAAAATTCTTATGTTCTCGAGATGAGTACTTATAACTGCCGTCAATTTGGTAACATGCTCGAGATTTTACGCCAAAATTCTATTCAAACAGACAAGGATGGATAACTCTATAATCAAGTGGTAATAACTGACTACGTACTGGGCCAGTAAGAATTCCCGATAATGAAAAATAATAGATTTCTAAAATCGATATCTAACAAATCTGAGCTTTGATGGGTGACTTCCTCGATTCGAATCAAATTTTTTTGACCCCCGAAGCCATTGAAATAGTAATTGAGAGGAGTTTTATCGGGTTGAGTACCTTTAAGTTTGAGGTGCTAAAATACATTGTAATTTTTCACAAACACAGCCCATAAACGACGTGGGATTTCCGAAGTGACTCGCCAGTTTAGTTCGAAATACGCGATGCTATTCGGTGCATAGCATGGCCGACCGCGGGTTGGCTTTATATTTATATCTATAATACAATATATCTAGAACGTGCGATCGTATACGCTCACCCATGCGTCAGTTGATGTATGTGGTGGTTGTAAAAAATATCACACAATTTTACAAATAAACTTTAAAGGTATACTGACATAGTGCTTCAATATACTATAATATATTGGACTTCTTATTAAACTTAAAACATAATAATGTCACCTCGCAACTAAATTGATTGAAGTTGAGTCCTGCACACCTGCAAAGACGTTGACCAGTTATCACTCAGATCAATTCCGTCATGCCGAAATAGACACGGTTGCGATAGGCGCTGATTCTTTGAAGTTGATTATCAAAGCCGGTCATCTCAACTTCAAAGAATAAGCCGCCGCGGCGCTGATAAATACATTGAGTTGAGGTCATTTGGGTTTCGCGCTCGTGCATGACCACCAAGTTCTGAAAGCAGTTATCGCATCAAAGGGACAACAAAGAAGGCTTTAACAGGCTAATTGTGATTGTGTATTTCGATAGCCTGATTGTTTAAATTGTTCACTAATTCGGCAACGGCACTGCTTTCGCGATGGCATAATGGCGGTGGGTGGGTTCCGACTAGTCGACTAGCCGTTTTCGGAATCGACTAATTTAATAATCGCGTCGATTTCGATTAGTCGATTAATCGTTTCAACACTAAAATGGGTTTGACCAATCAAGAAATGGCATTTGGTGTAAATGGCCTATGGAGAGTTGGGATCAAAATTCGTTTGAATGGGGTCCACCATTAAAAAAGGGGAACATGTCAGGTTGTAACTTTACCACAGTTAGGTAAGCTTGAAGTGTCAGTTGTAATATTCCAACATGTGCAAAGGAATTTTACGAACTTGGGAGTGTGTTTGCTTCTAGGCTATGTCCCTCTTTAGGACTACTTGTTTTTAAGTGAATATGACAAGTACTAACTCTTATGGTCTTCCGAGTCCCAGTCTTCCTAGTCTTTACAGTTTGGTGAGCATCTCCACAGTCATTGACTGTCTTGTTTAATGCTATAATAGGGATATCATGTGATATATATATATATAGTACACTATAATTATACCTTCATTGTTGACGATTGTAACTATACATTTACAAATTTTCCCATGTTCTGCTCCTCCTCCGCACTCTTCCAGATCAGCTTTCTGCAATTTATAAGATATGTTTAGTATTTTGTTTACATATATCTTATAGACTTTATCACAAAGAGAAATTTGTTTGAAAATGAACTTTTGACTCGAGTCATAAACTCATTTTCATTATTTCATGCATCGCTCATAGAGCACACGAGTGTATTTTGCACTAATTCATGGCTCAAATTCATTCATTTGTTGCATGGTACTCAATCCGATTTTGCACTAATCCATGGCTCATATTCATTCATTTGTTGCATGATACTCAATCCGAGGCCGCCAAATATTCGAGGTGGTGAAAAATAACAAATTTAAAAACTCGAAATCTGTTAACTTTAGGCTTTGATTGGTGGGTTCCTCAATAATATTTTTTATCCCCGAAGCCGAAGAAATAGTAAAAATTTAGGGGCGTTAATTCAGATTATGCATCTGTAATCTACCACATGAAAACTTATTCAAGTCGTATAGAACTTAGATCAATTGAGTCCCGACTTTTCTTCTGCATGGAACAATAAAGGGCGTTCCGTGTTAGTCTGTTCCTGATATGATAAACAGAAAAATAGTTGCTGTCATTTTGTGTGAAACAAATTGAAAACGGTTGATAAATTGCTATGACTTTGGCAAGCCTGCAAATAGGGTGTCTGTCATTTGCAGAATGAGGTCCCCAGAGGGTGAATTTAGTGATGCTATCCCGCATAGCGGGCTAGCATCACTAAATTCACCCTATGGGGACCTCATTCTGCTAAGGCCCTCAACTGATATGGCAGACCTACGATCAGATTGAAGTTCCCCAGTTGAAGTTGGTGATGTCACCCATTGGGCACCTCAATTATGAATTTTATCTTCTGCAAATTAGGGGATATAGAAACTTCCTAGAAGGGAAATGTAACTAAAAACAATGTTAATTTGATACTATAAATACTTCCCAGAAGATGAGGCATAAGCAGAATGAGGTCTCCAGAGGGTGAATTTGGTGATGCTAGCCCGCTGTGCGGGATAGCATCACTAAATTCACCCTCTGGGGACCTCATTCTGCATATGACAGACACGCTATTTGCAGGCTTGGACTTTGGCAAGTTTTTCACATGCAGTTTATAAAACAGGTAGAAAGATATCACGAGTATTTAGTGACATATTTTATCCCTCCTTCGAAATTACATATGCGTACACATTGATATATTTACACACTAAGTGTTGTCATCACTAAATCCAGCATTCTGATTGGTCGGCGCCCACGTGGCTAGTTGCAGTTATTTCTCGGTGAATGCGCATCGCCTCATATTAAACACCAAGCTAATAACACCATCGATACGTCATTAGGTTTGGAAAGACGAACGCGTAATGCTTTGGGCGCATTTTAAATCGCGCAGGATTAATACATCATCGGGTTTCAACATGAAGAGAAATTGTTCCTATTAACTTTTGCCAAGGGTGCTATTGGGTATTTTGGGCTGATCTCGTCACGATACACTTTTCGATTTAAATATATTTACAAAAGTGGCTTTTTCGCTAAATGTATATAAATATAAGGATTAACTGTCATGTGGACTATTTTTATGGAGATGTAACGGTGAGGTAAGTGGACATAACTTGTATGTAAAACCCTTCGGGTTTTACACAAGTTATGTCCACTTACCTCACCGTTACATCTCCATAAAAACAGTCCACATGACAGTTAATCCTTATTTAACCCTTTCAGTGCCAGGGGCCGATCTCATCGGCCCTAATTTACGGTCTGTAAAATCGTCCCAAAAAAAAATAAAAAATGAAAATGTTTTTTTTTTGGTTGAATTTTTTTTGGGTATGCTTAAGCATGCTATAGCGAATTTAAAAACAAACTGGATAAAACCTTTGGGGCATGTTATAACTCAAAACTATCACCAAGTATTCATAGTAATAATTTTGATGCCCATGCAAAACGTAAGATTCCCTGGCACTAAACCTACAAAATAAGTCTGTTAAAGAATATAAGAAACAATTATTAAAATTGTAAAAAATTGTAAAAAATAATAACAAATGATGAAAAATTGTTAGGCCAATGCATTCTCTTATATATGCGAGGCAACCTATGGTCGACTCGCACATATAAGAAAATGCATTGGCACAGGGTATATGGGTTGATACAAAAATCGGACCTGGCACTGAAAGGGTTAAACACATTATATTTTTAACTGGCAACTGAAAAGTTCTCAAATAACTTAGACGTACCTCGGCCCCTATATTAACCCTCTCCACACTAAATGGATTCTCCAATTCAGTTGCAGAAGTATACATTGGAATGGTGTTTTCGGATGGGCATTCAATTCAGGTAGTAAATTAAGCAGACGATAGACAGGGGGGGGGGTCGTGACAAAATTTGCAGACACAGGGTTGAAACAAAATTATATCAGCCTGGTTCTTTCTAGCCGTTATTATTGAGCATATTCCAACAAATTAATACAACCCAAAACAGTGGAATGGTAGTAGCATGATCAGAAGAAAAATCATTAAAAAAACAGTTCCCATAGTTATCTGCTTGCCATATTTTTGCCAACATTGAAATACTTCTGAGTGACTATATAAAGATGCGCATAAATATCAACTTATTATCTGAACATTTCCTCAGGTGAACTACTCGTAAATGAGTATTAAGTGTAGAAACGGTTAACACATATCATACATGATTGTTATTGACATCAAATTAATAATGATAATGAAACTGGTTGGGAAGCAACGAATCTTTCCACAGCTGTCAATCAAATAATTATTAGCAGTTATATTTACCAATCAGTGATAGAGCCGGTCGTTTTCTGTCGTAAAAGTTCTGACGCCATCTTTGTTCACACTAATTGAGATATAATTTTTGAGAAAATTACGATGTATGTTCCCTGTGCAGACATATATTATTACAGTAATGCCCAAAGTAATTGACCACTTAACCACAGCAGAATTATGGGTAATTTTTCAGGATTTAGTCGGAATCTCGCCGAGAGCTTTCCGATGAATGGCAACAAGCCATATTTCCGACTAAATCCTGAAAAATTACCCATTATTCTGCTGTGGTTAAGTGGTCAATTACTTTGGGAATTACTGTATATGGAATTGTCGTGATTAAACTTACGTTGCTCTCGAAGAGATCGATATCAATGGTTTTGGCGGTTTCACCATTATCAAACAACAGTTCTCCCTCTCCTCCATTGTAATCCTTTCCGTGCATGGCCGTGATGTCCTTTGTACGCCATTTGACAGACGTGACCATCGGCACCATTAATTCTATTTACGGGAATCCTACACAACAGATTACTCTCCTTGGCAATGATAGTCGGTTTAGCGAATTCAATTTTACCAGGTTCTACAATAATAGATGTATAATTTATTTGTGACGTAATCCAAAATCACGAGTTCAAAATACTAGAGAGGTTCCGATTGTAACTTGGTGCTTGATGTATCGTGTATAGGCCATGTACGTGCATGGCTACAGGTTTTTTCGTTGATCGTATTTGATCACAGGAGCCTGGAATTTGGTCAAAAACCCTCTTTTATTGGCGGAACCACCACCCGGGACCGCAGGTCACGGAAGGAACGAAACAAAAAATTGTTGCCACCCATTTTGAACTCAACTGTATTCCTACAAAAAATATATTTTCACTAAAAACTGTTGGTACCTCTTACACCCTAGATGTCAATTTACAACATTCCATAGGTATATTTTTCCAGTTCTTCGAAAATCTCACTGTATTTCGGTAATTTATTGTAAATTCACCAACGAACACAAATGTGCCGCCGCTCCATCACCTGTTTACGAATCGGAAATGACAAACGGCGCAAAACCATTTTTCCGGAATAACAAAGTCGGAACGAAATAAAATCGAAACCTAAACTTAAAGCCCGCGAAATTCAAAAATATTTGAAAGTGCGTGCGGTTTTCGAACTTAGGCGCCAGAAAACTTAAATCAGTTTATGTTTGCGTCATACTATGCACGCCTGAAAATTTCTGTATTTTTCTGTGTCTGCTGTTATCATCTCATGAAAATGACGACTACCCAAGAAGATATTCTTCATTTGACTGAATGGTAATTAGTACAAATATTTTAAATATAATTTATTTCTAATACCACGTGGTATTGTTTTTTTCTTCTTGTTTTATGTTCGTTATGTAGCCTATGTACTACTTGACTTTGTAATGCTACTGGTTGCAATGATTGGTCATAAGGGGATCATAACTCTCTAGCTCTCTCTCTCATAGGAGCTTGTGTCGCGCTCCGTTGTATAGGCCTAAAATATCCATCATATAATAGTAATATTAATCAACCCATTGATTACTGGTCGAATATCACGAAGTAGAAGAAAAAAAAAATATATAGACTCACGGGGAGGCCTGGTATATATGTCTATGCATGAAGCGATTCCTTTGTGCGTTTTGGTGCAGATTCGTTGCCAGAATATTTGAATTATTTCCACATAAAATGCTGTTTTTTACTAGTTCTGACGAACAAATATATAGTTGATGAGAGAAGACATTTTTCTTGAGTTAGGTAACGATATTGGCCATGCATATATAGAACGAGTGTTTAAGTTTCGCGAAATTCAAAATTGTCAATGTAGGGTACAAAAACTGGCCATTAATACAGGGGGGGGGGGGGTCGTGCAAAAAAAATCCGACACAAGGCCGGGGGGTGGGGGGGGGGGGGTCGCAGCTCCTGAAAAACATGTTTTTTCCGGTGTTTTTTGGTGCTTGCAAATTTTTTCCTTTTGCCCTTTTTTGACCTAATTATAATTACAAGTTGTTTAGCCTATATAATGATTGTTTTGATGTGTTATGATCTAAATAACACATGTAGTGTACACACAAGATACTAGGTACAGTTATCTGTGGTCAGGTTGGCCTCAGAATGTTTTGATTATTTGGTCCCTTCTAATACTAAGTAGACCTTCGTGAAATTTTTAACTGCGCTGGCCCACCTGGGTTGGATAACCACTTGGTATGTAAATATATTATAATGAACTCTAAAGACAAATAAACCATATATACTTCAGTAAGTAAAATAAAATATCACATTACCACTATCTGTGGTATCAAACTGAAATTCAACTCTCCAAGTCTGATATGAAACTGAAATAATGTGTGAAATAAATGTAGAACATGCCTGTTCTCTAATCTATAAACATGTTTCTGGCACAAAGTTACTAATACTATAAAAGACAAAAGTGCTACAGTGTTACATACCCAATTATTAATGAACAGACATTCACTCTATCAGTCTCAATAGCATTTTCTTAGTAAAACATGACTGTCTTTCACTTGTGAAATAATGAGATATTATTTACTTACTGTATACACCCGTCAGTAAGCCCATCCTCGAAGATAAGCCCAGTCTGTGTTTTTTACCCTAAATAAAACATGGGGTGGTCCTCGTAGATAAGCCCACCCCCATTTTTGAGCATTTGGAAGGTGAATACAATCATGTATCTATCCTGTAGAATAGGAGAAGAATTTGACCAGTTTCTTAAATAATAAAGATACACTTTGTTAATATTCTGAATTATACACATCCTATTCTATTCTATTCTTAGTTGTTGGATCAGTCAAAAAGGTTTCAAATCAATAAAATCAAAGGATGTGTCACTTATTGTTCACACCTCTATCAGATTAAATCCAATGGGATGTGGAGTAATGACTTGGTGTTTTTGTAGGATCCTTTGATAATACAGAATTGTGATGTGTGTTCACCACTTCTCACTGTTGTGTTTTTATAAGAATTAGCTTGGTTAATAAGCATCAGTGAAAAACATGATGGTAGGTCAGTACCTGAAGGCTAACTTAATTTTTGCATGGGGAGGTCCTCGTGAGTAAGCCCAGTACCCACTTTTTGACCAAAAATGTGTACAAGCCCCCCGGGCTTACTGATGGGTGTATACAGTATATGCGCTATTCTACAACCATTTAGCTATTGTTAATATTAAAATGATCCATCTAACCCCACGTACACTGCATATTGTAAAACAGGCAAGAAACAGTTTGATAAGTGTCTAGTGCAAAGTCTGGAATAAATAATTAGATAAAATATTTTTAAAAAGGTGTTTCACTGGTTGTGTCAGCTGGTTGTGTTGAGTTTTTCATGATAAATGTTTTTAATCTCATGAGTGTATTGCTTGTGCTCATAGTTATAATTTATTAGTATTTGAGTTTATCTGGTGGCGAAAGTACACCAAAGTTGGATGATGCTTGAAAAAACAGAATGGTCAAATTACGAATGACTGATAATTATTATATATGTTCATTCTAATTTAACCATTCTCTGTTTCTCAACATCAGCCACCTTCACTGGACATTCTACACCCTGATGTTTTTGCCTATAATGGCTCTCCAGCTCGATAAATTTCATTCAAATGTCCCAAAACCATGAGTGGAAAAAAATATTTTTTTGCACAAAGAGGGATGGGGGGTGGGGGTCCAAAGTGCTGCAAAAAAAAATTTCAATGTTGTGTATGCAAATTTTTTCCTGGCCCCCCCCCCTGATTAATATGCCAAATACAGTAACAAAATGTAATAAGATTCTTTAATGTAAGAGCACAAAATTATCCTGCGTTTTCTTTACGGTATACGTTTTATTTGTGCGTTTGCAAGTTATATTGCAAACTGGTTTACCGAATAACTAGTTTATAAATTTGAGTTAGTGATAAACTCGCTAACATAAATTTTATTTAATAAGCAACTATAAGTATTGTCAATTGTACCGGTACCAGGATCTATAAATAGTATACGTCACTCGTGTGTCGTAACGAATCAGCACCAAAACGCTCAAAAAGAATGGCTTTATGCATATGATTATATAGCCTGTGCTCATGAATTGGAAATTCAATTTTTAAATTCAAGACAGCTAGCCACCATCGGCATTGTTTTTCTCAAAATCAAAAATACCAAAAAAATATTAAAAACATTACTAATGTAATTTTCGCTGATGGGGTCATTGTCACAAGGCTCCGCGATCCAATCACATTCGTAGCCACCTTTTTTAATCGATCACAAATGTAGCCAGCTTTTCTATGGCGATCACATTTGTAGCCAGCTTTTCATATTCAGGCGAGCCTCAATGAACACGATCAGGTTAATCTAATTTTTCTGAGTTGATGGATAAACAACAACTTGAATTTAGTTTTGATATTAGTTCATCTAATAACCTGATGTTTCTGATCAATGTCGTTGGAATGCTCGAATTATATTCCAATATAAGTTGATAAACGAAGTCAGTTTTGGTGCACGACATCGACATTTTAGTCACGAACGTGATGACGTCATATTTCGGGAAATATATACCACGAATTAGAAAAGCTGGCTACGAATGTGATCGCCGGTGAAAAAAGCTGGCTACATTTGTGATCCATTTAAAAAGCTGGCTACGAATGTGACAATGACCCCATCGGTGTAACTTTCATGGTCAATCAAACGAGTGGCTGAAATCCGACGGCGGCCATGTTTCTATGACGAATTTCACGACGATCGCACCAATGCTACAGTCTCTAGCAATGATGTGTTCTCATTTTGATACCAGTGTCATGACCCATGAACAATTTCACGATGACCGGTGCATCGACATAGGCCTAGGCTCTAGGCAGTGTTATTGATTTAATTATATATGCAGTGTTATCGCTGAAATCCGACGGCGGCCATGTTTCTTTGAGAATTCACACCAAAATGACTCGTTCCCATCTACATGTCAATGTCAACCTCCATGGCAAATTTAATTATGATCGGACCAACACTGCGACCTCTTGCCCATGCTAAATGATGCAATTTTGAAATCCAAGATGGCTGCTGGCGGCCATGTTTTTCATGCAAATGAGCCCAAAATGACTCGGTGTCGTCTATATATCAATGTCATGATCGATGAAAAATTTCGTGATGATAGGTGCATCGACAAAGGCTCTAGGCTGTGTTATTGATTCAGATTTATCTAGTATTATCACTGAAATCGAAGATGGCCGATGGCGGCCATGGTTCTTGGAGGATTCACACCAAAATGACTCTTCCCATCTACATGTCAATGTAAACCTCCTTGACAAATTTAATGATGATCAGATAAACACTGCTTCTTCTAGCCCATGCTAAAGGATGCAATTTTGAAATCCAAGATGGCTGCCAGCGGCCATGTTTTTATGCAAATGAGCCCAAAATGATTCGTTCCCATCTAGACGCCAATGTCATCATCCATCAAAAAGTTCATGATGATCAGTGCATCGGTACGGTCATGTAATAAACATGTAATCAGCAGCTATCTTCGAAATTATAAACAGTACTTTTATGCTATCCGTCTCCGGATCATAGTTTTAAAGTTTCCGCATATTTCGGTACTTGTTCCGCTACTTCGATTCGTAAACAGGTGATGGAGCGGCGGCACATTTGCGTTCGTTGGTGAATTTACAATAAATTACCGAAATACAGTGAGATTTTCGAAGAACTGGAAAAATATACCTATAACAGTTTTTAGTAAAAATATATTTTTGAGTTCAAAATGGGTGGCAACAATTTTTTGTTTCGTTCCTACCGTGACCTGCGGTCCCGGGTGGTGGTTCCGCCAATAGAAGAGGGTTTTGACAAAATTTCATGCTCCTGTGATTTGACCCGCCAGGTCCAGCTAGCTGTTCCGTGGTTTTACTCAGCTTTTCATATGTGGAAGTCATGAATTGCTACTGCAAAACTTTGACCCGTAGCACTAAAACTACGGAACAGGGGCTGGATGAATCTATCAAATCACAGAACCAGACCTGGTGGATCCAATATGGCCGCGAGTTAGTCACAAGACGTATATTGGAAGGACTATTTTGCGCTTCTTTTTCGGAAAATTTCCGACTAATTTATCTGATCGGGTCAATTTCCAATTGAACATTAATTGCTCAGAATAATGCATAATAAATTGTAACTATAACAGGAAAGTGTCAATGACACTGTAGCTCAACTTGGAAAGGGAATAATTTAATGTATTACTGTCGATGGAGTGATTAGGAATGTGGAAAGTTGAATGTCTAATACTAGTTTATCAACATGAAAAGATATATATATATACATGTACATGTATATAAAAGTAAAATCTAAGATGGTTGCTGGCGGCTATGTTTTCCAACAATTCAAAAACATTTGATAGCTTTAGTCATGCAAAGAGTAGAATCCAAAATGGCCGCTGGCAGCCATGTTTTAATGCCGTATAACCCCAAAATGACTCGTTCCCATCTACATGTCAATTTCAACAGCCATGACAAATTTTATGATGATCAGACTAAAGGTATGACATGTAGCCCGTGCTAAAGGATTTAGTCATACAAAGAGTAAAATCTAAGATGGCTGCCGCTGTTTTTTGGCCGAATGACCCCGAAATTACTCGTTCCCATCTACAAGTCAATATTAACACCCACGACAAATGTCATGATGATCAGATGAACAGTACGACCTGTAGCCCGTGCTAATGGATTGAATTTTGAAATCCAAGATGGCCACTGGCGGCCATGTTTTTTTAATAAATGACCCCAAAATGACTCGTTCCCATCTACATTCCAATTTCAACAGCCATGACAAATATTATGATGATCAGAGACAGACTAAAGGTACGACCTGTAGCCCGTGCTAAAGGATTTAGTCATGCAAAGAGTAAAATCTAAGATGGCCGCCAGCGGCCATGTTTTTTGGCCGAATGACCCCAAAATTAATCGTTCCCATCTACATGTCAATATTAACATCCATGACAAATTTCATGATGATCAGACGAACAGTACGACCTGTAGCCCGTGCTAATGAATTGAATTTTGAAATCAAAGATGGTCGCTGGCTGCCATGTTTTCGGCCGAATGACCCCAAAATGACTCGTTCCCATCTACATGTCATTGTTAACATCCATGACAAATTTTATGATGATCAGATTAAAGGTATGACCTGTAGCCCATGCTAAAGGATTTAGTCATACAAAGAGTAAAATCCAAGATGGCAGCTGGCGGTCATGTTTTTTGGCCGAATGACCCCAAAATGACTCGTTCCCATCTACATTCCAAATTCAACAGCCATGACAAATTTCATGATGATCAGACTAAAGGTACGACCTGTAGCCCGTGCTAAAGGATTTAGTCATACAAAGAGTAAAATCCAAGATGGCAGCTGGCGGTCATGTTTTTTGGCCGAATGACCCAAAAATGACTCGTTCCCATCTACATGTCATTGTTAACATCCATGACAAATTTTATGATGATCCGACCAAAGGTACGACCTGTAGCCTGTGCTAAAGGAAATTGTTGACGAATCACGCACACACGCACACACACACGACGGATACCAAGCCATGGCAATAGCTCAAACTTTACAAAGTAAAGTTGAGCTAAAAACAGACCCATTTATGGCACTGATTTGCTGACGAAATAAGTCTGCAGCTGACGCACGTGAAGCTCGAGCAATTCGGCATACCGCACGGAGTCCTGCTCAGCTTATTCCGATGGTATTGATGTTTTCCGCCTTTGATGTTTGCTGCCTTTGATGTTTTGCTCCAATGTATTTGCGTGCTATTCTTATTGTTTTTTCGGGAGATGGACTGTGTCAATTTCATTTTGTCAATATTAATGAAATAAGTGTAGATATATAGCCTGTCGACACAGACAAGACTGATTAAGTTTTTAATACCGTCATTTATTTGTGTATGAGCGGGATTTCTTGCAACGACCGACGGGGGGAATGGGTCCGTGGGACGGACCCGCAGCCGGCCTGGCGGAAACCCTGGTATAATATGTTAAAAGGATGGTATTCTCAATTTATTAATTAATTTCTCTGATATTATAAGAAATTTATGTCCTCAGGTTAATAAATAAATAAAAAGGGATAGCACGTATTGATCTGCCAAACATTGGAATTGACATGTACGGTATATCGAATTCACGGGGTCGATAGTTGTATGTACAGTGTAGCCATTTTCCTGTTTCTCTGTATGCTAGTCACTAAAATAAATCTCATGTAAATTCAAAAATCGTCAATTAATTCATTGTCTACCACCTGTACCTCTATTTATTTCTCCAAGTTCTCGTGAAGCTGTTGGTCAGACATAGTTATCCATATATATATAGTCATATTCTAGGGATCCAAATAAATGTATGGATAGTAAAAGTTTATGGACACATTTAAAGGTGCATACGAGTCGGCGTTCCCACTGGCTTCGCAATCCGGCAACAAAAGGTACATTAAAAAACACGAGTGGATGACAGATTGCCTGTTAGTATCATCAATAAAGAAAGAAAATCTACATAAAAAATTCTTAAAATCACCAACAACCGCAAACAAGAACATTTATAAAGACTGTAAAATATTTAACAAGACAAAGCGTGCTTGTAAGTCTTCGTATTATAAACGGATTTTGGAAGCAAACAAAAATAATATTAAAAAATCATGGAAAATAATAAATTCAATTCTCAATCGAGATAAGCATTGTTTCCATAAATGGGGTTAATGTAATTGATGCTAAAGAATTTCCGATGAGTTTAATAGATATTTTACAGATATTGGAAATCGTGTATCCTCTAAGATTCCAAGAACTGCGATACCCCCAGAAATGTATTTAAGTGGATCTTATTCTAAAAGTTTTTGTATGTTCCCTACAATTCCTGCCGAAATAATTATGTTGTCTAATTCGCTACAAACCAAACAGAGCAGTGGGCATGACCAAATTTATATTTCACTAGTCAAATTTGTCGCTTGCGAGGTAGCCAACCCTCTGTCATATATTATAAACAGAACCTTTGAAACTGGTATTATACCAGCTGATATAAAGTAGTGCCGATTCACAAAGCTGGAAGTGAACAACTGTTAGATAACTACAGACCGATTAGTATATTGCCCTCCTTTTCGAAATTACTAGAAAAGGTGATGTACACAAGACTTGTTAAGTTTCTTAATAAACACAATATTTTGAATAAACACCAATACGGTTTCAGAAAACACCATTCAACTGTTCACCCTGTGCTACACCTACTTGAACATATTTGTACTGAAAACAACAAAAAATCAAAACACTTCACATTGGCTCTGCTATTAGACCTATCAAAAACATTCGATATCATAGATCACAACATTCTTTTGAGAAACTAAACCATTATGGAATAAGAGGAATAGCAAATCTTTGGTTTCGAAATTATTTATCGGATAGAAAACAGTATGTTTCGTTAAGAGGAAACCAATCTTGTATGCTTCCCGTCACTATTGGGGTCCCTCAAGGATCCATATTGGGCCCCATACTTTTTTTGCTCTATTGCCAACGATATTCGAAATTCAACAAAAATGAATCTTGTCTCGTTTGCCGACGATACAACAGTGTATGAATCGGGCGTCGATGTTAGAAAATTAGAGTGCGACGTTAATTTTGAACTGCAAAAACTATTCCAGTGGTGCTGTGCGAACCGTCTATCATTAAACGCAAATAAAACATGATATATCTTTATATTCGACCCATCACGACTTATACCGAAAGGTACACATATCATTGTATCAATCAACAGTATATCGATCGAGCGAGTAGGTGAAGACTCAAGCGAAAAAAGCGTACAATTTTTAGGCATATTTATGGATGAAAATCTCAGTTATACTGCTCATATTTCTAAAGTCTGCTCCAAAATAGCCTATGCAAATTATGCATCGAATAAGGTATTCAGCAACTGCTTCTATATCAAACTCTTAGAACTCTATATTACTCTATTGTTCAAAGTCGTTTACTGTATGGCATTGAAGTATGGGGTCACTGCAAACATATTCATAGACTGTTTCTGCTTCAGAAGAAGACCATTAGAATTATAAACAATAAGCGCTATATATAAACTCACACACTGATCCCTTATTTAGCAAAAATAAAATTTTTAAAATTAAGATCTATACGAACTCAGTGTTGCACTGTTTATGCAAGAGTGGCAGAACAGTGGTCTTCCAGATTCTTTTAATTCATTTTTTTAAATAAATAAAGCTAATACCCGACAGAAGGGTCTCTTTAAATTCTCGAAATCGCGGATAAAGTTCCTTGATTCATTTCCGACATTTAAATTCCCTGCTATTTGGAATAACCTATTCAAAGAACTTCAATCGGAGCCGACACGATGCAATTTAAAAAAAAAAAATCAGTAAATTCATCAATTCATATCCCACGTCAGTGACTTGTAATAACCCATACTGCCCAGAATGCGTACGTTAACGATTGCACCATAACTCTTAATATCAATGCATGTACAGTTCGTTCTAGATTTGTTGATCGCGATTTGCTACTTAGTGCATGTGTGACGCTTCAAACCCGAATGCACCGTGCAACGACTCCACCGCTTCCATCATATTCGACAATATAATGTTCTAGTGTTCTAACTGGATCTCATCTAACTGGCCTGGCGGGTTTCTTCGTAAATGAGGGCAACCTTGGTTTACATATATGTCTGTATTTAAGAAACCCGCGAGACCACATGCCACACTCCCTTGGGTCCGTCAAAGAAGAGCATATGCATATACATATGTCTGCTATATACTAACTATCACATTTAATCGTTGACATAACCGGGGTTGACACAATACATATTATGATGGGGTTAGCAGGAAGACAGCCACGAACGAGGTTTATATGCCAACCCCAGGCTGAGTGCACCCCATTTGGGAGTCAGCATGATGTGGATTGTCATATATCCATATCTTGCTGACCCTCAACTGGGCAAGTAACTGTTCTTATGCACTTGACGATTCAATCCTATTTATGATTATTTTTGTATCTCCTGTATTCTTGTATAATGAATGCACTTTTGCCAATAAATTATCTATCTATCTACATTTATTTATTGTCAAGAAAGGTACGGTGCTTATTAAATCGCAAGTCACTGGTAAAAACCGAAGCAAAATGTGTAAATTTGAAACAAAAGTCGCCGACAAATTAATATAACGTCACGCTTCCCACATCTATATAACAATGATTTTCCCACATCTATATAACAATGTATTGTGAAACCGATAATGAAAGTACAATTAGGTACCAGAAACCATGATCCTACATGTGTGACCCCGCTGCCCTCTTGGCGGGTAAATTATATGGATGCGTCCGAACAATTGGGCGATTCGTTGGCTATTTACTCGCGTGGTCGATTCCATTTTTTTTAACCAATGAGTGTTTATATTCACATGAGTGTTTATATAGTCCCATGCTAGCCATACTTGAAAATGTACCCATGATTATTGCGCCCCCGTACTCTTATTTATTATGCCCCCGACTTTAAGTCGGCGGGTATATAGTCAACGTTTCCGTCTGTACGTACATCCGTACGTACGTCCGTCCGTACAACCATTTTGCATTATTGTTCAGCAACTGCTGGGCAGATTTAGCTGATATTTGGTATGGTGATAGAGCAGCATGGGGGAACAGCTACATGCATTGCGCGGGTTTTGTCCACCCATTTTCACCAGTGTTATGGCCCTTTTTTTACTTAGAAAATTCAAATTTGTCCATCCGTACAAACATTTTGCATTATTGTTCAGCAACCGCTGGGCAGATTTAGCTGATATTTGGTATGGTGATAGAGCAGCATGGGGGAACAGCTACATGCATAGAGCGGGTTTCGTCCACCCATTTTCACCAGAGTTATGGCCCTTTTTTTACTTAGAAAATTTAATTTTGTCTGTCCGTACAAACATTTTGCATTATTGTTCAGCAACCGCTGGGCAGATTTAGCTGATATTTGGTATGGTGATACCGTCCATACTTAATCCGAATTGATACGGTCAGTGGCAAATGCCACGCGACAGCGTACCTCTTGTTTATAATGGGAATAGGCCCTACTATTATGCCACCCCGCTATTATTTGGATCCAAATCGAGAGTAGTGCCAATGTCCCTCTGTGCCGTCCAAATTATTTCTAGAATGTTACATTGTTACCGGCATTTGGTGGATCTGTGACATTTTTACATTCATCAAATTGATCAACAATTATGACAGCATATTTTGAATAAATCCAGTTCAAACTCCCATCGATGAATTGTTGATATACGATAGACAGTCTTATCGCAAATCCGAAATCGCAATGTCGCAGACAACATCGAAATGCCCCTTTACGTCGACAAAATACGATGCTGTCTTCATCATGTGACGTCACAAGTACGGAACGTAGCTGTGCATGATTTCGCTGATTCAAAAATATGTTTCCGTGACGTCGTCTTTGGTGACGCACTGTATCAAAACAAAGCCTGTGTGTTGCAGAAGCGACTTTTTATCTGCAGTGGGTCACTATTTGGAGTTGAATTATATAAATGCGCGCATATAACAGAAATAGTCGTGACCTGCCCTTTAAAACATCGCATTTGGAGAAGATAATCAAGGTTAGGATGCAGAAATCAACTAATGTGATGCCTAAGTGATTTTTTATCATGATTGAAAAGAAATATATTCCCTATTACCAGTTCGATACAATCAGAAATGATGTAGGCGACATATATGGAAAATCATCCCGCTTCCGGTTTTCATTTTGGCAGCTATCTTTGATCGAGAGGACAAATTGTTATTTAAAAATATACCAAACCATATATTCTACAAAATCATTAATTTTATATCGCAATTATATTTTTATCATGAATCCAAAAATAGAATTTACAAACCTTTGTTTACTTTCCTATAATAGTTACTCCTGGTTCAGTCTCTTATTGTGTCTTTAATTCAGTTTTTTTTTTTAGAAAAAAGGAAGCCCAAAAGGTCTATGAGACTGCTCTTAGATATGAGCCAGATAATGCAGATATCTATTACAATGTATGTATTATCATTATTCGTTTTATCACCATCTTTATTTTCCAATTTGCTTCTTTTCCCTCAAATACACATGGAAACAACTAGGCAGTTTCTGATTCTGTATCCTGGAAACAACAAGTGATTTCATGAACGTCAACAGTGATGCATGTGATGTGGACAGTAGCGAGTCTTGAGTCCCTCTGTTTAAAACAACTTGATTCAACCTGACTGGCATTAATTATTTATATTCTCTAACAATATCTGACACATATAAATATGTTATTTCCAATCAACAGAGTCCATATATTTTTAGCTCAACTTTACAAAGTTTCAGCTATTGCCATGGCTTGGTATCCGTCGTGCATGTGTGTGCGCTTGTGTGATCCGTCAACAATTTCCTTTAGCATGGGCTACATGTCATACCTTTGGTCGGATCATTATGAAATTTGTCATAGCTGTTTGACATTGACATTTTGTGGTCATTCGGCAAAAAAAAACATAGCTGCCAGCAGACATCTTGAATTTACGAAATTCAATTCATTAGCATGGGCTACAGAGTGTTCGTCTGATTATCATAAAATTTGTCGTGGATGTTAATATTGATATGTAGATGGGAACGAGTCATTTTGGGGTCATTCAGCCATAAAACATGGCCGCTGGCAGCCATCTTGGACTTTACTCTTTGCATGACTAAATCCTTTGGCATGGGCTACAAGTCGTATCTTTGGTCGGATCATTATGAAATTTATCATGGATGTTAATTTTGACATGTAGATGGGAACGAGTCATTTGGGGTCATTCGGCCATAAAACATGGCTGCCATCTTGGATTTACTCTTTGCATGACTTAACCTTTGGTCAGATCATTATGAAATTTGTTATGGCTGTTGACATTGAAATGTAGATGGGAACGAATCATTTTGGGATCATTCGCCAAAAAAACATGGCCGCCAATCCATTAGCACGGGCTACAGGCCGGAGTGTTCGTCTGATCATCGTGAAATTTGTCGTGGATGTTAATATTGACATGTAGATGGGAACGAGTCATTTTGGGGTTATTGGGCCATAAAATATGGTCGCCGGCAGCCATCTTGGATTTTACTCTTTGCATGACTAAATCCTTTGGCACAGCCTACAAGTCGTACCTTTGGTCGGATCATCATGAAATTTGTCATTGATGTTAATATTGACATGTAAATTGGAACGAGTCATTTGGGGTCATTCGGGGTATAAAGCATGGCTGTCGACGGCCATCTTGGATTTTACTCTTTGCCTGACTTAATCCTTTGGCACACCATACAGTCCACTTCCCTCATCTGATCATCACCAAACTTCATATTGATCTTGAAGCTATCAAATGTTTTTGAATTTCATTGGGAAACAGCCATCAGCAACATCTTGGATTTTAATTTAAATATCTCTTCATGTTGATAATCTAGTATTACTTAGACATTTCAACTTTCCGCATTCCAAATCGCTCCATTGACACATGAAATTATTCTCTTTCCAAGTTGAACTACAGTGTCATTGACACTTTAATTTTTTTTATAATTTTTTTTTAAAGTTAACTAAATTTGAAAAACTAACACCATTGTAACTCTGCCAAGGGTACCCCGAGTCACCACACCAAATTTGGTTTAAATTGGTCCAAAATCTTGTGTTTATTAATATGTACTGGCAAATTTATTTGGAGCGCTATTATAAACCCAATTCACCAATTCCATCCCATGCCTTTGGATTACTTAGCTATTAATATGGCTATATCATTTTTTTGCTGAACGTTGGCATCTCTATTAAACCTATAACATTTATGACCTCAGACTATCTGTAGAGTGATATACTCAGCTGTACAATGGTACAGGTAGAACTGCCGATCAAAAGGGTATCATCTAAATAACCACTTATTTTGTGGCCAGCTTGTCTGAGATTGGCAAGAACAGGCTTCATAAGTTTTGTAAATAACCGGGGGGCACACGATAAACCATTTGGAAGAACAGTGTACTGGTAGATTTTCCCAAATTTAATCTCAGTTTCACTTGGTGCGGTTCATGAACCGCTTCAGTGTAATAAGCATGACGTAAATCAAAACTGGCCATTTTACAATTGTGAGTGATCAATGGAAGGATAGCATTGAAAGTATCCATCTTAAAATGCTCATAAATAATAGATTCATTGAAAACTTTGAGATTCAAAATTATTCGATGTTCTGGTGATCTTTTTTTCACATGCAAAAAGATAGGAGAATTGAACTCCTGTGAATCATGGTTCACCTCAATGAGAACACCCATCTCCTGTTCAAAGAAATTATAATATGGAGCTGAATGACATATTGGGTTCACACCGGGTGCAAGGTCCAAACGACACCATTGTACCAATTGAATGACAATTTCGTTATTGGTGATGGCCTTCCATTGGTCAACAAAATTCTTAATGTTACCAGCGACAAATTCAGTACACATCGGTTTTGAACTATTTCCAGCACCCCCCCCCCCCCCTCTCAAGTTTTTTTAGGGGACACTGGCACTCGCACTTGGCTCATAACGGGGTCGTCTGTCAAAACTTGGGAAACCACCTGGGAAACCACGGGGGTAAACCTCCTTGACACCGTCCTCTGAAGTTTCCACAACCACAACCGCCACCACCCGGAGGTGTGTGATCAGCCTTGCCAATGTTTTTCTGGACCTTATTCATCTCCTGTATCTCCCGAACAGTTTTTGCAATGTCATCACCATAGAGCATTGATGTGAAGAGAACTGATGGTGAAGTTAAGCAAGCATAGTTCCTATCGAGATCGGGCCGGTGCACTTCTATGCGTCGGAGGTTGATGAGTTTGTTGGCATGACCAAGAAGTGCCAGTGCATTAGCAGAGGTGTCTAGGAGTTGTTTTGGTAAAGTAGCAGTGGCCTCAACAAGTACTGAAGTGAGGCTTTGAGCTGCCTGAATAATACATGTCTGTATTTGAGAAAACTTCATATCTGCAGACCCGGTGGGTGGCTTCAATAAGCGCCATTTTTCTGGATTAACAGTAGTCTTATCAAGAGCGAAACAATTTTCCGGACCGAGAACATCCTTTTTGGGGTCAGCAACCTGATCCTCTGGAAGCCCTTGACGAAACACCACGTTGATAAATTCGGCGAGGTTTTTGTCTACCACCTTTCCACTAGGGCTTCACGGTATCCACCTTCACAAGCTACATATATGGCAAGAAACGTGGTCAAAATTTTTTGGGTATTTGTATTTTTAGGTGCTAACTGCTACATCAAAGTAAAGTCAAAGATATCTATTGCCGGAAAAGCGGTTTCGTCTTTTTGTTTCCGAACTGTACATTTATTCACACATTTTTCCGATTCAAAATGGATGACCAAACACGAAGTCTGGAGAAAAGGGAGTTTTAAACTCTATTCTAGCAGTGCTATGCTGCTAAACTGCTAAGGAATGAAAATATTAAAAAGAGAGTTTCAAACTCAATTCTATCGGTGCTATGCTGATAAACTGCTAAGGAATGAAAATATTAAAAAAGAGAGTTTCAAACTGAATTCTAGGGGTGCTATGCTGCTAATCTGCTAATGCATGTAAATATTAAAAAAGAGAGTTTCAAACTGAATTCTAGCGGTGCTATGCTGCTAAACTGCTGAGGAATAAAAATATTAAAAAAGAGAGTTTCAAACTCAATTCTAGCGGTGCTATGCTGCTAAACTGCTAACCAAAGAAAATATTTAAAAAGAGAGTTTCAAAATCAATTCTAGCGGTGCTATGCTGCTAAACTGCTAACCAAAGAAAATATTAAAAAAGAGAGTTTCAAACTGAATTCTAGCAGTGCTATGCTGCTAAACTGCTAACCAAAGAAAATATTAAAAAAGTGAGTTTCAAACTCAATTTAGCAGTGCTATGCTGCTAATCTGCTAAGGAAAGAAAATATTAAAAAAGAGAGTTTCAAAATCAATTCTAGCGGTGCTATGCTGCTAAACTGCTAACGAATGAAAATATTAAAAAAGAGAGTTTCAAACTGAATTATAGCGGTGCTATGCTGCTAAACTGCTAAGGAATGAAAATATTAAAAACAAGAGTTTCAACCTCAATTCTAGCGGTGCTATGCTGATAAACTGCTAACCAACGAAAATATTAAAAAAGAGAGTTTCAAACTGTTACATAGTTACATTTGGAAATCAGAGAATTACTCCAACTAGAAAAATGAAAATATTTCACCCGTCCTTGTTAAAAAAGGGTTACAAAGTTACATTGGGAAGTCGTTTCAAAAATGCGCCATGTTTTTTGTTACATAGTTACAAATGCTTATCAGAGAATTACTCCAACTAGGAAAATGAAAATATTTCGCCCATAAAGGCATATAACAATTTTGCTATTTAAGATCCTTTGGAACATGCAGTACTTAATTCAATATTCACGTGTGAATGCAGTGTCACGCGGACACGCGAAAAGAGGACAACGCAATGCATGTTGCTTGTGATCTTAACAATGTGTGGGGTACTACTGACGTCGCTTATGCAAAAAACAAACAAGTATTTAGTTCACAATTTTTATTTCATAACAAAGCATATTATTCAACAGTAAATTACATATTTGCCCCGAGAAATGACAACAAATTCACCTTTTCTGGTTTCAGACATGAACGCTTTGGTGCAACAATCGGTCCCAACTTTAATACTGGTATGTTTTCTAAAGAATTTATACCATTAGGGGATTTAAGTCCAGATTATACTAAAAAAGTCCCCAAGCAATACGTATTTATCCGTGGTGTCTCGATGGTGGATAAACATTAGCACGGAAACAATTGTGAGAGTATAGTTTTCATTTCGTAATTGTATGGATGGCGACCATGGTCTAATTGTTGCTTTGTGTACACTAATTTGAGCTGCATATGAGACGACTATAAACACACATCCATCAGCGTACAACGTGCTGGCACTGCCTTTGTGATAATTGATTTTCGCACTTTGCTGTAGTTTAATACGCTCTGGGCGACTGGCTGGATATCGCCTCGTCTTGCTGGTTCTCATTTCATCTCTCTGGTTCTTGTTTCATCTCGCTGGTTCTCGTTCTCGTTCAATACTTACAGGCACGCTTTTGTGCCCCAGAATATGTATTTTATTGACATTTGCTGTCGTAAAACTGACTAAAAAAAAGAAAATATAGTGTGCAGCAGTATACCGACTATTCAAGAAATCCAATACCGGCTACACGGTATTAAAAATAAAACTGCGGTATGACTAAATACCGAAAAACCTTGAAGCCCTACTTTCCACAGTGGTCAGTTGATGAAAATTTTGCGAGTGCCGATTTGAACAAGGAACCCACCGAGTCAGTGTCACGTCCCATTCTTTTAGACGGCCCTGTTTTAGAATCCTCTGAAGGCGGAACGGCAGATCCTGAGACAGAATCGGATTCATCATGCTCAGTAGTCCTGGCTTTTGAATTGCTGAGCAATACGTTCCACGCTTGTAACTCTGTTAAAGATTGTTTTAAGCAATTGAATTGTTGCATTTTCATTCAGATTCACCAGTGTTTCCGCTATACCGGCAGGGGGCCCCCTGGACATACTGCAGCAGCATGTCTATAAAGGTATAAATATGTTTAAAACTTCTGAATTTTGTTGGAATAGTACTAAGGAATTTTAAAAGGTGAATTTTATATCTTGTGAGTGTACCCACTCTAAACGCGTTGTTATACAGAAAATTGAAACAGGAAGTGATCGGAACTGACATCGCTAGAAGTTATGCCTTTGAGGCTGGTTAGTTACATTGCGGTTAGTACCCGGTTATGTTATGCAAAAGAGCAGTATTTTAATCGTACCTGTCATGTTTTATACCGCAAAATATACTGTTCACTTTGTGATAGAGCGAGAGAGAAATGTGGGAGTAGCCGCACCGGGCATCAAGGCATCTTACCACTGCCCACAAAGAATACTCATCGGCCAGATATGTAATCAGCCTTCTATATTTACACTGCAGCTGCTAAAATATATTCCGATTACGTTATGCATCCGAAATATCTGCTGGGTCTTCCACAGTGAGTCTTTTAACATTAACGAGCACGTTTAACTCGGGATCCAAATTACTGGTGTTCTGTACTTCGTAATGTAATTTATATCTTATAAATTTACTAGTTGTAAAGTTACAGGTACATGTATAAGGTTTGATGGCTTGTCACTTGGGCAGAAATGGAACAAAACAATCTGCCATTTCTACTCTCACACGATTCTATTGGCCGATATAAAGAAAGTAGTTCAACCAGTGCTAAAACAGGCTACTTTTACCTGGATTTTTCCCCTTGACGGCCACCGGCCCCATTCCCCTACCCCCTAGCGGAAACCCTGGATTCACCGACTTACCGGTCCCGGAACTCGGTTTTGTATTGGAACATAAAGTTATTGAAGATGTCCCTTTGTGATAACTCCCTGTGTCCAGTGAACTGGAAACCGAAGGCCCAGGGACAGGGGTTTGCCTTGATGTGTTATCTTTGATAACTTTAGCTTTCCCTTTGGAGAAACGGACGATTTTATAACGTCCGCCATTTTGTGCGACTCCACGTGTACTGCGAAGCTAAGGACACGTTGTTTCGAAACAATTTCGTGTCGAAAGACACTAAAGTAAAAAAATCTTCCCGCAAATAAAATTAGCGGGTAGAGAGATTAGAAAACAAAATTAAGGAAGTCGCCACAAATTATCAGAAAGGAAAAGTATTTTCCTATAACAAAAATGTTTATTTTCGATTGCTCGTTACAAACGCGACCACTCGATGCGAAGGATTTAGAGTAGTCCGTGGGCCAAGCAAGAAATTTTTCAAATTGGCTGCACCCCCCCTCCAACAAAGGTTTCTGTATATCAAATTAAAGGTAATCATATGGCGCATCACAGTTTGCTTGTTGCCCGTTTCAGAAAGTGTCCCAAAATAGATTTTTCAGGGAATACAACTCTTACCCCTAAAATAAAATTTTCTCGAATGCAAGTGTCAGCGCATAAACAAAATATTGCAGTTATAAACTGCACAATATATCGTTTATATTAATAAGAAATTATCATAAAATGACACGAGATATAAAACTAGACCAATTTCTGAGCTAGTTAGAACAAAATGTGATAAATATTTTGAAATCGCGAAAAATTACTTGGAATTTGAAAAACTTTTTCACTTATAAATGGCTATAACTTGTGAACAGCATGGGCTATTGATCCACAACATGGCTAAAAAATTGCCCCAATGACATACCAAAACGATTTTAATAATGGAATGCCAAGTGTATTGCTGTGAAAATGTGATATGAGCGTAAACTTAACCCCACCCCCTAAAATATAACTTTTGCAGAAAAACGATGTATGTAGTTTACACTTTAGAATGCTGCATGTCAAGTTGGTTTTAGAAGCATAAACTGAAACAGTATAGAGAGTGATGAGGGGAATTATAAATAACTGTGTCTGAATGTGATCTAAGATTAAAATTTGAAGAGAAAAATGAGAAATTTTACTAATTTATGTAAAACTTACAACATTGTGATTAAATTTTGATAGGCTATGGTATAACCACGCGATAACACTGGTCTAGAATTAGTAAGTTCATAAAACCTCATACGACCACCTTTCTGGCAACTATTTCGTATATTTTTAAATTTTTACTTGAATTTTTATGGAAAGATTATATATATATATATTTCAACTGAACACATATGGCTGTGTGAGACTTACGTTATACAGAACAGTATTTATGTTCTTCAGAATCTATAACCCGAGATATAAGGAGAAGAGCGGGAGAGGAGGGGGCACTCAAGGATAAGCTTGTTCATAGACAACTAAAAACACTAGTTCATATTCAATGGGCTGTTTATTAATATAAACAACCAATATGTATATCAAAATAAATTTGTCATGAAGGTGGAGGGCCATAACCGCCACAAGGCAGTGAAGTTACTATCCATATGCATATACTATAGTAACAAGAAGCCTTCCCCCACCCGAATCCGAAGAGTGCAAATATGGGTTAATAGGCAAATGTGACCCCCACCATTGCCCTACTAGCAGCAAGTGACACCAATATAGTGTCGAAAGGGGGGTGACAAATCATCCTTTAAGTGTAAAGTGGTCCATAAATGTGGAACAGAATTTGAGGATGCCATCAGAAGGTCCGAACAAGACTTAAGAAGGACATGAAAGAAACCCATTGCCAGTAGCGAGAGCCAATTAGAAAGGGGATTATACTATATGAAGACCCCCCCATTGGAAAATTAATCGCCCTGGCAATAACACTAGCATGTGTCGAAAAGGCCTAACTTTAATAGTTATCCAGTCAAGGAACCGTCTGATAGCATCATAGCATTCTTTCAATACATGATCGATTATAATGAGCAATGATGTCATCACACATGAGAATAAAACAAAATAACATGAGGTACATGTAAGTCAAGATATGCGTATGCACATCAGGTGTCTGCAAATGTACATAATATATAGTGTTATAGACTGGACATCTGGTCTGAATTCTTTTCAGCCCCAGTTACAGTCGACATAGATAAACAGAAAAGCACCACTGACTGATCGGATGACTGTACTCCTAATCTGGTCTGAATACTTTTCAGCCCCAGTGAGAGGATACGAACGGAATGATCAGAAATATATACTCATAAGCTAGTCTGAATACTTTTCAGCCCCAGCGAGAGTAGGAACGGATAAATGAATGACAGGAACGCCATGTCGAGAAATCTCTCCTTATAATATGGTCCGAATAGTATCATTTTTATGTTAGTGACTGCAAATTGAATGATAATTGTTGTATATATAGATGAACGCAGTGAAGATGTAAGAATTGTTCAGCTCCAGTGAGCATGTTCAGTTTAACTATATTTGGCCTGAATTCTTTTCAGCACCAACACGTTTGACGCTGAGCATATCTGTTAAAGAGCTACATGTATATATGGATTTGGCCTGAATTCTTTTCAGCGCCTAAATTGATGAAAGCAGATAGTTGAAATGTTAAATGTGGCCTGAATTCTTTTCAGCTCCAGTATGGTTGACAATGAGCATGTTCGTGATAACGCTATATATATATTTGGCCTGAATTCTTTTCAGCACCTGGACGGTTAAAAACGGATAGTTGAAATGTAGATTACAGGTAAATGTCTGCATGAGGGAAAGGCTAAAGTGGTTGAGGTCGAATATATTTGCGAAAAGCATCAGATTTCCACCGACCTAACAGACGAATTTGAGCATCGAAATATCCATGTGCAGCCGCATCAGTACAACCCCCTATACGAAAACTGTGACCCTTGTATACATGGGGATCTAAATGGCAAAAAGTGAGCGATAAGCGTAAGACAGAATCAAAGTCCTTTTTTGTGACCGGATGTTTACGGGCTGAAAGAAATAAAGGTCCAGGAGAGGAGCCCCTGTGTGGTAAGTATCGGCATAAAAAACATACCGGACATATGGAAGCTTTCTGATGATGGATGGTAATATGATGCGGCCTAGCGTTGATATTATGCTTGAAGTGACGAAATTGTATTGACATTGATGTATCTTGAAAATGAATGTCAGACAATTGAACGACCAATGGAATTTGAGAAGAATTGGAGATACACAGTTCCCCTATACGTGCGAGTGCAAAAAAGGCGACCGAAAACATACTTTTATAAAGAAGTTTACTGTATTGGTCAGGCAAGCAATGGTCCAAAGAAGGTATTAACTGATCTAATAATGACCGAGTTATGGGAAGCCGAATATCGGTGGAAGGACAGAGACGAGTAATACCGATCAATGCTTTTTGTACGAGAAAATTGGTTGAGTGATCCGGTAAGCCTCTAGATTTGTGATAAAATGATAGAGCGGATAACATTGAACGAATGGACTGATTGCTGTATTGATGATGATATAAGAAAGCAATGAAATATAGGAAATTGAGCATTGTGATTGGTAGCTCAGGTGATATTTTAAATTGAGAGCAATAACACAAATATATTCGCCACACCCGCTGATATTGTAAAATAGTACTGGGATTAAGAGAATGCTCCAATAAATGGGTGACTATTCCAGCAAGTGGTGGAGATGCAGCTCCGGTGGTATCAGTTCGGGTTCTGGTGTCATCCATGGAGCGGCTTGTCTGAATTTGTCTACCTGTTGGCGAGAGATAAGATCGCAAAGCGTATTAGATTTTCCAGGTATATGACAAGCTCGAATCAAAATATTGTGGTTCATTGTTTCTAGTACCAGCCTACGCAATAACTGTAGCAAATGAATGTCCTTACAAGTTTGACGATTGATCACATGTACGACGGCCTCATTATCGCAGTGAAATGTTATACTGCTATTCGCCAGCTGAGCGCCCCAGTGTGATAATGCCAAGACTATGGGGTATAACTCCAATACTGATATGTGTATAGATTTAACGTCGTGAAACAAACCGCAAAACCACCGATTGCCAAAGATAGCTCCATAACCAACAGACTGTGCCGCATCAGTATACAAATGATATTGATCATTTGATCGCCAATGTTCATCGAGGAAAAATGTGCGGCCATTATAGGTTTGGAGAAATGTGAGCCAAAGGCGGAGGTCAGCTTTTACTTCGCGGTTGAGACGAATGTGATGGTGTGGTTTGGAAATATGAAGTGTCAGGTTAATGAGCCGTCGCAAAAATACCCGACCAGGGAGGATGACGGAGCAGGCAAAATTCAGAACACCAATAATACTTTGAATTTCTTTTAAAGTAGATTTTGTGACACCTAAAAGAGATTGGAGACGATGTCGACAGTCGTTAAGTTTGTCAGCGGGTAGACGAGCCTCCATATTAACTGTGTCTAATTCAATACCGAGAAAGGTGATAATTTGAGTAGGTTGAAATGTTTTTTCTGGTGCCATGGGGACCCCAATGAAAGCACACATTTTCAATAACAAATCCAGTGACTGCTTACATAAGGACTCCGTGGATTGTACCAAAAATATGTCATCAAGTACATGAGTGACCCTGATAATGCCAATTTTGTTTATGGCAATCCATTCTAGAGCGGTACTAAATCGTTCAAAAATTTTGCAAGAACTTGATGCACCCATGGGTAATGTCCTATCTTAGTAGTATTTGCCTTGCCAACTAAACCCTAACAAGTTATGGTCCTTGGAATGAACGCCGAGGCATTTAAAAGCAGATTTTATATCGGTGCGAGAACAAAAACTGCCGGTACCAGCCGACTTGATGAGTCTGATGGCATCATAAATAGTGGCGTAGTGAACAGTGGAATTACACTCCGGTATACCGTCATTAACTGATGATCCGTCAGGATATGATAAGTGATGTATGACACGGAAGTCCCCAGGGGTTTTCTTCGGTACTAGACCTAAAGGGGAGACTCGAAAATTAGCTAAAGGGGGCTCATCAAATGGTCCCGCAGCACGACCCGCAGCCAACTCTTTTTGAATTTTTTCAGTCATGATGTGAGGGAAGTCGGCTGCTGATTTTAAATTAGGTGAGAGCTGACTCGCTGGCGGACCGGTATAACCTAAGCGAAAACCATAAGTGAATCCCTCTAACAAATACAAAACTTCTTGCGAAATGTACCCTTCGAGGAGATGACGTAATGGGTCAATTTTAACTGGTGTAACTGTTAATTTGAGTTTAAGTGGATCAGACCTTTTTATTTGATTGTGGACGGACATGTTTTGCGTTAGAGCTGCTCCGAAAGGGCTGGGATGTTTGTTGTGATTTCTGTGGGCATGTTGCCAGAGAATGGCTCAATGTACAGACTGGACAGTGATGGTTGTATGTACAGTTTGAGCCATTGCATGAACGGCCAGAATGAAAGCGCCGGCAAAACCCTAGTGGAACGTATGCGCCAGAGCGAGGACGAGCAAATGTGCTCGAACGAGCAAATGTGCTCGAACGAGGTGCTTGATAGCTTTGAGGTTTAGATGGTTTATTTGAGGGCTGTGGAGAGAAACTACTAAAGCGAGCCTCAAACCAAAGTTCGGTATGGATCTGATTCCATGAGAGTTGGTGTGAAGGCCGAAGACGGCGGAATTCCCGATCATACCATTGCCAATTGCCGTTACCGGTGGCAATAGCACGTATATTTGATTTATATTTCAGCATATGTCGCGCTACAGTACTCGTTGGGTCACCATGTTTCATCAGATAGACCGCCATGTACATCTCAAATGCCACAAACCATTGACCAAGGGATTGAATCTCCTTGGTTGGCTTGACATATTGGGATGAAACAGGGCGACCATCTTCAAAGGTAAACGTTTGTATATTGCTTATCGGCTGAGTTTTACGACTGGGCAGAAGTTCGGATAGGTCGACATATTCCTCGGCCCAAATTTTTTCCTTGACCTTTTGAGGGACCATGTCCTCTAATGGTATGGATGATGATACAAATGAAGAGGAGCCATTAAGCAGTTGATTACTTGAATGTGGTATGAAATTGTCATGCATACCAAATGTACTAGTATCATGAGTTGGTATATCAATAGCTGGCTGCAAAGGAACAGCCGATAGCACCTCCGGTCCAGCAGGCCATAGATCCGGGAATAACGGCAAAGGCGCAGGCAATGAGGCTCCAGAAGATGCGAAGGCAGGCGGAATAGGAGCAGATATTACTATAGGCACAGATGTGACAATTGGCGCTGACATAGTCCAATGAACGGATGGCGCCGATACTGGACAGCTCTGAATGGGTGATCCAAACACAGCAGGAGCAGGAGGTAATGTCGGTGCCGCTGAATGCTGGCCACTCCAAATAGACGATCCAGGTAGATGATATGGTTGCACTGCCGGGACCGAATAATGAGCGTTGTAAGGTCCTGTTAAATTTGGAGGAGCAGTTGGTCCCGGAAGCCGTGTTGAAGTTGTGAAATTGTTCGTGGCCAATGAAGGCACAGATGAAAGAGTGTTAATGCCAAGTGAAGAAGTGATAGAGGCTGAGGAAAGTCCATGGAACTGAGGCACATGTAGAGAATCCAGTCCAGCTGTTAAATTTGGAGGAGCAGTTGGTCCCGGAAGCCGTGTTGAAGTTGTGAAATTGTTCGTGCCCAATGAAGGCACAGATGAAAGAGTGTTAATGCCAAGTGAAGAAGTTATAGTGGCTGAGGAATGTCCATGGAACTGAGGCACATGTAGAGAATCCAGTCCAGCCTGTGTCAGTAAGTTTGTTACTGAAGCCAATGAATTTCCTGGAAGTTGAGTCGAGAATGTCTCGGTCAGCGGAAAGTTGTTAAACGAAGGTATTAACCCTCCCGCATTGGTTGACAAGTCCAATGGGAGAACCATATCCGCCTGCCTGCCATCAGCCTTCCGAGGGCGACCACGCTTCGCTCCGGAACCCCGCGCACTTGTCGATTTCCTTTTAGGTGGCATGCTGAAATGAAGCGTCCAAGGTAACCCAAATCCAGCCCTGAAGGACCCATCCAAGAACACTGTACCGGTATAGGTAAGCAGCCTACCAAATTACCAATGAAATTAGTAGACAAGCAAAGAGGATAATGTGAAATTAACTTAAGTTGGAAATGAGTCAATATTAAATGTGCAAAATATTTGCATGGAAAGAAAATATATTTTTCAAGCATGTACTAACTAGTACAGAAAGTGAGACTGGTAATACTGATGTGTTAATTTAATAACATTAATAGAAGAAAAAAATTGGTTTGACGAAGGCTTAAATGTTGGATGTAAATATTGTTACAAAATAGGAGCACGACTGGCAATTATTGCTAAATATGTAAACTGAGTGTTCCCTGGATGGAGAGCTAAAAGACTGGGCTGGATTAATATTTGTATGTGCATTGACAAATGATATGAGCTACGTGTAAATGAAACAATAATGAGCATGATATGAAAGTGGCATAAAAGTCTAAACCCAGGAGAAACGAGGACTGCTAAGGACTGTTTGAAAGGCATACCCAAGCCAAAATAATTCCACTATGTTTGAAGTATTGTGTATGGGAACTTTTCAAGTGGATGTACTGGGTATGAAATTGATATATAATTGAATATGCTGAAGCAGGAAAAGAAAAACTATGCTCAAAAGCAAGGCGCAACCCTAAAACAGCAGGAAGCGTCTAACGTAGCAAGAAAATACTCAAAAAGCAAAATAAGACTTATGAAAGCAAAAAAGTGGCTCAAACAGCCAAATAAACTAGCTTTACATAAGCGATTAAGTGCCCAAGCAAGCCAAAACGTGCCAAACGGCAATAAACGTGTCAAATGGCAATTAAAGACGCCAAGGACAAATGGGCATTGTGAGCCATCAAATCGGACTAAAATTGCTGGACTGTATGTCCCGGAAAAATTTTTGATGCTCAAAAGCCAGGCGAGCTTGAATAGCACAAAATGATGCCAAGTGGTCATTTAAACCCTGGCAATGACGAACGTGCTGTTAGAGCATGAATTCTTGCTAAAATTCCAGGGTATCATCCCAGAAAGAAACGTGCTGAAGAGCAAAGCCAACAAAGACAACCCATTGTTAAATTGCGCTGTCGAAAATCTGTCTGCATTCAGTGATGAAGTCCTTATAATAGCCCCAGCAAGCCACGTTCGACCTCGGTTAAGGAACCCCCCCCCTGAAATGGGTATCGGAACTATTGAAACATTGAGAGATGGCGCAGCTTCCCAATGGCATGTAAAATGGCTCCACGTAAACTCCTGAAAAACAGGATTTGGCCCATGTCGTTGAGATGCACCCCATCCCGCAAATATTGAACAGCTAAAATACCCAGATGCCGGTGAGGCCGAACGACAATCTGGCTACCCGGCAGCTGAAAGGAATGGAAGAAAGTTAATAGCTTATTGGAAACCTCAAGTGTCCGAACGTTGTAAGTGACGGGATCCACAGGTGACGGTATTAAAGCAGACTGTCCGGAAGGCAATCGGGCTTTATATTTTACCGCAGTGCGAGGGAAAAGTTGGCCTATAAAGACCAACTTCACTCCCACCTCTCGCACCAAACGTCTAGCAAGAACAGCTAATGCAGCTGCAACTGAGAGACCATCCTCGGAGGGCTGAGCCAAATCATTACCACCAAGTTGTAGTATCACGATATGTGGATTATAGCCCAGCACCGCTGACCAGTCCCTGAGTTGCACGCTACGGACCGTGGACCCCCCCACTCCCAACATTCGGACAACAAATTTGCCTGCTTCCGCGTCGAAGCCAAATGCGCGGAAGTAATCGGTTTGGGGTCCTAAAAGCATACGGAAATGCTCTTCAGAAAGACGCCGAATATAACTATGACCCCAAACAAGAACCCGAACCTCGTTCGCCGGAGCCGCAACGTCCATATTTGAGTGTAAAATTAAAAGTATTGAATACAATTTTAGCCCGGTCAGGCTCGTGTAGTCGTGACCGGAGATTCGTACTCGGTTACTTATAAAGTAAAATAAATACCACGTCGGGCAATAATAAAAGTCGAAACAAAACACAAAAGTGGACGCTGAGAATCCGACACCAACCAGGAGGGATATAAATGGAATTTGAATCTTGTAAATGAATAATTTTTGGAATTTAAATTTGTCAAGTTGAATTACATGTTATTTTCTTATTAGAACAAAATGGCGTATTCCTTTTACCGCGTACCGATATTATGTTAATGAGGGGATATAGTTCCTATTATAAATTTGAATTGAAGCTAATAACGAATATACTATCCACACATTATACGCCGCATGTATACTGTAATAAGTGGAAGAGTTTTGAGAAGCTACGCAAATACGCATAATGCCACGGAATACAACATTACTTATTTAGCATGAAACGTCATCGCAAAATATGGAAATCCCCGATCTATTGTCAACACGGGGAATACCCCAATCCAATAGATGCCGGTTTGTTTACGTCGCAGACTGTTTGCATCAGCGATCGATTACTTCTATCATAAAACGGATTATACTGATAATCTTGATTTTTCTTATTTGTGCCGCACATGTCAGGACAGTGATCACAACTGACAATAGATATGGCATTAGATACGCTCCATATTTGACAATAAGTTTAGGATGGCATCCAAAACGGCCAACAAAATCGAAGTTTCGCACGCATTCCGCCACAGACGTGACTGAGTTCGTTATCTGGGGACAAGGAAAATGTTAATCATGAGTTCACTGTAAACCATAAACAAACCGAAGAACCCTACTATTGTTTCATTTAATTTAACCTAATGAGTAATTGATTGTCTTAAGGACTATAGATACTCATTTATTGGGGGAATACTTGATAAAAGTCACTGTATAGAAATATTAAAACAATCATCACTAACATGTGCCTTTTGGGTCAGTTTAGATAAGTAATATCAAGTTATATAATTTTTCTGAAGAAATTGAAATTGTATGCCCATATTACCGGCCTCCAATTTCAAGTTGCCTATCTCTTGTGTTCAGGTGAAATATTTTATATTAACGAAATATTGTGTTGCCAAACAGTTTTCAAGGCATGCTACTACATCCTATTCTATAAGTTGAGTTCTCTCACTCTGCTCATCATATGATCGAGTCATCAAAATTTACAATATATCGGTTATTGTAGACATTCTCACATACATCGTTACATGGTTTAGTCTGCGGTGAAACAAGATCATTTGTTAGATTCAAATGAATCTTTACAGCCAAGGCTCAGTAGTCACAGTAGATCGGGTGGAAGTATAATCCGACCTTGTTTGTAGGACTCAATCAAAGAGCGACCAGCCATGGTTGTCAGGACCTGGTACACCAGGCTGGGGAGTTAGTATGATGTGCCAATCACTGATATAGTTCGCACGAAGATGTGTTAATGTGATTTCTTAAGGAGTCTGTGTCTGCTGGTGGTAGAAGATGTGTTCCAGTGTGTGTTAATTTGTCGAATTGATATTATGGCTCACTATAATATAGCCCACATGCAAACTTGGTAGGATATATAGTGTCATCGTCAACATTAATAGATTGCACAAATTGCACAAAATTGGCATCACATTTTACTGCTTTTGACTATTAAGTCAAATGGCTTCATTTTATAGGTGTTTGTGAATGTCGTAACCTGTCAACTCGTGAATTAGAGGCAAGGTTTCACACACCTCTTGGACTATACTCTCCGATATGTCGTTCACAGAAATGACACATGACCTATTTTTGTTTTCAGTATGAAGAATTATCCTAGCTCCTATTATTAATCAAGAAACATAACATTCTAGTATTTCGACATGTTCATCAGGGGAATAAAAAACGAGAACAATAACGAGAACAATAACACCAGACTTCTGAAGCAACACGTTTTTCGTGCAAACTATCAGGCAACTTCTTGGCACAATAACTCACACCCATTCTGGAATGCCATGTCCTTATAACACTATGCAACTTGGGCTCCATATATAGCCCTACGTTGTGTGGCATATATAACCATAGCCCATCTATAATGCACGAGATACATGTTTATGGTTATATGATAACACTGGGCATAGCGATATGAGTTGTCCCTAAAGTATGTCCCTTTACATATTGCCTGTTTGAGTGTCATGTAAATAATGTCATCCCCTGGACGCAGAGCGGGAATGGTCAGCACCAAGATGCACGTGCATAAGAACGAATCTATGACCAATGATGTAGCAAGATTCAGGCGTAATCATGATCGGCCAGTCCACTCTCATTGTCGCTTTCATGCCCATGATTCGTAGCATAGATAAACACCATGCTACTATTATAATCTTCGTATTGTTAACAATCCAAATGATTTAAGTTGACCCAGAATATATACCCACAATCTGGGCAGAACCATAACAGCTAAATAGTGTCAAACATTTTCCTAAAAATCCTATAAAGTTCTGAACCTTTTGACATGCAGTGTATCGGATCGCCCCGGGTGGCCCGGTCCATCCCCCAGCGCTAATATATAATCAAGTCATGGGAGTTCTGCTTGTCTCCCTCAAATGACCCCGTAAAAGAAGTACCGGTATAGAAAGCATAGTTACCGTGCATGAGATATATGGGTGCATGGGATTGTATGGGATTGGTTTTCCATGACGGCCATCGGTTGTCGATGCGTGAGGGGCCCAAAGTCCTACACATCAACAACGCATCGATGACACTTTATCCATATTCAAATGCAGTTATGGAACTACTCCGATTTGATTGGCTACAATGATTCATGCAAATTGGTTTTATTTGGCCGCCGAAATGTCAAGGTGCACTGGTGTATGAAATGTGAGGATATCTGCATGGAATAACTGAAGTAGTGCCAATTTTGACTTAAATGGCTACCCGAGGACGAGCCCAGTTATTGGGCATTTTCGTCAATGAAATACTCATCACAATACATGAGTTGGGACAAGATATTAGAGTTCTTTAGTTTGTTGAGGAGCACCAGTGAATGCATTTCTTAACCCTTATTCCAATGTATCGTCTTTTGACGTCTTTTGTTGTAGTGTCCGTATCGTCTTTTGACGTCTTTTGTTGTAGCGTCCGTATCGTCTTTTGACGTCTTTAATTTTCGCATTTTCAACACTCGGATTTGAGACTCGAATAAAGAGTAATAATGACGATTTACATTGATTGTGTTTTGTTCTGCTGATGGGCATGAAGATCATGAAGGGCACATATTAAATCCTTTCTTTCTTTGCTAGGCTTTAGATTTGCAAAATGTTTACTTAGAATACTGTTTTGGCCGACAAAATGAAAACAAACGAAATAGAAACACGTGGTTTCGACGAAAACGAAAGTTGTTGTCAGAGACGCTTCCTTGTTTATTGCGTTATGCGTGGCCGCGAGGGTAATCTATGTAAAATATGACAACTTGAAATTGATATTTATATTGGATTATGTATTATTTCTTAAGGTGGTGATTTTATATTTCCAAGTAGTGCAATATGAACATTTTTCCCAGCCGTAATTAAATCGGCCACAGCTAAGCAAAATCTCAGCGTGACAATTGCGGAACTGGCCATTGGGATGTTTTTCCTGTCGAGTTCCATTATGATTGTCACTTCACCCATGAATTTTTTTTTTTTATAATAATATTTTTTTTAATGGACTAACATCATAATGAAGGCACGTATTTCCACCTTGCCTTCCTAAATATTAAAAAATGTTGACATAGAGTATGTTCTCAGTCTCATATTGGCTGACAAAATGAAAACAAACGAAACAGAAACACGTGGTTCAGTGGTTCACTGGTAGCGAACTTTCGACGAAGACGAAATTTGATCAATATTTAATGTAGGTGAACTTCTCCACAAACCAAATGTTGTGAAACATATTCATTAAGTGTCACAATTGTTGTTTAATTTGAGAACTTGAACATTGCAATTCCAAATTGATGACTCAAAGTGGATCTTTCTGCTTTTATTGCACAAATTTACTCTGCGAAATCAGGTTATGTCGGAGCATCGGAATATTATTTCCGGTTGTAATGTAACTACGGACGCGGCTGTTGTTGTGCTATCGGCGGGATTCTGAACACATAATTAAAACTTTTTTATATATATTATCTACAAATTTAGTATAATAAATTGATGAGATATTACTTTTATATATCCATCTGTTCAAGATTTCAAATATACCGCGCAAAAGACCATCGACCCTGATCGATCGAGAAAGAAATCAATAAAAAAAAAATCTCCTGGTTTGACATCAAGTCAGCCCAATGCGGGTGCTTCTAAATAAAGGCGAGTTTACAGTTGACATGCAGATATCTCAAATTCATCTTGGGAAGCATCTTTGCGTGTATGCATATATAATTACCGAGTATAAAGTAATAAGGTACATATATCAACGCAATGTCGATAAAACAAAGAATATCCCAAGCGACACATTCGAGCACCTGCTGGCGACGTCTTACTAAGTTAGCCCACTGCCATTTCGAACAATTCGCACTCGTTTTCTGTCATCTAATTAGCATCAATGGGGAAACTCCACCCCTAAACTTGAGCCAATGAAATCAGTTCAAACTTCTATTCATTGATGTCATTGGTTGTGAATGAAAACATTCTTAGAATCAACAAAAAGTGACCTTTGAACATGTGGTTTTTGCACGAAAATTTACAAGCTTTCACAAAGCAACGTGACGTAATTGCTAATAATTTAAGTCTTTTTACGACTTTTGTCAAATCATGGTTTTTATATGATTAATGCACATCAAATATAAAGACATTTGGTTTAATTATTTTATTTATAATACGCTTTTTTGTTTTCAAAAATCATGAATTATTTTTTGTTCAATCAGGACACGAATCCGTGGGTAAACAAACTTAAAGGACATGTATACTCGCATAGACATACCGTAAATTTGCATAACATGTCATTTTTGACTCACATGTGTGATAAAATGAAGATAAACGGTTGTTTATATGCACATATTTAGTTCGTCTATTGGTTTATGTTTCCATTATCGTATTCACAGATGACACTTAAGTGAATTTAGTGAAAGCATGTTTGTTGTTGCATATCGGATGATACACATGGCACATATACCTGTGATCAGTGTGGGGAAACACCCAATGATATTATAACGTCAAATTCCTGTTGGCTAACGTAATTACCTTCATACCTGGTGAAGTTGGCTCTATGACGTGGTTTAACTACATCTGCTGTTGGGAAAAGGGTTAATGAACAATTCCTTATCCCCATATGACGAACCCAGTTAAATTTGTGTCGGTAAGTTTGAAAATCTTCGATGTTGGTGGCCGTTTTGGACGCCATCTTAAAAGAATGATCAAATATGACGTGTCCGAAGCTGTATATATCGTCATTTGTGTCTAGTGTCACAAAATAAGAAAATAACTCCCTGTAAACGTGAGTCTCACTCATCAGCCTTTGGTAGCCATATGTGACCAGTTGAAATATATATATATAATCGACTTTGCACAAAAATTTAAATAAAAATTTATAAAATATGAAATATTTGACAAAAAAGTGAAGATGTGAGGTTTTATGAATTTACAAATTCTGGATCAGTATCCTCGTGTTATTTTTCCATACCCCTATCAAAATTTAATCACAATGTTGTAAAATGTTGAGAAATTAGTAAAAATTACATTTTTCACCATTTTCCTCAAAATTTTCATCTTAGAACACGTTCGGACAAGGTTGTTTAAAATCCCCTTCATCAGTCTCTACATTGTTTCATTTTATGCCCCTAAAGCCTTCTTTACATGCGGCATTCTAAGTGTAAACTATACAATTCATTTTTCTACGAAAATTATATTTTAGGGGGTGGGGTTAAGTTTATGCCCACAGCGCATTTTCACAGAAATATAATTGGTATTCCATCATCCAAATATGTCTTTGGGGCAATTTTTTAGATATGTTGCCCGTCCATAGCCAATATGTTTCACAAGTTATAGCCAATTATATGTGACACTATTTTTCAAAATATTTATCGCATTTTTTTGCAATTTCAAAATATTTATCGCATTTTTTTCGAACTAGCGTATTCATTGGTCCAGTGTGGTATCACATGTTGTTTTATGGTGATCTATAATTAATATAAACGATGTCTTGTTCACTTTATAACCACACTCAATTGTCTATACTCGAAGAAATTTTTATTTTATTTTAGTGTTAGGAGATGTCTTCCCTTAAAATTCTACTTTGGGACACGTTCTGAAGCTTGCAACAAGCAAAATGTGTCATATAATGACCTTTTATAATTTGATATATAAAAACCTTTGTTGGAGGGGGGGTGCAGCCAACTTCTAAACTAGAGGCTTTTATATGAGAATTGGCCCACGGACTAGAGCATCTGACTAGTTATTGAAGGATTGCGTGCGCATCATCTGATTTGACCCCCAGCAGATGGTGATGTCAGAGAATTAACGGATAGTCATTGCATTACCAATATATACATAAAATACTGGTATTTACATCCATAATGCTTGGCACTGGGCGCTATGTCCGTTTGGTGGCAGAGTAAGAGTTAAGACACGACCCTTTAGTGTGTATGCTCCGACGGGCCTATTTTGACACACTTTAATCATCGATGATGTCATGCTTTGATGCGACACACAACTTCAACTGTTCTATGTTCAATTTTATATGTTGACATAGATCCCATGGAAGTGGCACCACTCTACCCAGGGAATCCGTCGTCTGTGTGTGTGTGTGTGCGCGGATTCATCTGTCAACAATTTACATTAGCACACGCTACAGGTCGTACATTTGTCAGATCATTATGAAACTTGTCATGGCTGTTGACATTGACATGTAGATGGGAACGAGCCATTTTAAACGTAGGAAATGATTGTGTAGGCCTATCCTATTATATAAATCAGGTCTGGGAATCATTTATTTGGGACTTTAATCGTCTATTAATAATAGTTCATTATTAAACGAAGTTTGAATTGTCCGATATTAACCAAATCGGAGAATTCAGACGATCGGAGAAATATACTAATACACAGAACTCCGATCAAATCGGAATTGTTTTCATATCGCAGAAAACTCCGATTAAATCATTGGAATTCTTATTGGAAATCATATCGACACAACAGCAATATTGACGGAAATAATGCTGCGATCTTGACTAAAACAAACACTGCGAAAATATGTCGAAACAAAACAGCAAACATTTGAGCAAAACTGCTTAACAATACTGCGATAATTGCGAAAACATCGAACCAAGACTGCGAAAATGACGAAAAATTGACGAAAAAATGTACAACGTTACGGCGTGCGATAATGACGTCAATGGCACCACATTTTTCGCAGTTTTATCGCATTTTTTTCACATATGCGAAAGACGTTTTGAGATGCTCCTAAACATGGTGTTGTCCGGATTGACCACTCATCGTTAGTCCGTCCGTCGGTCTGTCTGTAGACACTTTACGCATGGTGCGATAACTGAAATATTTTCTCTCTGATCGGAACCAAATTTTGTTTATGAATTTCTCAGCACCAAATACAGATCGATTTCGAATATGGGTTTCATCCGAGTTTTTTTACGGAGTTATGGCCCTTTTTTGTCTTGGAATTCATGCATGCTACCATAACTCAAATTTTTTTTATCTGATCGGAACCAAATTTGGTATGCGAGTTTCTCAGCCCAAAATACATACCAAGTTCGAATATGGGTTTGATCCGACATTTTATACCCGAGTTATGGCCCTTTTTCAACTAAGAATTGAACAGACAACCATAGCAGTCTACAATTAATTACCAGTGATATCTGTTTAACTCCTTAATAGAGAAGGAGACAAGCAGTAAATCTGTATTATGGGAATTAGAGTTATTTTTAGTCATCAGTGTGAGGTGTAACCAGAGTACTTTATAGAGGGATAAGACCCTCCCATACAGCTCTATGTTATTAATTTGCACTGTTAGCCTGGGTTTCTGAGGGGGTCTCAATGCCAGGAAAGATGGCTGGCAATAGAAAACTCATAGGGAATAAATTGTGTTTTATCACATAATCTGTCATGTTTGTCCAGTGTTTCACAGACAAAAAAATCACATACATGCCCATGCTAGTGGAGATGGGAAAATTTATACTTACCCACAAATGATGTTTACCCATACCATAGTATGGTATTAAAACATAGTATCAATGTCCAGATTGACCACTCGTCGTTAGTCCGTCCGTCTGTCTGTCTGTCTGTAGACACTTTACGCATGGTGCGATAACTCAAACATTTTATATCTGGTTGGAACCAAATTTTGTATATGAATTTCTCAGCACAAAAGACAGATCGTGTTCGAATATTGGTTTGAACACAGATTGGAGCATTAACCCTTTACCCAACAGTAATATGTCTAACGTCATTACCCACACCAATACTGATAGGAGAGAACGTCGTCACCCCAGCCAACATAACTTTCTGGTAACGTCAAAGTTATAGGAAAAAATGTATTATTAAATCTTATGGTGGCTCTTGTTTATCTGCAAGGATGGTTTATTTTATTTTAATTAATTGGTAACAATTGATTTTCATATTTATGAAAGTCAAGTCCCCCCCCCATTGGCAATGTGCAATTTGTTTTTATTTAATTCATACTACATCCTTAGTATGGGAAGAGCAGGTAAGATGATTTGTTTGATCATATATTCCATCTGGCGATGGAGAACAAGGAGACACTATGGAGTTGGTAGGTATCTTTCCGGATTTTTCTTGACCCTGATTCGTTGCATAGAATTAAAATCAATTTCACATTGAAATGTATCAGATTCTGAATTTTATTGCTGTCATTTCAGCTGGTAATTTCCGAAAATTTATCGTATTATTGTGTTCAATTTATCAACAGAAATATTGCAAAACAAAACAATCCGGAGATCTGGTTGTGTACGGTACTGCGTGAGACAACACAGTCGCCATAATTTCTTTACTGTTAGCAATCACTTTCAAATAAAAAAAATGAGATCGTTTTGCAGTGCATTCCTTTAAATTTTCACATCTACATGTGCACCAATCACTCTAGTTCATGTCCACATGAATGCGTACCATAATTTGACATCGTTAAACAAAATTATCCCCCATTTAATTTGCAAAACAGAAAACGTCGTCGATTGAGTTGTGTATTACGTAAGACGGCAAGGCAACACAGTTGCCGTACTTTCTTTACGGTTAGCAATCACTTACTAATAAAATAATGAGATCGTTTTACGCGTGCATTCCTTTAAATTTTCACATCTACATGTGCACCAATCACTCTAGTTCATGTCCATATGAATGCGTACCATACTTTGACATCGTTTAATAAAATTATCCCCAATATTTTATCAACAAAAACACCGCGAAGATTTTGTATGAAGTTTGACGTTGTAACCTCGATTTCCAGAATTACCTTCACTTTTCCACAATCACTAGCAAAGTGTTAACCAACTTCTATTTATTTGCATTTAATAATGTACCAACGAAATTCAATAAAATGTGAAAATGCATTGTGAAATTGATTCCAGCATTGTAAAAATCTGATTAACTGTTGTTGACACGTGATCACAGATAGTAACCAATGTAAACAAAACACAAGCCATGATCGTGAGGGTACAGAAATAAGATGCAACGTCGACGTAAATACAATTACTCCGTGTGTCATGTATAAAAAAAGACATAAAAACAGCATTAATAGACTAAAATTTCAATTTTTTAAATCATAGGTTAGAAGTTGAAATGCTATTCAGTAACAATATAATGTTTAATATGTCGGAATTGAAATATATATCGCAAGAACTATATATTCAGCGCTGACAACAACTCCTTCTGTGTACCTCACGAACGTAATGCGTACGTACTTGACCCAGTTTATTACGATATATCTTGTCACATTTACATGCGTAGATCATGTCCATCACATATTGTCATTTGAAAAAGATTGAATGGCCATTAAGGTCGATAACAGTGCTTTTCTCTTCGTGAATATATGAGATGCCAAACTAAATAATAGTTAGCAAGACATCGTATTGAATAAGGATGACGAAATATACTAAAAATAAATCACATTGAGACACAGGCGTTACCTTGACCTTGATGTAATGATGATGCAATGTATATCACAGTTAGTGCCAAAACACAAGGTGTGTACACAGTTAAACTACCGGTAATCGATATATTGTTTGGCCTATGTTCAACTTGTAACAAAGGACATACTAATAGTGCAATTTTGTTCGATTAAATGATAAATATCTCTTGAAAAATTATTGATAACTATAAGATTGAAATTCACGCCCAGCTTGGATGGAAGCCACGTGTTCAGAAATTGGTAAACGCGAACGCGCTGTTTGCTGGAAGCTTCTAATTAGTTCCTCGCATTGCTATTCAATACATTTTATACACTCTATAAAAAATATAATATTGTCAATATGATCATGTGAAGAATTAGGAAAAATAAAATAATAATTGGAAACAGTTTTATTTGGGAATAGGCCTACACAGCAGTAAGAACAAACACGGCGTCCTTAGTAACAAAAACTAACATCAGCATGTCGTCTTGCTCTTACCGTAGCTTCGTTAGTCAAATTAATGGTAGTGATTGTTTTATATTTGGATGCATATGATATAAAAACATAAACAAGTCAAGTGAATATTTTATTGGAAATAAAAATAAAGTTCGAAAATAAATAAATGTCAGTTAGACGACCGTACACAGTTACCCGAGTACGCTGATTTCTCTAGTCGACTTCAAAAAATAGCACCGCCGCATTCCACTTTTCGTTTTATTGCGATTTATTGACAACTATTGATTAAATTGTACAAAATCTGCCACAAAACCCCACAAAAACTTAACAATTAATAATGTAACATATATTTTATTATTTACATTAACAATGAAAGCAATTTGTTGTGTTATAATGCAATAGTTTTGTTGTAAACTATGACTGAAAAACACGCAAAACTCCGGGCTCTCTGGGGCTCTCTGGACGCTACGCGGCAGGGCGCTCTAGGGCTTTATGGACGCTACACGGCAGGGCGCTCTGGGGTGTTCTGAACGCTAAAGGGTTAAAAGGCTCCATATTCAATCTCAGAGCATCTAATTTTCAAAATTTTCCGGGGGAGGCCCCCTGACCCCCTCCCGTACTCCCCCCCCTCAGGCCTTCGGCATTCCTGCTGGGATACTACTCGCCTCAACATTTTGTAGGAGAGCCACTCGCCTAGAATGATTTTAAGGGGAGCTCCTCATTGCTCACCAGTGATTTCCCACATGGAGAGGACTGGAACTGTGTTTATTTAATCAAATTGATGGTGTTTTTACTTTAGACATGCACATATTTTAACCTATTGCTAATATTAAAGGGACACAACTATCCTGTTAAAGTGGGTATTTTTTACCTTTATAACCATAAATATTTGGGTTTATAAAGGTTTTGTCACTGGTTTTGTTGGCATATTTTTCAGCCATGTGCTTTGTTTGTTTATTTTTTGTGGGTGTACTTGATCAGCATTATCTCAGTTCTGGTGCAGACACAATGAGATACCCTTACCCTGCCAACAACACATTATTTAGTAGAATTTACAAGATTTTCATCAATTTTGGGGGTGGGTGTCCCAGACCTGGTTGGAAAAAACTTATGCTCCCGGGGTGGTGGGTCCCCAAAACTGAAAAACACAAAATTTCCACCTTGTATCTGTAATTTTTTTCCTGACCCCCCCCCCCCCCCCCCCTGTTAAACAGACTATTTTTAAGTGAGTTATGGCCCTTTTTCGAAAAAATATTCACTCTTAAAACAAAAAAATTAAAAGAAATTTAATTCCTTGCTCAATTTAACATTAAATAAATAAATAAATAACAACAAAAAATAATAAAAAAAAAAAAATTATAATAATTAAAAAAATAATTTTTTTAAAGTTACTAGTAAAGGTACGTTTTGTTTTATTAACAGATCAATGTGACTTTCAGTTTCAATTTCTCTGTCGGAAAAGCACATCACGAAATTGGGTGATTTATTAATATTTTAAGCAATGGCTACGTGGTGAAATGAAACATAAAATAAATCATCAAGTGACGTATTAATTCTTGGATAGTTACGTGTAAATTCAGTTACAATTGTCTGCATTATTAGTCCACACCAGTGCACATTAATTGTACCATCGATTACATCGCACGTGTGTTTTGTTTACTTTTGTTTCTCCGGTGTTTGACCTTGACATTGCAGTCAATACATTCGCACAGCACAGATCTTGTGCAATTAATAAATTAAACAATTTGTTCGTGCCTACATTGTATCTTACGATTCTCTTAGTTAAATTTTTAGCAATCATCTATATATATATTTTGAGACTTCCGTATATATATATGTGTGTATATGTGTGTGTGGGTACTTCATAGAATCGAAAACGGCTGCGCGGATCGAGCTCAAATTTTGTATATAATGGTAAAAACCCACGGGGATCGTCGACGTCACGTTTTGGACAAGCTCTGAGCACTCATTCTCCACTCCCAATCATCAAAATCACTGCAAACAGCACTTCGGGGGTTAAGGCATCAACGATCTTTATATTGACCGTATTTGGAGTAACGCTCTTTATTGCCATCGACGTTGCTAAACGGTTACCCATGCATACGAAACCACAGATGTAAAACGCGAAATGCATTTATCTCGATTAAAAAGGCAGAATTAACGTGTTGTGTGATTCTTATGTCTGTCGTTCCTAGGAAATTTTCAATCATACCTCTTTTAGGGACGGGTACTGCGTGTTGTGTGAAAAAAAAAAATGCGTGTTGTGTGACACGGGGGAAATTTTCATCGGGTCAGTTTTTCCGCCCGATGTACCTTAAATCATACCTCTTTTAGGGACGGGTACTGCGTGTTGTGTCATTCTTATGTCTTCTTCACCTTAATCGGGTAAAATAAGGTCTACAAAAAATCAATTACAAAATTAATTAAAAAAATAAAAAATTGTCATTTCATAAAAAATTAATCAAAAAAATTTATTCAAAAATCAAGTAAATTAAAAATGCACATTTAACTCATGTTATAAACAAAAAATTAATATTAACTCATTGAAAAAAACAAATTAAATTAAAAAATTAATTAAAAAATTAAAAAATTGTCATGTTTCTGACGAATACCGCCAGTGGCGGGCTAACCTGCTAGTTCACTATAAAAGGACAAGACAGTGCCGATAAGTAATTTGCGGTAAATGCCTCGCGCACTATTCCGCATTGATCACGCACTTTCAATTTAAAAATAGCCGCGTATGCTCGTGAACTCAGTGTTCAAATAAAAGTAACTAATGTAATACAATGTCATTTCTTTGATTTTTCACATCATGATATGGCCAATATACTGAAGTATTTCACAGTGTTAAAGCGCGCAGAATAATAATTTTATTAATCAAACGAGAGAACAAAATGACCGATGCACATAAATTTGTTCTACAGTATTTTATCATTGCTGCTATGACGTCGACAAGGTTCCTAGATTTTTTCATCGTCATCAGCTGATCAATAAGTTCAATGACAACATTCGATAAATGGTCAATTGATACTAATACTAAATCTAAGATATATTCTGTTTGAATTTCCAATGCAAGTCATTTATGTATTACCGAATGGGTAATAGTTATAGCCATGATAAATGACAAATGTCCCCATTGTGCGCCCCAATTTCCAACCACGTGTTTACAGGTACATATTTTTTGCGCACGTTATCAGTGGGCGTTTCTTGGCGGGAGTGTTTTTATGTTTACCCATACCATAGTATGGTAAACATAGTGTCGTTGCCCGGATTGACCACTCGTCGTTCGTTAGTCCGTCCGTCTGTCTGTCTGTCTGTCTGTCTGTAGACACTTTACGCATGGTGCGATAACTGAAATATTTTCTATCTGATCGGAACCAAATTTTGTATATGAATTTCTCAGCACCAAATACAGATCGAGTTCGAATATGGGTTTGATCCGAGATTTTTTTTACGGAGTTATGGCCCTTTTTCAACTTAGAATTTATGCATGCTGCCATAACTCAAAAGAAATTATCTGACCATAACCAAATTTGGTATGTGAGTTGCTCAACCCAAAATACATATCGAGTTCGAATATGGGTTTGATTCGATATTTTTTAATGGAGTTATGGCCCTTTGACATAGAATTCATGAATGCTTCGATAAATCAACAATTTTTCAACTGATAGGAACCAAATTTTGTATGTGAGTTTCTCAACTCAAAATACAGATCGAGTTCGAATATGGGTTTGATCCGGTACTTTTTACTGGAGTTATGGCCCTTTGATTATTTTATTCATCGCTAAAATATATCAAAGATACACAGGTGGCACTGTCTAGATAGTATCTAATAAATCACGTTCAGGATGCTATGAAGTTGTCTTCTCACACAGAGATAGTATAGTTGGTTCTCTCTTGTATTGAGTTAATTAACTGCTAGGAGATGTGTTGGCTGTATCAGATATACTTTATACTCTATAAGTACATGTATCTCTGGCCATATCATAGGTGGAATGTTTATACTATTATATTTTATATGCATGGTTATTTAAATTTCATCTTAAAGGCATAATCTGGTTTCATTGTTTAATAGCATTACCATTGGAATTTTGTTGGTTGCATGGGAAGACAACTTTGGTTTTCAAAGTTTTAAAAACTTGAGAGCTCTGTATCAGTCTATGGGAACAAAATAATTGTTCATAAAACTTTTAGTACTGTAGGTCTAGTTTGTTTTATCTATATATTAATGGAAAGCTTTTTCGACATTGATTTCAATTGATTACATATGTGAATTGAAAAATTAAAAGGGCACACCAGGTTTGATGTATTTTTCCTGTACTCTGCATGAGATAAAACTTTTTATGTGTACCTATACCATAGTATGGTACACATAGCGTCAATGTCCGGATTGACCACTCGTCTGTCCATCTATATCTGTCTGTCTGTCAGACACTTTAGGTATAATGCGATAACTCTAACATTTTCTATTTGATCCGAACCAAATTTTGTATATAGGTTTCTCATCCCAAAATACAGTTCGAGTTTGAATATGGGTTTGATCCGATTTATTTTAAAGGAGTTATGACCCTTATTTTTTTTTTGAAATTTGAAATTTGGATTTTTCATATTTTTTTAGATTGAATTTCCTCGCTCAAATTAACATAAACAAATATTAAAAAACTTTTATAATAATAAAAAAATTATTTAATTCAAAAAAAAATTTGTCATTGACACTCATTTGTTTTAGTTGTATTCCATTAATAAGGTGTGATGTCCTGTATTGAAAATGTGAAGATTTTATTGCAATAGTTGCATGTAATATAATGATATAAATAAATTGCCATGTGAACATCCAATATCCAGAGTATGAGAATACCTTTAATAGATGTCATTCCAAGCAAAATCTGTTATTAATTGAGTGATGACATGTTACATAGCTCTAGGGGTTGGTTTGGTTGTTTGAAGGTAAAGATGAACAACCTGCTGGCTGGATAATTGTTTATCCTATCTGTCAAATTGATTAATGGCTAAACAATTGGATCTCACAGTGAGAGGTCCTTGTGTGAATAGGGACAGAGTTATGAGATTTAAAACGACTCCTCCCCCACCCCAATTACTTTAACCCCTTCTTAAGACAAATTATTTGACCTTTTGATTTTAAGTTAAGTACTGATATATGTATTACTGTGATCATATCTTTGACCAATTATCAGTTATAGCTAATCGCTATCGCCAAGTCATGGGTTAAACATCTGCCGATCGTGATCGGCCTCTCGTTTAAATAAACCATTTGGATTGAATCATGTGTCCATTCCTTTGTATTTTTCGATTATAGTGTGGAGAATATACTCAAGATTATGTATTTGTCAATGCGCTTTAACAACATAATTTATTTGGGTACTAATCCAGACAATCCCCGTGCCCACAATATTGGGCTGAATTGGCGTGACGTTGGGAAGTGTAACTGAAGAGAAAATCGAAAATGTTGTCGAACTTTCCGATCAAAACTTTATTGAATTCTCAAAATTGCTCACTCAGTGTATTAAAATACAATATTAATCATATGATCTTGTGATGAATGAGGGGAAAAATCAAATCAAATGACAGTTTTATTTGAGAACATATCTAGGGCCAAAAGAGTTAGAACAACACGGCGTCCTTAGTAACACCAACACTGCAACAGCGCAGGTGTCTTGGAGTTGACTGGGAACTGTATTTGCTTCGCTGGTCAAATCATGATATTGGTCTTTTTAATTCAGGTGCATATTATTAATAGCTCAAAAACATAAACAAGTCAAATAAATATTTTATTAGAAATAAAAATAAAGTTTGTAAATAAAAATCTGTAGAATAAAACTATATTAGATGGCTGTACACAGATCACAATTGCGTAGTACATTGACTTATTTGACTTGAAAAATAGCACCGCGACGACGCAGTTTTCGTTTTATTACGATTTTATTATGAAATGTCGATTAAATTGTACAAAATCTACCACAAAACCCAACAAATTTTTTGTGTTATAATGCAATATTTTTGTTGTAAACTATGACCGAAAAAAATCCAAAAAAAATCCGGGCGCTCTGGGGCTCTCTGAACGCTAAAGGGTTAACAGACTGGAACATCACAAGCTACAGATGGTCTGAGGTCATTATAAATGTTATTGGTTTCATAGAGATGCCAGCCTTTAACATAATCAATGCCTGTGGTTTGTTGATAGCTCTGTTGTATAATTGATACTGATGGGTGAGCAGTGAGTAGAATTTGATACATTATCATCGTAAACTTAAATTGGAATCTCTTGACCAAGTATTCCATGTCCAGGTCACCTTTTCACATTTAACCCAATGTTGTGGTGGTGGTGCAGCATTACAGATCCTGTTCCAGTGCATTCTCTTATATAAATGTGAGTGACCCATAAATTCCAATAATTTGTGTATTGTACATTGTCTATAATAGTACTAGTCCAGGAGATCGACCCCAAGAAATAACAAATGTTGCTCATTTTGACGGACAAGTGCTATCCGGTCTAATTTTGTAGTAAAATGTATTTAGATTACGAAAATCCATGATAGCAGTGGTGAATTTGTAGCTTAATTGGTGAAAAACGTGTTTTTATTGACCTACCCGACGACCGAAAATGAAAGAATTTTCCGGCGACGTCATAGTACTACTAGTAGTCCGGGAGCTAATATGGGTACCCTTGCACCCCCTGGGACTTAACTTCTCCCCACTCATTTTTCCTTATTATGTCCTTCAACTTTTAAGCAATGTTAACAAGAAAAAAAAGTGGCTGTATAGACTCCAGACAAAATGGCGTCCATCATGGCCGCCGTTTTTCAGACAAGACCCTAAGTCAGTTATATGCAAATTATAGCGGTGAAAATCTTGTAAAATGTATACAAATGTATATATTTTCGTGAAGCTAAGACATAATGTCACTTTTTTGTGGCAAAATTGAAACTCACCATCCAAGATGGCCACCAAAATGGCCGCCGGAAGTTGAAAATATGACTTTTATTTTTACAAATATATTCTAGATCGATTCATGCTGTTTGGAACTGGTTGAGCAATGCGACTTTATTTTGTATTTTGTATATTAACTGATCATAGGGGCAATTAAATATGCACTTTTGGGGTCCAAGCCCCTTCCGTTCACTCAAAAAGTTAAATTTACAGAACGCGGTATAAAATTTCACCAAAAAAATCACAATTGGGATTATAGTCATATTTAACAAGAAATGAACAGAACTTTGTAATGTAATTGATGCATATGATTATACCTATGAATATTCCAACTCACTGGAACCAAAATTCTTACTTTGGCTCAAAATGGCTGCCAAAATATGGAAAATGGTAAATATTGCCCCAGCGTGTCCTGCAATCGATTACAAGTTGTGGATGATGTACAAAATTGGCTATTCTGCCTTCTATACATTGAATACTATAAACATGTCTGATGTAACATGGTTACTTGTTACTATTGTCACCACTGACATCACCAAAAATATTGGACTTTTCTCTCAAAAACTTTACTTAAATATCGGCAAAAATTAACTTCTCATGTTTGGACCATTTTTTCAATTAAAATGTAACTATCTTTGGGTTGAAAGGTGTTTATTGTTTTGGTCTATATTAAATGTGTCACACTACGGGATTTATAGACCAAATTGTTCGCCCGATTTTCACAGAACTAGACTCTCATTAAGTAGACATGGATAAACTTTTTATATGCAGCCTGTGTCAGGGAGGACGCAGTTATATAGGGTGGGTGTAATATAGTGTGTCATTTTGACATATTTCTCGATGGGTTAATATATAATGCTATGCTAATTATGGTCTGAAATGACTAATATCGAGATTTCTGGTGACCATTCAACGTTTGATACCATTTGATGTCCAGATGGGGTATATTTTAGAAGTTCTGACACGTCACCAAGCTTCGGTACATGTCACGAAGCTTCGGTACATAGGAATAAACACCGCCACAGATTTGGGGTTAATGATGCAAGGTCACATTTTTCGCCAGATTTTGACAGAACTATATGCTCTCATTATAAAGTAGGCATGGATAAACTTATCGTATGTGTCACTGTGTCAGGGAGGAAGCAGTTATATAGGGTGGATGTAATATAGTGTGTCATTTTGACATAATTACACCATGGGTTAATATATAATTCCATGATAGTTACGATCTGAAATGACTGATATCGAAGTTTATGGTGACCATTCAACGTTTGATGCCATTTGACAGTACGTGTCACGAAGCTTCGGTAAATTGGATGAAAAATCGCCACAGATTTGGGGTTAACGATGAGAGGTCAGATTTTGACGAAACTGTATACTCTCATTAAGTAGACATCGATAAAGTTCTTATATGTAGCCATGTGTCGGGGAGGGAGCATGTTATATAGTAGGTGTAATATAGTGTGTCATTTTGACATATTCCTCGATGGATTAATATATAATGCGATGCTAATTATGATCTGAAATTATTAATATCCTGGTTTCTGGTGACCATTCAACGTTTGTTACCGGTACCATATGTTGTCCTATGGTGGTATATTCCTGGAGTTCTGACACATCACGAAGCTTTGGTACATGGCACGAAGCTTCGGTGCATTGGATGAAAAACCGCCACAGGTTTGGGTTTAAGAATGCATTGTCAATTTTTGTTTTGCCACAGCGCTGGGAGATAAGTATCCAGGGCCACATGTTTCTTTTGATTTTGATAGTACTGTATACTGTTATTAATAAAGATACACCTTGATTAACTTCATGTTGAATGATCCGGTCACAGTATAATTTTCTATTATTGAACATTTAACTTGAATGTCACGAATAATCGGTACATTCATGTTTTTGTTTCGACGCCGACTGTATGCATAAATATGATTTAACTATAGTAATATATGAATAATAATGAATGTACCGAAGCTTTGTATCTATAGGTTACAAACACCTAATTATTTCCATAGGCGACAGTGTTAACTAAAAGTCCCGCCGGCTATGGGTTAAGCCTATTTGAACTTCAAGTGGTCAATTTCCCTCAATGATAATCAACCAATCAGCAGCCAGAATTTTTTGTTATGCTGACTCGAGTTTCAAGAAGCGTAACTCTATATAATTAGTTGCTTGTAACCTATAATTGTAAAGAAAATCGAACTTTGATCGTGTAAACCGCGCCAATTTTACAAAAAAAGCTTTACTGTGATACGATAGAAATATAGGAGTCATTGGACATCCTATTATCTCCCAGTGGTCCTTTGACACACATACCCCATTTTAAAATTGACAATTTTCTGGGGGTAAGAAATAACACAGATACTCGATTCCTGATAAATCTGGAAGCACAGTTTTATAGTAGAAATATACTAATGTCTCATGCCATGCTTGTTATATACATATATACTGCAAGTGTCGCATGCCCCATGTCCATCCACTCTCTAATCGGAATATTATGACCACAAATGTGACCGCACCCAAAATTCAGGGTTTTCCATCATAATTTAATTTGTAAAATCCGACTCGCGTGCATAACGCACAGGATAGAAAGGCATATGTATACGTTTTGAAAACTAGTTACGTATATCTACCATACGCCTTAAGGAATTTATCTAATTTTGAACAGTACAATGTTTAATTGGATTTGAATTAGACCACCCCTCAACTTAGAAAACAAGTAGAAACCTTCTTAAATCCATTTAAAAACATTGTAGAAGCCAAGTTGTAAATTATTTAACAATATTAAAATAATTATGGTGAATTTAACCTTAAAATCATACTAAGATGAAATGGTTGGACGATTTTTCGTAAAAAAGTTTTTAAAAAATTGAGAAAAAAAAACATTGAAATTCTTCAATTTTTTAGCACAATTAGTTATTTAACATTATTAACACAATTACTATTGAACTTAAGAATGCTACAAATTTGTTCTTGCTATCATGATTTTTCTTCATTACCATACCTAAAACATTAAAAATAACATGGTCGCAGCTTGTCTGTCAATATGAGCAACACTACCTCCCGATCTCCTGGACTATACATAACAGTATACTCTATAATTCAACATCAAAACTCTCATTTTTGATTCCGATCAGAGCAGTGTTGTCAAAGTACCGACGGTACCACAACTTTCGGTACCGGTTCCGTACTGATGTTCAGTACCGCAAACCGCGTTGTTATCAGTACTCATTGAGTGGTCTTTTATACTGCAAATAAATTTGGTTTTGTGGGTTCCATCATCAATTATTCGTTAAGTTCGAGGTTTAGTCAAACAACGAAAATAAAAATCGCAACGACATTTACAATTAAGTTGTTGTCTGCTGCGGTTTTCGGCAAGTCGCAAAGGGAGGATTTAAAAAAAGACAGAATACAGAGTGGAACGAATGTAGACATGTATGTTTGACTACTGGGCCGGCTAACATTGTAGGCTTGTATCATATTGTATGGATACATGGTAGCGACGGTCACACGGTGTCACGGACGGTACACCATATTATTTGTGTGGTAATTAATTACTCACTAATTGGCCATTAATTCATAATGCTGCCCTATTACTCGCATGTTGTAACTTGTAAATTTGTAATTTCATAAATGATGTCACCCAAATTCTGTCTACAGCGGCCAGTTTTCCTAAAAGTTCCGGTAAACTTTCCCTTTTAGTTTGGATAAATTGGGTCAATGGCATCTGCTTAAATTTTGGAGTCAAACCTTGACCACTTGTCTGAACTTCCAAATCCACTGATATTTTGTCGACAAATGTTTTTTCATTCCCGTTGTACTTCCCTTCGATCTGGCTATTACAGTATTGCATTCGGTGCATCTGGCTTTCTGCGAGTCATTTTCGTGTGGGATACAATAATCCCAGACGTGACTAGATTTCCTGGACGTTATCGTAATTCGTAAAAGGTAAAACACAACTTGACAGAGTAACAGACTCCTCTCAATTGATGCATCGAAACGGCACGTGCAGAACACTGCAGACTTGCAACCGCGGCATTCCGGCGGCATCAAAGAAATACAATCATCACAAGCTCCCACACAATGTTGCATTCTGTCAATTTCGTGACAAGTTTTCATAATGCGGCACACTGTGCCTTTGATGTTTGAATGTGCTGACGATATCACGTTAACCCATTGCAGTTGGGTTGGGCCTCATGTTGAGCTGCTTAATCAACCCTTTACATTCGTTAAGAGGTATATTAATAGCAATCAACAATCAGAACCGAGAACCGTCGGTACTCGAGTTCAGAACCGGTACCGATTTAAATTCTGATTACCGTCGGTTCCGGTACCGGTACCAGTACCTATTGACAACCCTGGATCAGACTTACTATCACCAAGGGATGGGTTAACATATGCCGATCGTGATCGGCCTCTCATTTAAAGTTACACAGTCATATAATGATATCTGATACTCATTGCTGCACATATAAAATGACTTTAATAGCCATCTGTTGTTTATTGCATTTCCATAGTGTGTGGACAGTGCGTGTTGTGTTGAAAATTTCCCCCGTGCCTAGGAACGACAGACATAAGAATCTTATGTCTGTCGTTCCTAGGCACGGTGGAAATTTTCATCGGGTCAGTTTTTCCGCCCGATGTACCTTAAATCATACATCTTTTAGGGACGGGTACTGCGTGTTGTGTCATTCTTATGTCTTCTTCACCTTAAAGGGGTACTGTACGCCACATGTTGTTGTTGGTTTCTATAGTCTCCGAGTCGGAGAATAAGGTTATTTGAAAGTCTGTTGAGTACGAAGTCATGTTACGGATGACAAATTTACCGGAATGCAAAAATACAAATTGTCGTTGTCGAGTAATTTTTGTAAAATTTTCAACCAAATGAATCAAATAAAAGTTATATTATATGCATACTAGTCCCATATAATCATTTAAGTTATTGTATAGTCGCTAGTCAGTGAGTGGCTTGAGTGTTCTCCCCGTATCATCATAATATTTTAAGCAATCGTGTGTGCGATCGGTTTAAAAATCCAGTATCCCTCAATTACTATTTTTGATTACGGTAATTCGTAATTTAATTGACGCCATTTTAGGGAGCGTCTCAAAAGTCTTTGCGGAATTCCGAAAGTATTTTCCGAAAACAAATGACGTTATGAACACTTTGCGGAAAACTGTTTGCGGAAATTTTTCGGTAATTACGTTCCTTCTTTCGGAAAATAGCGCTAAGGTTTGCGGAAAAGAAGACGACGTTTGCTGATTTTTTTCGGAATACGTCCGACGTTTTCGGAATTTGCGGAAATAATTGCGGAATTCAACCCAACGTTATCGGAATTTTAGTTTCCTCTTTCGGAATTTGCGGAAATAATTGCGAAATTCACCCTAACGTTATCGGAATTTGAATGCATGCGGACCTCGTTCCGGAAAATTTGCGGAATATATTCATGGGTGTCGGGCCGGTAAAATCGTAAACATCACCGCATACTAGAGTATATAGGTCTATTGCTATTGGGTTCGTTTATTTATTAGGTTTTCAGTGTTTATTAACTTAATAAAAACAATACAGCAATTAAAACACTTTTCCTTGACGAATCTTGGTATGGCTTCATCAAGCATTCATTGCCGCAGCTATCTAGTCAAAACGTGTTTTAATTCACAAGCACGAATCATGTATATATATTGCATGCAGGGAGTGAGTACCGGTACCCTATATAAACCTCCTGACATGTACTCATATATATTTGACACGAGAGTGCGCAATTATCGCTACATGTATACCAAGTTCCATGACACTGGAAAAGTTCACGGCTGACCTAGTTAATTGTAGCAATGATGTCAGTTTCACACTGTTTGCAATGTCAACACTGTCCTCCCCATTGAAGTCTGTGCAATGCGTGTAGGCCTACTGACTTCTTTCATTAATAGTCGCATTGCGATTGGTTAGACAACAAACAAACACCGACAACAATCATAGTATTTCAGGTATTGTTCCCACCCGGCCTCTATCTCAGTCTGAATGGAGTTACCACTGATTGGTTAAATTTTAATCGAGCTCTGCCCATGCAAAATTGCAAATTGCATGTCTTTTGTGGATTCCGTTTTCGTTAGCTAACGACCAGAATATGCGATGAGGTGTGACTGCATGCATCCTTTATATTTCACTTAAATATATGATATATCTTGCCTATTGTGGACCCCCCCCCCCCCCCCAACTTTTCTAAAGTAGGGGAACCTAATACAGTCGCAATAGTATATAATACTGCCAATTTTCGAATCTATAGTTATCGCCATAGAATGACATATTTTTTTTTATCTTCCGAAACACTTATTTGCATATTACATTTTAGATACATTAGGTCCCGGCTTTAATTCGGCTTTACTCCTAACAATTTAATAAAGAGCGTTCCGTAGTTTTTTCAAGAATCCTGATGGATTGTAAAAATTAAAAGAGCGCAGGAAATTTCGATACAAATCTCCAGTGCAAAGGTTATACGCGAAGCAGTCATATTTAACTGACAAGTGTACATGTGCATAGGCCTATATGGGCTACTAGTTATAAGTAGCTGTAAATGAATGTTGTTTTCTTTAATACGGCTACACTTGATTTTTTTTAAATTGAAAAATAGACCAACATTCTATAAATGTATCTTCAGCCAGATAAATACGTATTGTTCCCAATACTGCATTATTAAGTCACACCCAACTATATTTGCAACTGTAACGTTTACTCAGGCGATTTGCATTGGAAGACATGTCCATTCAAATTAATCCGACCACTTTTTTTCTGGACATGTTGTGTGAATTCAACTGCGAAAATTAATGTGACCTTCAATTATTAATTCCGTCAGAAACGGCATGGGTAGAAATTAAGTACAAATCTCAGTATAAGCAGGTCATACACTGACACACTTGGGTAACTTTGACAAGACAATAAAGATTACCAATGTGGTCAGTTGATGACCTATATCATATTATTCATATATTTATATCATTAAGAGGTAAACCTATTATATGCCCATTTACAGTAACAGTAGTAATCTTACGAACATTGCCACAAAAAAGTGAATAAAACCCCTGATTGGGAACTTGTTAATCGCCGTTATTTTTGCGCGCATCTGTATCTCTCAAATGCCAGGTGCAGCGAATTACGTCAGCACGAGGACTGTGTAGCAATGAACATGGTTTGCTACATCGTATACCGTTGTTTGAGTGAACATGATTGTATGTCACTTTCTCTGCGATATTCTCTTTCAAGTTTAATCAAAAGTCCACTGGCACGATGCCCCGCGACTTTGTCTTTATAGTAACTATTGAAAAGATTTGAACACACATTCAAGAATGGTGGTCAACAATGCTCGATTTCACCAATTCCCATAATACACCGCGCGCTGGGTGCCGGGTTCCGGTTTACGCTGTACAAGCAGATTCGCATTTTGCAGGATTATAAAGTCAAATTTGAACGAGAGAATGACCTATATCCCCTGATGATAATAGAGCAGTTCACAATAATTTAGCTTTCCGCACTAGAAACCACAAACTGCCAAAAAGAACTCGGCGCTTGGACGAATAGGCCTACGGATTATTCGGACAGAATCTGCACTCTCTGTAATCTCGAAATCGGCGATGAATACCACATGGTACTGAATTGTAGGGAACTTAGCAAACTAAGAATAAAATATCTGAAACCCGACTTCTATCAGAGGCCAAACACTTATAATTAGCCGCTCTATTTAACTCCCGAAATCATATATATTGTATTTATGTATACAACTCTTCTGTAATGTCTATAATTGACGACCAGAATAAACTTAATTGAATTGAATAGCCGGGACAACTCTTTTAGCCGGGACAACTTGGTCCATGTAACAGCAGAGAGATAGTAGTTTGGGTGGCTAGCCCGGGATTCTCGAAAACAGCATAGATGAAGGAAGGATTTTTAGTCTATGCTAACAGCGAGTCATCCCGGCTATAGATATGGAACGTTACATGATTCGTTGTTACTTTCATGACGTCAGCCAATAGAATGTTCGCATCATGTGAGTGACGTCTAATATAATGACCACCCTCATTACGCCGTGACTCGGTGATTGACAGCTTGTTTTGTGCACGTCAACCGAGTTGTCCCGGTTGACCGAGTTGTCTCGACTCATTTAACAGCGCGACCGTGTTGTCCTGGCAGACCGAGTTGACTCGGCTAGCCGAGTTGTCCCGGCTCATGTAACAAGCCCCTTTGGTTCATAAAATTTTCGCGGGCGAAACATACCTTACCACGCACAAACGCTCTTTATTTTTTATTGTGAAGAAAATTCTGGCTGGCAGTAAATTCCAAAAGGAGGCCCACATGGACGGATGTAGTCAATGTAATTTCAAACCAAATAATTATAGTTTAAATTAGTGTAATTTAATTTAGTATACCGGTAGGACGTCGACTATATACTTATAAGATTATCACACCTTGTCGCCTGACGTAGCAGATCGCCAACACACTGAATAGATCGTCTGGCTAAACAATGGGCTCAATCAAACCACATTTATAGTGCCCTCTTTGTGTTTTTCAACACATTCTAAAAACGGCAAGTACACTGTGACCGAAAGGCAAGTATACCGCGGTCGAACGGCAAGTATGCCGCGGTCGAATGGCAAGTATACCGCGGTCGGACGGCAAGTATAGGCCTACATCGCGGCCGAACGGCAATTAAACCGCGGACCATTAACGGCAGTTAGCCGGTTTGGCCGCGATGTTGTTGCAGTTCGGCCGCGGTGGAAACACAAACCGCACCGCGGTTAAGTGGACACTTGTTTTGTCCAGCGTGGTAGCTAATTGCTTGTTATGGAAATCCCTCATTTAGGTGAGAAGCACCCCAGTATATTGGGTATATAAACGATAATAGTATAAAACTATTCTGATAAAATATCGTAATGGTAGAAGAGTTTATAGCGCTCGCGACCAGGGTATACTGCGAAGCGACCAGGGTATACGTATGTGAATATGAGATATATACTAATCGACTTTTTCAGCCCACTCTAAAAGTAGATTAAATTACCTAAAGTAGAATAATTTATTCATAACTCAAAGGTCAGCGGAGTCCAAAAATGATTGTTGTCGACGTCCGCCATTTTGTATTGATTAATGCCACCTCGAAATGTGTAATTGGGCAAAAATGCTCCAGGGCAAAAATATAAAACTTTGATCTAGCAACTGTTAGATATACTTCATCATATGTAGGAACATCATGCTCCTAAAGCCAAATATATTTTCAAAAAGTGAATGTAAATTGAACAAAAGCTCTGGTTAACAAAAAAGTTAAATTGCATGAAAAAGTTTTGTTTACATATTTCATAAAATTATTAAAAATATTTACCACCAAAGGGGAATCTAGCGACCTTGCTGGCCGTTTACATATTATCTTCAATTTTCTAACGGTATTTCCGCCTAAAAGATTGATGAAATATTCTCAAAGTTCAAGGCCGACAAACGGAAACGTTAAGTTCCGATTGAAAGATCGCAGAGTCATTTTAAGATTGCTTCTTGGGAAACCAGTAAAGGCGTCATGACATCAAGACGTACATCATGACGTCACTAACTACACCGGCGCGCAAAATTCCAGACAGGACTGGGTCGATGGCCAGACAGCTGAGACTCGTATTACATGGCAGGCTAAATATCCACATTTACGCTATATGTGATTATTTACATACATTGTATATATCATTTTCTTGTGTCCCGTTATAAGGGTGGATACACACATGCATGTAATTTCTGTATGTAAAATACATGTATTTTACATGGCCACACCAATAATTGACAACATTAATCACCTGCGCGCGAACGGTTCACTGTTAACAGGCCAGACAAGTGAGTAGTCAAATTGTCTTCTATCAGTACATTTAAGGCCAGTCCAAAACATGTCTTCTCTTACGGATGCGGAAATTAGTCAAGTCTGTGTGATATCTGGCATTTTATTAATGCACGAACACTAGAAGCCACACGTCTGGCATATATTCAGGCTTGATGTAGAACATTTTCAATCATGATGCTTGTTTGGGTGGGTCTCGAAAGCTTCAAATCGCCAAGGGACTTAGTTGGATGTATCGGTCGGAATAATCTTGGCAAGAAGGTACAATATGATATGTTTTACTTAAATAGCTCAGAGTTAGCCACCCCGCCTGGTAGCTTTCGGGGTCATATATAACCCCTGCATGCGTCGGGGAAATCCTAATCCACCACTGCTATAAATAAGAGAGGACTGGTAATTATTTAAATAGAAAGTCTACCATATGGGTTATCCCACGAAAAATTATTTTAAGTGGCCTGGCGACTCGGTCCAAGATAACGGCTTATCTACATTCCGACTTAATTGGAACTAGAACTCAGTGCGTTCAATACGTAGGCAATGATTGGGTTGTCAGTGGACACATATTACATCATCTGTATGATCCATGTAAAACGCCAAATACACGATAATTACAGAGATTACAAGCATGTGTGTATCCACCCTTATGGTTTATCATCAAATCCTTCTATAGAGATAACAATTCATACGATAATCCCATGAACAGTAACAAGCGGGCGCAAATTACGTTTACGTACATGATCATATTAAAACTGTGGATACAGTGTGTTGAATGATCATATTAAAATATAGCACGTTTGTTTGTTGATTCGAGCAATTATATTTACAGTGCTGAATAACAATCCCTTTAATGCCTTGTGTGTCAGTTTCCCGTTTGTGATGCGTCTTGTCTCGAGATTTAATTGCGACGTGACGATTTGCGGAAGTATATTTCGCCGCAACAATTTTCCGGACACTTCGCCGAGATTTGGGACAGTTTGCCGGAAACTGACGACTACTTCACCGAAGGTCGGGACTATTCGCCGTAATTTAAGACATTTCGCCGAGATATACGACTTTTCGCCGGAATAGACGACTGTTAAAAAAAATCGCCGAAATAAATTTACTTATATGTGGGTGTATTGTGGGACAATTGAAAATTTCTGACATTTATCGCAAGTTATTGCATTATTGTGCGCATACACAGTTTTATGACAAGCAATAGCCTACACAACTCAACATTCGTAATTCTATCCATCTTGGATGATATGGTAAATGTTGTAAAGCCAGTGATATATATACCATATGAAAGTCTCTAAAACAACCTAGTATACTATACGGATCACCACCGCTAAAACAACATAGGCCTATAGGCTACTTACTTTTCGGATCACCAATGGCTTCGGGTGAATTGTAATATGTAATATGAACAGTACACCTCAGGTAACAGTATTGTCGGTAAAACACAAATGATGGTAATAATCACACGTGCTAGGAAGGAAGAATGGCTTCGGGTGAATTGTAATATGAACACATCTCAGGTAACAGTATTGTCGGTAAAACACAAATGATGGTAATAATCACACGTGCCAGGAAGGAAGCCCGAAGTTTGTTTTCATAGTACCTATGTCAAACAGTCTTCACTAATGACTAATTAGCAGTTCGCAGGATTATACTACCTGTGTCAATCAGTCTTCACTAATGACTAATTACGGGATTATAATATTCCGGCGAATTGTCACTCCGTCGAAAATGACTTTCGGCGAAATGTCCATTCCGGCGAAATTTACTTCCGACGAGGAGTCCAGTCCCCAATCATGAATTTTCAACGTTTTCGGAAAATTACTTTTCGCAATGTTGACGTTACGGACTTTGCGGAAAATAGCGGAATGTTTGCGGAATTCTTAATTTAACGTTTCGGTAATTTTTGCGGAAAACTTAATTTAACGTTTCGGTAATTTTTGCGGAAAACTCATGGCGTTTTTCGGAACATTTGCGGAAAAATTCAGACGATAGCGTTGCGGAAATCTCGACGTTTCGGAAAATATTTGCGGATTCCGCAAAGACTTTTGAGACGATCCCTTATGGATCCAGTCATAAATTCAATTTATATCAAATTATTAACTTTTAAATTATTAAATTTTAAGATAGCCTATTAACCTGAGCGTTTACAGAATACATCTTCGACTCAAATTACTTATGTTTCTATATATTATCTATATTAGATCGTTGTTGTCACCGGAAATTTAATGAAAATGGCGTACAGTACCCCTTTAATATCGGGTAAAATAAGGTCTACAAAAAATTTATTAAAAAAATAAAAAATTGTCATGTCCCAAAAAATTGATCAAAAAAATTAATTCAAAAATCAAGTAAATTAAAAATGCACATTTAACTCATGTTATAAACAAAAAATTAATATTAACTCATTGAAAACAAAAAATTAAATTAAAAAATTAATTTTAATATTAATTTAAAAAATTAAAAATTGTCATGTTTCTGACGAACGCCGCCAGTGGCGGGCTATTAAACCTGCTAGTTCACTATAAAAGGACAAGACAGTGTCGATAAGTAATTCGCGGTAAATGCCTCGTGCACTATCAGAGTAACAATATAGTTCTCAAACATTGTTTGAAGCAAGATACCTGCGATCGAAAATCAACTATTCGAAGCCAATGTGTAGTAATTATCGTAATCTTATGGCATTTATTTCACATGTTTGGTAATTTATTCGATTTTTATCAAATATATATTTCAATTTTTTATCACGTTCACTTTGGAACAGTCTATTGCTAGTGTTGAAGGGATACTACCTTTATGAAACCATTTCTTTTTATGTTTCCTTCAGAGCGTTTCTAGGAGATATGTGATGTATGAATAATATGCAAAAAGAATTCAATGGACAATTTAATAACTTGGAATCAAAACTTGAAACGTGTAGAGTTTTAATTCTTTTAAACAAGCTTCCACCCCAATAAAAATATGCTTACGAAGGAGGCTGTGGACGAATCCAAAAGTAATGACAACAAATAGAACCGGAAACATAAACAAAACAACATGCTCGATTCGTCGATTATCAAAACAGACATAGGCCTAATTGTTCTTGAAATAAATGGGTAAATTATCGGAAAGTTGGTAATACCAAATTACATTACTTTCGGAAAGTTTTCGGGAAATCAGCGTGTTATCGGAATATTTAGATGCGGTATCGGAATATTTTCGGGAAATGGTGACCGCTCTATCGGAATCTATCGGGAAATTTAGAAGATAGTTTTGAGTTATCGGAATCCTATCGGGATATTTATCGGGATCCCGATAGTAGTTTTGAGATGACCCCTAAGGGTTTGTCAATTTTGCTTCCAATGAGTTAACGTAAACTCCTAAACATATCCTCCAAAATCACTAAACCGTTGGATTTACTATGCCCCCAACCAGTGAGAGGTCCTTGGGTGAATAGGGACATAGTTATGAGATTTAAAACTACTCTTCCCCCACCCCAAATACTTTAACCCCTTCTTAAGACAAATTAAATTTGAGCTTTTGATTTCAAGTTGGGTACTGATATATGGATTCCTGTAATCATATCTTAGGGGTCATCTCAAAACTACTATCGGGATCCCGATAGATATCCCGATAGGATTCCGATAACTCAAAACTATCTTCTAAATTTCCCGATAGATTCCGATAGAGCGGTCACCATTTCCCGAAAATATTCCGATACCGCATCTAAATATTCCGATAACGCGCTGATTTCCCGAAAATTTCCCGAAAACTTTCCGATAATTTACCCATTTATTTCAAGAACAATTAGGCCTATGTCTGTTTTGATAATCGACGAATCGAGCATGTTGTTTCCGGTCCTATTTGTTGTCATTACTTTTGGATTCGTCCACAGCCTCCTTCGTAAGCATATTTTTATTGGGGTGGAAGCTTGTTTAAAAGAATTAAAACTCTACACGTTTCAAGTTTTGATTCCAAGTTATTAAATTGTCCATTGAATTCTTTTTGCATATTATTCATACAGCACATATCTCCTAGAAACGCTCTGAAGGAAACATAAAAAGAAATGGTTTCATACAGGTAGTATCCCTTCAACACTAGCAATAGACTGTTCCAAAGTGAACGTGATAAAAAATTGAAATATATATTTGATAAAACTCTTTTGGCCCTAGAAATGTTCTCAAATAAAACTCATTTGATTTGATTTTTTCCCTCATTCATCACAAGATCATATGAATAATATTTTATTTTAATACACTGAGTGAGCAATTTTGAGAATTAAATAAAGTTTTGATCGAAAAGTTCGACAACATTTTCGATTTTCTCTTCAGTTACACGTCCCAACATCACGCCAATTCAGCCCAATATTGTTGGCACGGGGATTGCCTGGATTAGTACCCAAATAAATTGTGTTGTTAAAGCGCATTGACAAATACATAATCTTGAGTATATTCTCCACACTATAATCGAAAAATACAAAGGAATGGACACATGATTCAATCAAAATTGTTTATTTAAAAAACACTCCCGCTAAGAAACCCCCACTGATGACGTGCGCAAAAAATATGTACCTACAGTAAACACAACGTGTTGTTGGAAATTGGGGCGCACAATGGGGACTCATTTTATCATGGCTATATCTATTACCCATTCGGTAATTCATAAATGACATTCATTGCAAATTCAAACAGAATATATCTTAGATTTAGTATTAGTATCAATTGACCATTTATCGAATGTTGTCATTGAACTTATTGATCAGCTGATGACGATGAAAAAATCTAGGAACCTTGACGACGTCATAGCAGCAATGATAAAATACTGTAGCACAAATTTAATGTGCATCGGCCGTTTTGTTCTCTCGTTTGATTAATAACATTATTATTCTGCGCGCATTGACAATTACATAATCTTGAGTATATTCTTCACAATGTAATCTAAAAATACAAAGGAATGGACACACGATTCAATCCAAATGGTTTATTTAAAAAACACTCCCGCCAAAAAAGATCAAGAAACGCCCACTGATAACGAGCGCAGAAATTTGTACCTGCGAACACGTGGTGTTGGAATGTGGGGCGCACAATGGGGACTGTCATCTATCATGCCTACAACTATAATAGCCATTCGGTAATAAATAAATGACATTCATTGCAAATTCAAACATAATATATCTTAGATTTAGTGTTAGTATCAATTGACCATTTATCGAGTGTTTCCATTGAACTTATTGATCAGCTGATGACGATGAAAACACATCGGAACCTTGCCGACGTCAGCGCAACAATAATAAAATACTGAAAAGCACAAATGTGCATCGATCGGCCCGTTTTGTTCTCTTGTTTGATTAATAAAATTATTATTCTCCGCGCATTAACACTGCCAAATACTCAAGTAAATTGGCCATATCATGATGTGAAAAATCAAAGAAATGACATTGTATAACATTAGTTACTTTTATTTGAACACAAGAGTTCACGAGACAAACGCGGCTATTTTTAAATTGAAAGTGCGCAAATCAATTCCGATTAGTGCTGCAATATTACCACGAATTACTTATCGGAACTGTCTTGTCATTTTATATTGAATATGATTGCTCAAAATTTCACTAAGAGAAAGCACTTTCTCGATCGTAAGATACAATGTAGGCATGAAAGAATTGTTTAATTTATTAATTGCACAAGATATGTGCGGTGCGAATGTATTGACTGCAATGTCAAGGTCAAATACCGGTGCGTTGTAAATTGAAGTAAACAAAAAAAACACGTGCGTTGTAATCGATGGCACAATGTTGACTAGTTTGGACTAATAATGCAGTCAATTGTAACTGAATTTACACGTAACTATCCAAGAGTTGATAGGCCACTTGATAATTTATTTTATGTTTCATTTCACCACGTAGCCATGGCTTAAAACATTAATAAATCACCCAATTTCGTGATATGGTTTTCCGACAGAGAAATTGAAACTGAAAGTCACATTGATCTGTTGATAAAACAAAACTTACCTTTCGTTTGTTTATTACATTTATTGTTATAAAATATAAATATAAAACCTACTAAATATTCACCATACTATCATGCTTGGGGAGGGGGATTCACAACTCTGAATATTTTTTTACTCCCAGTCCCCATCCATACAGATGAACATAATTTCATAAATCAGGAGCCACATAACATTTAGTAATAATACATGTTTTTCCCCCAAAAACTTTGATGTCACCTGAAAGTTCTGTTGGCTGGAGGTAATATTACTGTTGGGTAAAGGGTTAATATCGAAAGTAAACTAAATAAAAGTTAGCAAGACATCTTTTTGAAAGAAAAAAATGACGAGGAGCAGGCCTACTACAAATAAATCGCATCGTGTTATCTTGACCTTGATGATGCAATCGTGAAATTCGACACTGTCAACATAATTAGGCTATGTTCAACTTATCGAAATAATCAATGCAGCATTATAATTAGTAGTAATTACAGAAAACGAAATTAATGTAGAATATGAAAAGCAGCCCATGCACACATTTAATTGCCAGTTAAATGTTATGATTAATTCGCGTATTTATAACCTTTGCACTGCAGATTTGCATGGAATTTTCCATTCATATTTTCACACGCTCTTTGTTTACCATATTACGATTCATGAAAAAGTACATCAGGACACCCCCCCCCCCCCCCCCCCCAATATGTCATGTTTCGAATTTCTATAGCCTACTCTTGACTAAAGGGTAGAGAACCGAGTAGATATTCATGGCGTGCATGATCGATCTACTCCCCCCCCCCCCCCGAAACTGCATGACCATGCAGAATGTAGGCATAACAGCAAAATTTCCTGCTTAGGCTAAAGTTAAACCCACTGTGGATATATTTTTTTCTTTCTACGGCTGTCTACTGGCGAGATTTGTTGTTTCCATGCATATGCCGGTAAACAAAAATGCAATTGCCATGATTGCGTTATAAAGCACATCAAATGCTGCATGGACATCGCACATATTCCAATATAAATTTCGCCTAGGCTATGTATATTCGGAATATAGGCCTACGTGTACACAGGCCCGATATTTTTTTTAAGCTTGAGTTGTCCCATGTTTGAAATTGTTTTATAAATCCGTTCACTGTGTGAAATCTTCGAGACGTATTACTCTGCAATGCCACGTGTGTTGTTCCCAGAAACGTAAATATTGATGACCCCAATTCCGGGAATCGGGCTAAAAATAGAACATACGACATCTCGTGTTAAGACTGCCCTCGATTGTGCATGCATTAATTGTGTCGTCGGCGATTCGCGATTAAATACAAATCTTTTACATTTGCCATTTTAAAATATATTTTCTTTATTTCCTCCATATTTAAAAGTCGGATGTATTTAAACATATTACAAACACAATTAAGCTTTGAAGATAGTATAGCCGCAACGCCGAAATAAATCTTAGAATTTAATCAATTGATGGATCTGTTCTATTTTTAGAATGTGAAAGTAGCCGCTTGCATTAAGGCCTACTATACATATTTGGGTGTGACCCCAATTCCTGGAATAGCGCTAAATATAGAATTTACGTCATCTCATATGAATACTGCCCAGAGATCTGCCAATTTATTTCCAAATCACACGATTAATTGTGAATTATGTGGTCGCAAATACATACAAATCTCTTGCATTGACTATTCACCGCTTGGACTTTATAAATCTCCAAAACTATAGTAGGGGAGCAGCGCCGATTAGGCGTGGTATCTCTATATGTGTGGAACGACTGTATACATATTTGGGCATGGTCCCGATTTTGCAGATTTCCCGGTGTGTGTGGGGTATTTATATTGTAGCCACCCTAGATCATCCCTGTACAATAGCTCTACAACTTGACCCACCCCCACCCCACCCCACCCCCCCCCCCCCCCCCCCCCGATTGCCTACTGTAGAAAACTATTAGGTCTATACCGATGATTTTAGAAAGCTATTAAATCAATAAGAAAGCTAGATCTATGAAACATAAAATCCCGATAAAAGTCGGAGTAATCATGATACAGAACATTTCCGACGCGGTGTTGTTTCCCGATAGTTTCCCCGATGACGTTATTCCGAAAAGAAACTAAACTCCGAAAGAATCCCGATAGACTATGTACATTTCCCGATAAACGTTTCGTCAATTCCCGATAAACGTTGCGTCATTTCCCGATAATTTCCCGATAAACGTTGCGTCATTTCCCGATAATTTCCCGATAACTATCGGTATCCTATCGGGAAATCTATCGGGATCCCGATAGTAGTTTTGAGATGACCCCTTAGACAAATTATCAGTTATAGCTAATCGCTATCGCCATGGTATGTGTTAAACATCTGTTGATCGTGATCGGCCTCTCGTTTTTTGCCTGAGTACGGCCCTTCGTTAAAATATCTCTGATTATTTACCATTCGGCTTTATTACTCAAACAAATATGAACCAATTTCAATAATTTGTGTTATACATGTTCATGTTACTTGCCACACTGTCTCGAATTAGTGCGAAAATCAGGTTTATCCTAATTTTTTGCCTGAGTTTAAACATAGCTGTTCATTTTTCACAAGTTTTGTCCATCCGGCTCTTCTGATGATGTTTTTTAACCATTATTTGAATGACTGGTCTTATGGAGGAGATAATTGCAGAGGTCCTCAGTACTTGGGTTGCTACTTGCCCATGCAACCTTTTGTTTTCTACTGGGTTACGTCTAGGAGAGAGCCACAAATAGTTTTGGCCAATCTACCAAAATATGTCATAATTGTTTTCGGACATGTATCAACATTTGTGTTCATCTCAGCTTTATTTTGTAAATAAGTCACTTATCAATCTCTCTTTTACAGCTTGGTATTGTACATATTGAACAAGGTCACCATCACCTGGCCCAAGATTACTTTGAGAAAGCATTACAGATTGACCCTGAACATGAAGTAAGAAAATTGGTTATTTCTTTCAGATTTATAATAAATGTTGATACATTTGTTCAGCATACTCATTAATAATCATATGCCCTAACAGTATACACTGTTTATATTCTCTGCCAATCATGAAGATAATGATTAGTTTACTGGATTATATGCATCCATATCAACATATGATATCACAGCGATGATTATAAATCTTGTCTTAATTAATTTGGAATGAATGTTCGCCACCATAAAGCTTTTCAAAATAATAACGGAAATTCCTCTCTACTCAAAAACACCGGTATCCGCTTGTGAAATTTAAATACGCACTGGAGTTTTTCCTCTGCTGTAAACTCTGGTAGTAATTACGGCAAACTCTCAGCAAATTTTCACATTTTAATTTGTGCAGTCCGAGACCGAGATCTTGCGAGATTATGGGAAATTTCAAAATGAAAACGAAACAGGAAGTTGCAATTTCTGAAAGACAAAAGTGTGGAATGGGAAGGTAAGCGGCACAGAATGACAAACTATGGAACGGAATTTGTAATTTCATGGGACAGCCACAATCTCGACGAATAGAGCACGTAGAGGGCTAATTTTTAGCTCAGCAGCACTTGTGCTGTTGCAGCTTTTGTCATCAATTGGAATATCTGATTTTTAGAAAGATTCTGATGGAGCTTTCAAAGGTAGTTTCCAGGAGAATTTCGGAACATTTTTTTTTGTCGTTTCCTGACAGTTCGATACGCTTTTAATATGCTGTCTGCGTGCGATAAATTATTTAAACTTGGCCATGAAATGCGTAAGAACTTGGCCATGATACCCATTGAAGCTTATGGTGATGTCAAAATGTTTTTCCGATTTGCGAAAAAATGTCGACGTAAAATTGTGAAAAAGAAATGACGAAAAATTATGCAATGTCAAAAGCGACTGGCATAAAAGATTGTTAATGTTGAAACCACAAAACGTCAATGCCGATGGGCAGCAAAGCATGGAACAAGCCCTCACCACGTGGTATGACAATGATGTTATATATGTATTATATGTTATCATTTATGTCTACTCCACAGGTAGCTGGAGTCTTATTAGCTCAACTTTACTTTGTAAAGTTTGAGCTATTGTCATGGCTTGGTATCCGTCGTCCATGTGTATGCGTGTGTATGTGCGTGACTTGTCAACAATTTCCTTTAGCACGGGCTACAGGTCGTATCTTTGGTCGGATCATTATGAAATTTGTCATGGCTGTTGACATTGACGTCTAGATGGGAACGAGTCATTTTGGGGTCATTCGGCAAAAAAACATGGCCATCAGCGGCCATCTTGGATTTCAAAATTCAATCCATTAGCACGGGCTACAGGTGTTCATCTGATCATCATGAAATTTGCCATGGATGTTAATATTGACATGTAGATGGGAACGAGTCATTTTGGGGTCGTTCGGCCAAAAATCATGGCTGCCAGCATCCATCATGGATTTTACTCTTTGCATGACTAAATTCTTTGGCACGGGCTACAGGTCGTAGCTTTGGTCAGATCTTCATGAAATGTGTCATGGATGTTAATATTGACATGTAGATGAGAACGAGTCATTTTGGGGTCTTTCGGCAAAAAAACATGCCTGCCGATGGCCATATTGGATTTTACTCTTTGCATAACTAGGCCTTTCAACTTTCCACATTCCTAATCACTCCATTGACTAACACATGAAATTCTTCCCTTTCCAAGTTGAGCTACAGTGTCATTGACACTTTCATATTTATGTCAATGGGATCAACTCAACAATGGTAGCAGTGATACAAGATCTCCCTCTGGACTTTGGTGAAGACTGTGTGCTTCAAGGAAATGCTGTTGGGCAGTGATAGTGATAGCGTAATTCAGTGATAGCGACAATTGGTGAATATATGAGCGTAAAATAAGAGAGTTCTAGCAGAAGTTACAAAAGCGAGTGACTGACTAAAGTGTTAGCGTATTAGCTTCAGTGTTGAGTGACAATAAATAATGGCGTCATCAGTGAACTACATGTATAAGGTACCTCCTGCCTTTACTACAAAGAAACCTTACAATCGATGGGTGGAGGAGTTAAAAGCGTGGCAGACTATGACAGATCTGGATAAAAAGAAGCAAGGGGCGGCGGTAGCATTGTCATTACCTGAAGAAGACAGTAGTTCTATTAGAGACAAAGTGTTCAGCCAGATAAGTATTGCTGACTTGAATAAGGACAATGGGTTGGAGATATTGATTAAATTCATGGATGAAATTTTCAAAAGGATGAACTGAGCGAAGCGTATGAATGTTACACAGATTTTTATCGTTTTAAGCGGACAACTGAGATGACAATGGACGAATATGTGACGGAATTCGAAAAACTGTATAACAAAAGAAAGCGGTTCAAGATGGAGTGTTGGCTTTTAAACTATTAGAATGTTCAAGAAATGAGAAATAGACAGTTGGTTTTAACAGCGTGGCAGATTCTCTGTTTAAGCAGATGCAATGAAATTCATTAAAGAAGTTCTTTGGACAACAAGCCACATCGAATGTTACGTCCGGTATCAAAGTTGAACCAGCATGCATATATACAGAGGATGTGAACTATACAAGGCGACAGAGTGGCTTTTCTTATGGACATGACAATAGAGGTTACAGGGGTAGAGGACAACAGAGTGGTTTCCTAGGACAAAGGAGTGGTTATGGAGGGCAGCAAAATAGTTTTATTGGACATCGGTGTGATTTTGGAGGACAAATGAGTGATTTCAAGCACCCAGGCTCTGTAAACCGCAATAAATTCAGTAGTTTAACGAAGTCGGCTAAGTAAACTAACCCTAATGGAGCAGATGGTTGTCCTCTTTGGTGTCTCAGTTGTGATTCCATTCGATATCTTGTAAGAAATTGCCCTCATCATATGAGAATATGAATAAAATAACGGAAAAGGCAGTTCTGTTTAATGGGAATAAAGGAGATGAGTCAATTGTTCTTATGTCAGAAGATTTTAATTCAGCCGTGTTGGACAGTGTGTGCAGTGCAACGGTTGCATGAGAAACTTTGATGGAATGCTATCTAGATTCTTTGAGAACAGATGCAATCTTGAGACAAAGTTCAACATTTGAACAGTGGCACTGTATTCAGATTTGGTGGAGGAACTCTTTTGAAATCTGAAGGGAAATAATTTTCCCATGCACTATTGCAGGCGTTGAGTGTGACATAGAGACATTCCATTACTTTTGAGTAAGACTGCAATGAAGAAGGCCGAAATGAAACTCGACTTAGTAAACGATTGTGCATCCATATCTGGTAAAGTTGTGAAATTGCAGTGCACTTCATCAGGACACTATTGTATTCCAATTGATCACACAATTGTGACCATTCAGGAAACAAAAGAATCACTTCTTTCGTCAGCTGAAGATCCTGATAAAACCAAGATCATTTTGAAACTTCATAAGCAGTTCGCGGATCCCTCTGCAAAAAGGTTAAAGATGTTGATGAATATTGCAGACGGGTATACTGACAATCATCTAAAATGTGTTGACACAGTGACAGTGTCGTGCGATCTATGTAAGGGGTCATCTCAAAACTACTATCGGGATCCCGATAGATATCCCGATAGGATTCCGATAACTCAAAACTATCTTCTAAATTTCCCGATAGATTCCGATAGAGCGGTCACCATTTCCCTAAAATATTCCGATACCGCATCTAAATATTCCGATAACGCGCTGATTTCCCGAAAACTTTCTCGAAAACTTTCCGATAGTAACGTAGCGTATTACCAACTTTCCGATAATTTACCCATTTATTTCAAGAACAATTAGGCCTACATGTATGTCTGTTTTGATAATCGACGAATCGAGCATGTTTGTTTATGTTTCTGGTTCTATTTGTTGTCATTACTTTTGGATTCGTCCACAGCCTCCTTCGTAAGCATATTTTTATTGGGGTGGAAGCTTGTTTAAAATAATTAAAACTCTACACGTTTCAAGTTTTGATTCCAAGTTATTAAATTGTCCATTGAATTCTTTTTGCATATTATTCATACAGCACATATCTCCTAGAAACGCTCTGAAAGAAACATAAAAAGAAATGGTTTCATACAGGTATTATCCCTTCAACACTAGCAATAGACTGTTCCAAAGTGAACGTGATAAAAAATTGAAATATAAATTTGATAAAACTCTTTTGGCCCTAGAAATGTTCTCATATAAAACTTTGATTTGATTTGATTTTTTCCCTCATTCATCACAAGATCATATGAATAATATTTTATTTTAATACACTGAGTGAGCAATTTTGAGAATTAAATAAAGTTTTGATCGAAAAGTTCGACAACATTTTCGATTTTCTCTTCAGTTACACGTCCCAACATCACGCCAATTCAGCCCAATATTGTGGGCACGGGGATTGCCTGGATTAGTACCCAAATAAATTATGTTGTTAAAGCGCATTGACAAATACATAATCTTGAGTATATTCTCCACACTATAATCGAAAAATACAAAGGAATGGACACATGATTCAATCAAAATTGTTTATTTAAAAAACACTCCCGCTAAGAAACCCCCACTGATAACGTGCGCAAAAAATATGTACCAACAGTAAACACCTGTTGTTGGAAATTGGGGCGCACAATGGGGACTCATTTATCATGGCTATATCTATTACCCATTCGGTAATTCATAAATGACATTCATTGCAAATTCAAACAGAATATATCTTAGATTTAGTGTTAGTATCAATTGACCATTTATTGAACTTAGTGATCAGCTGATGACGATGAAAAAATCTAGGAACCTTGTCGACGTCATAGCAGCAATGATAAAATACTGTAGCACAAATTTAATGTGCATCAGCCGTTTTGTTCTCTCGTTTGATTAATAACATTATTATTATGCGCGCATTGACAATTACATAATCTTGAGTATATTCTCCACAATGTAATCTAAAAATACAAAGAAATGGACACACGATTCAATCCAAATGGTTTATTTAAAAAACACTCCCGCCAAAAAAGATCAAGAAACGCCCACTGATAACGAGCGCAGAAATTTGTACCTGCGAACACGTGGTGTTGGAATGTGGGGCGCACAATGGGGACTGTCATCTATCATGCCTACAACTATAATAGCCATTCGGTAATAAATAAATGACATTCATTGCAAATTCAAACATAATATATCTTAGATTTAGTGTTAGTATCAATTGACCATTTATCGAGTGTTTCCATTGAACTTATTGATCAGCTGATGACGATGAAAACACATCGGAACCTTGCCAACGTCAGCGCAACAATAATAAAATACTGTATAGCACAAATGTGCATCGATCGGCCATTTTGTTCTCTCGTTTGATTAATAAAATTATTATTCTCCGCGCATTAACACTGCCAAATACTCAAGTAAATTGGCCATATCATGATGTGAAAAATCAAAGAACTGACATTGTATAACATTAGTTACTTTTATTTGAACACAAGAGTTCACGAGACAAACGCGGCTATTTTTAAATTGAAAGTGCGCAAATCAATTCTGAATAGTGCTGCATTACCACGAATTACTTATCGGAACTGTCTTGTCATTTTATATTGAATATGATTGCTCAAAATTTCACTAAGAGAAAGCACTTTCTCGACCGTAAGATACAATGTAGGCACGAAAGAATTGTTTAATTTATTAATTGCACAAGATATGTGCGGTGCGAATGTATTGACTGCAATGTCAAGGTCAAAAACCGGTGCGTTGTAAATTGTAGTAAACAAAAAAACACGTGCGTTGTAATCGATGGCACAATGTTGACTAGTTTGGACTATTAAATAATGCAGTCAATTGTAACTGAATTTACACGTAACTATCCAAGAGTTGATAGGCCACTTGATGATTTATTTTATGTTTCATTTCACCACGTAGCCATGGCTTAAAACATTAATAAATCACTCAATTTCGTGATATGGTTTTCCGACAGAGAAATTGAAACTGAAAGTCACATTGATCTGTTGATAAAACAAAACTTACCTTTCGTTTGTTTATTACATTTATTGTTATAAAATATAAATATAAAACCTACTAAATATTCACCATACTATCATGCTTGGGGAGGGGGATTCACAACTCCCAGTCCCCATCCATACAGATGAACATAATTTCATAAATCAGGAGCCACATAACATTTAGTAATAATACATGTTTTTTCCCAAAAACTTTGACATCACTGGCACCAGAAAGTTCTGTTGGCTGGAGGTAATATTACTGTTGGGTAAATGGTTAATATCGAAAGTAAACTAAATAAAAGTTAGCAAGACATCTTTTTGAAAGAAAAAAATGACGAGGAGCAGGCCTACTACAAATAAATCGCATCGTGTTATCTTGACCTTGATGATGCAATCGTGAAATTCGACACTGTCAACATAATTAGGCTATGTTCAACTTATCGAAATAATCAATGCAGCATTATAATTAGTAGTAATTACAGAAAACGAAATTAATGTAGAATATGAAAAGCAGCCCATGCTGCACACATTTAATTGTCAGTTAAATGTTATGATTACTTCGCGTATTTATAACCTTTGCACTGCAGATTTGCATGGAATTTTCCATTCATATTTTCACACGCTCTTTATTTACCATATTACGATTCATGAAAAAGTATGGAATATTACTCCTAAATGTTGCTAAAACTTTACATGTACAGGACGACACCCCCCCCCCCCCCCCCCCCCCCCCCCATATGTCATGTTTCGAATTTCTATAGCCTACTCTTGACTAAAGGGTAGAGAACCGAGTAGATATTCATGGCGTGCATGATCGATCTACCCCCCCCCCCTCCCCCCCCCCCCCCCCCCCCCCCCGAAACTGCATGACCATGCAGAATGTAGGCATAACAGCAAAATTTCCTGCTTAGGCTAAAGTTAAACCCACTGTGGATATATATTTTTCTTTCTACGGCTGCCTACTGGCGAGATTTGTTGTTTCCATGCATTTGCCGGTAAACAAAAATGCAATTGCCATGATTGTGTTATAAAGCACATCAAATGCTGCATGGACATCGCACATATTCCAATATAAATTTCGCCTAGGCTATGTATATTCGGAATATAGGCCTACGTGTACACAGGCCCGATATTTTTTTTAAGCTTGAGTTGTCCCATGTTTGAAATTGTTTTATAAATCCGTTCACTGTGTGAAATCTGCAATGCCACGTGTGTTGTTCCCAGAAACGTAAATATTGATGACCCCAATTCCGGGAATCGGGCTAAAAATAGAACATACGACATCTCGTGTTAAGACTGCACTCGATTGTGCATGCATTAATTGTGTCGTCGGCGATTCGCGATTAAATACAAATCTTTTACATTTGCCATAATATATGTATTTCTTTATTTCCTCCATATTTAAAAGTCGGATGTATTTTACATATTACAAACACAATTAAGCTTTGAAGATAGTAGCCGCAACGTCGAAATAAATCTTAGAATTTAATCAATTGATGGATCTGTTCTATTTTTAGAAAGTGAAAGTAGCCGCTTGCATTAAGGTCTACTATACATATTTGGGTATGCTCCCCGTGAATTTATTTATTGATTTTGAAGATTTCCCGATGGGTGGGGTGTATCTTCCAGGTAAAATACCGAAATTGTACGTAGCACCCACTGATCACCACAGTATAACATATAATAGTTCTACGACACGTGTCCCCTGATACTTTAAAACTTTATACTAACGATTTCTCATATTAGGAAACTATTAAATCAATAATAAAGATAGGCCTATAAAACATAAAATCGCGATAAAAGTCCGGAGTAATCCCGATACAGAAACTTTCCAAACAACATGCGTTGTTTTCGGAATATGATACTCCGAAATGAAAGTAAACTGCGATAGAATCCCGATAGACTATGTAAATATTCCGATAATTTCCCAAAAAACCTTGCGTCATTTCCCGATAATTTCCCGATAACTGTATATATAACTATCGGTATCCTATCGGGAAATCTATCGGGATCCCGATAGTAGTTTTGAGATGACCCCTAAGGTGTATAAAAAGACTCCAGCTAGGCCAATTGTGTCTCTTCCTTTGGCGACAGAGTTTAATGAGGTAGTGGAAATAGATTTAAAACAATGGAAACCTTGTGTATATTTTCTACACATGATTGACATAGCCACTCGATTCAGTTTAGCAACGGTGATCACAAGAAAGACTCCAAATGTTATAACTGAAAAGATTATGACAATTTGGATTGGAAGTGGACTCGGATCTCTGAAAATGTTTCTGGCAGACAATGGCGGAAAATTTGCTAATGAAATTTTCAAGGATATGTGTCAGAACCTGAATATTGAAGTGCTCAATACAGCTGGATATAGTCCATGGCAAAACAGGATTTGCGAGAGAAATCATGCGGTGGTGGATGACTGTTTAGCAAAGATTATCGAAGATCAACCATCAGTATCTTTAGAAATGGCATTAGTTTGGGCTGTCAATGCCAAGAATTCCCTCAGCATGGTATATGGATGGAGTCTGTACCAGTTGGTCTTTGGAAAGAATCCAAATTTGCCATCAGTCTTAACTGACAAACCACCAGCTTTGGAAAACAACCATTTCTGAAGTTTTTGCTAAACACCTAAATGCTTTAACATTCAAGTAGACGGGTCTATATTCGAGCAGAATCATCCGATCGTATAAGAAAAGCGCTACGACACCAAATCCGAGCTTCAATGGAGTGTTTTGTACATGGGGATAGAGTATTACTTCAAAAGGGATGATGACAGTAAGCGGAAGGGACCAGGGGTTGTGATCGGTCAAGATGGAAAGGTTGTATTTGTCATGCATGGGAGCGTTTATGTGAGAGTTCATCACTGTAGACTGGTGAGATGTGGTGATGAATTCCAGATATCCGTAGAATGTCAGGAAAACGTGGAAAGTACTGTAATGAAGAACAGTAATGACAAAATAAAAGAAGATGAAGATTCTGAGAATGAAAAGTCTAATGAAAATGCATATCCAGATTTGGATGATGATGAAGATACATCAGATGTAATAAATGCAGAGAATGATTCACAAAATGAGATTCCAATCAAACAAGAGGACACAAGGACAGACAGTGAGGAAATAGAAAGGAGAATTGTGAGAGATGGAAATTGTCATGTATTCCGGTGCTTCTCATGCTAATCTATCAGACAGAGTGTCAAGTGCTGGAGGACATTTAATATTTCTCAGAGGAAACATTGGCAGATTGTGTCCTATATCTTAGGCAGCAAAGACAATTAAAAGAGTGGTTAGAGCACGCTTGCAGCAGAAGCCCTGGCTCTCGCAGAAGGAATAGATGCTTGTTTTTTCTTGCGAAGTATCTTACAGGAGATTATTCCTGCCAAAACTCTTGGAAATATACCAATAATTTGTTTCACAGACAATATTAAAGTCGTTGTCCCAGAATGCCCACTCCACCAAGTTAGTTGCAGAAAAGAGGCTTTGTTTAGATCTGGCGAGTATCAAAGAAAGTATTGACCAAGGGAATGTGTGACTACAGTGGATAAAGCGTAGTTGTCAGATATCGGACTGATTCACTAAAGCTGGTGCGAACTTTCACAATCTCATCAAAGCAATAAGCACTGGAAGTGTACAGTAACTATCTGACAACATATTCTGATCATCTGGACTAACATATTTCCGCTAATGGTCGCTTCTCATCGCTTATTAGCTTGCCCGGATTAGTCACGCATGAACGCACCCAATATAATCCTTGTACTTCCGTGAATTCGTCAGTTTTAATTTCCTACTTGTCGCCGATGGTTATATAAAGGGAGTATTTTTCTTGAATTTCGAGTTTACAAACTCAACAAAATCAATTTATCGATACCATATAGCTTTCTAGGTTGCCTTAATTCTCGTTCGTTTTATTATCGGTTTAGAATTTATGGACCGTTTCGCTTCAAACATACAATTGTTCCGTCTTTTCGAAAATGCCACTTGGTTCGCTACTGGAAGGGGACACACTATAAAGTGTATGCCGAGGCCGAGGCCGGCACCAAATAAAAGGTGTAAACGGGGTGTTATATGGCGTTTGGTCCGTTGTTTCTCAATGGATATTAATGACATTTGGTGTATATGTCCGGGCTTGGACATGGAATACAATAACATTTGAATTGTTTTTAAATTCACAAATTTGTTGATTTTATTCAACTTTTTCGTTCTGAAACACACTATAAAGTGTAAACGGCCGGCTCTAATTAAAGGTTAAGCGGCTTATGTGCTTAGCGGTATAGGTAATCGGACGACTCTAGACTATAGTCTTGGGTGTTTTGTATAATTTGAGGTTTTTGGGGAAATAATAATTTAGAAAGTGAAATACATAATAAAATAAATTTAATCACAATGCATAAAATTTAAATAATATATAACTGTATGACGACGATGTCAGGATGCCATCTTTATAGTTGTTTCAGTTTGGTTGTGGTGATGGCGAGCGTTGTAAAAATAATATCTTTGTTCGAAATGAATCCAAAATGATTGTAACGCACTTGTGACAAAAGTGGATGCCAGTTTTTTTCTGCTCACATTTCATGCCATATCTACAAATAAACAGCTTGCAACAAACAGAGCTCTGGCGTTCTATTACGATGGACCAAACGATTCCTGGCAATATTTATCACGATTCGATCCTGCCAAGAAGCCTTCTGCACAAATCCACCATACCGGCACTGGACACTGAGTGCTTTCTGTGATGGACAATAACAATCATGTAGGCCTACACCAGTCTATTCGCAGACAAGTTGTCTGCATCTTTGGAAATACAACTTGGACAATTTTATTTCAATACAATTCATGTCCCCCAAGTGCAACAGAAAACCAATTCCGTTGATTGTGGCTTATTTTCCATAGCGTTCTTAGTAGAATTTTGCATCCCTTGTAAAATAGGGATGAACTATTTTGATCAAAAGAAACTTAGGGGCCATCATGTAGAATGTTTGGAGAAAAATGAATTTACAATGTTTCCAACGGTGAACTTGAGACCACTGAAATTAAAGAAAAAACAAAGTCTTGTCTACGACCTTGAGCTTGACTGTAATGAATGTAGTTTGCCAAATATTTTTGATGATATGATTGAGTGTAGCAAGGAGAGATGTGATGTGACATGGGCCCACTATAGATGCGTAAATAGTTCCTGCAGTAACGTGTCAACAATAGATTATGTTTCTAGCAAATCTTTGTTATTGTTGCATTTGTATTAATCTGCGCATTAATATTCAGATAGTTGTCTCGGTATCGTCTCCATGTTGTCGCCATTGCTTTGTCGACGTTATTGGCACGTATCTTATATACGGATGGCGATGGTGACGTGTTGGGAACTCGGGGGGTTTGATACCGAGACCACGATTTGAATATTAATGTGTACTTCATAAACTTCATTGAGTTTGATATCTTTGTCATGTATTGAGTTTGATATCTTTTGTTAACATAATCATGTTTGTATGTCTCATGTTTGTTATTATATTTTATGTGTTTATTATATATGCATTATGATTAAATAAAGTTATCATTTAAAATAAATGTATTTAAATTATTATTTTGCCAAAACCTCAAATGCCCCAAAACATAATAGTCTAGACTCGCCAATTAGTTAATCCGATTACCTATAACGCTAAGCACATAAGCCGCTTACACTTTTAATTAGAGCCGGCCGCTTACACTTTATAGAACGAAAGAACGAAAAGTTTAATAAAATCACGAAATTTGTGATTTTAAAAACAATTCAAAAGGTAATGTATTTCATGTCATATATAAACCCGGACATATCTACTGAATTTCAGTCATATCCATTTATAAACAAAGAAGATAATGCGACATCAAGTCTGCTTACACCTTTTAATTGGAGCTGGCCGTTTACACTTTATAGTGTGTTTCAGAACGAAAAAGTTGAATAAAATCAACAAATTTGTGAATTTAAAAAAAATTCAAACGTTATTGTATTCCATGTCCCAACCCGGACATATACACCAAATGTCATTAATATCCATTGAGAAACAATGAACCAAACGCCATATAACACCCTGTTTACACTTTTATTTGGAGCCGGCCTCGGCATACACTTTATAGTGTGTCCCACCGGAAGTCTCCTAATTTCGTGGCGTTTCCATTCGCGGAGTTTTCTTTCAATAATTCCATCGCTACTGACCCTATATCTTTCATAAGGTTCTGCACAACGTGCTTTCACATAATACTTTGTGTTTACGTTTCAATACTGTCACATGTATCCATGATCCAGCTCTGTTGAATACATTTTATCAGAATGGAACTGTTCTCTGTAGAATAATAATTGTTAATTGTTACTTAATATGACATTTATAGTAGTACTACTAATCAGTAGCGACATTATTACTTTAAGACAGGGATTAATATCTGACAAGTCTCAGAATTGTGGTTCATGATTCGATTCTCGTACAGAGCATCAACTTCACTGTATAATTTAGAAATGCTATCATTTGATGATTACGACCTGACATGCCATGGTACCCCCGGACATCATAGCTAATGATCAATCTCAGACATGTCTGTCAATTTAATATCTATCTCATTGTTTATGCTCTAATGAACAATAGCTGCGGTTCTAAGCAAGCCGATCTGAACCGGTGCACGATCATTGTGATGGCCTAATAATAGTGATCTGTGGGGATTCAGGCTGAATTTAATAATTTAATTCTGTTTTCTATTGCGAGGGTTCTTTATCACGAAGACTCTTTTTATGAAGGAAATAACTGAAAACATTGAAACAATAAATGTGATTTTTTCACGGGTTTCCTTGATATGAGATTTAATGTCATTACGATGACGTTATTTCCCCCAATACATATTCACGTCACGCAGCCCACACAATTGCTATGTTTCCATACGATTTTATGTCATTACGTATGACGTTATATCTCAATAATCTTAGAGGCAAGAATACACCAACTAAATGCGGCTTATAACAGTGGGGCTATAACGCTTAACGAATACTGCGTAGCAGAATATCGCTGAATAGACGGGTATGAGATTGTGCAATTGTGACTTTGTATTATTTTTGTTCTAGTGCCTTGATATATGGTTTTAATAACCAGCTATGCCATAAAATATGATTACAATAATATAATTCATCACCATTTGAAAAGAAATAGAAAACAGCTGAAATAATAAACAGATTCCCCCATTATGGCTCCCGGAATGCAACAAAATTCAAACTAAAAATGTAGTTTCAATTGAAGGGGAATAACTCTCTCTTTAAAATATATAGTTATTCCCCCTCCATAGAAAATAATACACTTTGCACAACAAAACAAGACGAAAATTAAGCATAAAAACATGTTGAATAACTCAACAAAAACAACATATTCACAGTCCATTACACCGGATAAGTTGATAATACATTGTTAGAGAGCTTCCTATTTAAAATGGTTTATAATATGGCATATATTTTATATATGTGATTGGGGGGTTCGAAAATTAAGTGGTCCTTTAATGTTGATGTTTCTTTCAAAACAGATTGCCAGTTCGGACAGACCGTATATCTTATATGTATTTTATTTCACCCATCGTGTTTCAACTTTCCATAATAAACGATAAACTGATACTGTCTTCTTACTATTAATAACCGACATATGGGACAATTTGGGAATTGGAATGGGGTGTATAATTATAAATGTACTATTTGTGAAATTTTGATTCATTTCTGGTTAAATACGCCCAGAATAGAAAACCTTCGGAATAGCGAACCTTCGGAATAGCGAACCTTCGGAATAGTCAACCTTCGGAATAAGGAACCTTCGGAATAGGGAACCTTCGGAATAATGAACCTTCGGAATAGCGAACCTTCGGAATAATGAACCTTCGGAATAGAGAACCCTACACCTTCACACAACATGTCCAGAAAAATTGGTCGGATTAATTTGAATGGACATGTCTTCCAATGCAAATTGCCAGAGTAAACGTTACAGTTGCAAATATAGTTGGGTATGAAATGACTTAATAATGCAGTATTGAAAATAATACGTATTTATCTGGCTTAAGTTCCATAATATGTTGGTCTATTTTTCAAATTTATAAAAATCAAGTGTAGCCTAATTAAAGATTTTTTATTATTTACAGTACTTATACTAGTAGCCAATATTATGCACTTGTACACTTGTCAGTTAAATATGACTTCGCGTATAACCTCTGCACTGGAGATTTGTATCGAAATTTCCATTCATATTTTCGCTGGTGACTGCGCTCTTTAGTTTTTACCATATCAGGATTTATGAAAACAAAATACGGAACGCTCTTTATTAAATTGTTAGGACTAATGCTGAAGTAAAGCTGGGACCTAATGTATCTAAAATCTAATATGCAAATAAGTGCTTCGGAAGATAAAAACTATGTCATTCTATTGTGAAAACTAGATTCGAAAATTGACAGTATTATAATACTATTAATACCACTGTATTGGGTTCCCCTATTTATAAAAAGGTGGGGGGGATCCACGCATGCATATTATAAAAGATCTAAATGCAATAGGCAACATATATCATATACTTTAAGTGAAATGTAAAGGATGCAGTCACACCTCATCGTATATTCTGGTCGTTATCTAACGAAATCGGAATCCACATGAAATTTGGGAAGAGCCAGATTTAACCAATCACATGGTATAAACTCCATTCAGACAGGGAAAGAGGGCGGAATCTACACCTGTTGATACTATAATGATTGACGTCGGTGTTTTTTTTGTTTTTTTGTTTTTTTTTGGTCCTCTGCCCTCTGATAATGGATTTCTGTATGCGGTACAACGGAACCCTTTGATATTTGTCGTCTTTTGTCAGTTAGATTTCCGGTTGGTTTCTTTGATGCACCTTGCTGTGTTTTAGTTGCATGTTATGAACAGTGGCCGGCCAAGTTGTATCAAATGTGTTGCCATTACAAACAGTGTTAACTGACATTATTGCTATAACAAGGTCAGCCGTGCACACTCTCTTGTCAAATATATCTGAGTACATGTCAGGAGGTTTATATAGGGTGCCGGTACTCACTCCCTGCATGCCATCATATACATGACTCGTGCTTGTGAATTAAACACGTTTTGACTATATAGTTGTGGAAATGACTGCTAAATGAAGCTATACCAAGATTCGTCAAGGAAAAGTGTTTTAATTGCCGTATTTTTTTTATTAAGTTAATAAGCACTGTAAACGAAACCCGGCAATAGACGTAGATCTATACTCTATATTATGCGGCGATGTTTACGATTTTACCGGCCCGACACCCATGAATATATCCCGCAAATGTTCCGGAAAGATGTCTGCATGCATTCAAATTCCGATAACGTTGTGGTGAATTCCGCAATTATTTCCGCAATTTCCAAAAGAGGAAACTCAAATTCCGATAACGTTGTGGGATCTTATGGTGAATTCCGCAATTATTTCCGCAAATTCCGAAAACGTCGGACGTATTCCGAAAAAAAATCTGCAAACGTCGTCTTCTTTCCGCAAAACTAAAGCGCTATTTTCCGAAAGAAGGAACGTAATTTCCGCAAACTTTCCGAAAACAGCTTTCCGCAAATTGTTCATAACGTCATTTGTTTTCGGAAAATGCTTTCGGAAATCCGCAAAGACTTTTGAGATGCTCCCTTAGAACTGAACGACGAAGAGAAGAAAGAAGAGCATCTTCTTCAGTTATACTTGCTCGGTTCGCTCGCAACTATGAATTGGATGGCACTTCCAAAACAAGGGGGGGGGGGGGGGGGGCGGTACACGTTTGAGCAATGTAGAACTCTGAGTTAATTTCACGTAACAAATCATAGCAGATTCATTAAAGAGTTCATATTTATGTGTAATCTGTTTCAGAAGAGTACATTCCCCTCTAACTTTGGATATTAACTTTATTGCTTGTGCCTCCTCCTGTGCTTGCATTCTAATCCATATAGTTCAGTGTGAAAGGCTTCCTTTAGCGGAAATATTATATTAAAAGTATAATACATATTTCCTTAAAGAAAGCCTGAACACTGAACTATCATAGGTCCCTCCCATGGCGGTGCCATTTCCAACCCCACTACTCGCCAATCTCCTGATTGAGTCAGAAATAAAACTGACGAATCCACGGAAGTACAGCGATTATATTGGGTGCGTTCATGCGTGACTAATCCGGGCAAGCTAATAAGCGACCAAAAAGTTAACCCCTTTCCTACTGTGGTTTACAAAACAGGACATATATCCATATACTTCAGTGTTCAGGCTTTCTATAACCCTTTTAAATAAGTGCCAAGTCCGATTTTTGTATCAACCCATATTTCCTTGATCATTTTTCAAATTTATTGATTATAATAATGTGATACATTGATGGAAAGAGCTCTTAGAGCTCTTTCCATCAATGTATCACATTATAATCAATAAATTTGAAAAATGATCAAGAAAATATGGGTTGATACAAAAATCGGACTTGGCACTTAAAGGGTTAAGGAAATATGTATATAAGGAGTCTTATATATTTATATCAATGGGATCAACTCAACAAATGCCAGACATAGAGCCCTTTCCCCCTATGTTCATGTTTTATTATTTTTATGTATTTTTATTCAATAAAGAATCGAGAAAAAAATATATACTCCACTCTTATATCAGTCAATGGGAACCACAAATGAAACCAGATTTGGCATGGGAATCAACACAACAGGAAGTCTGAGCACAGTGCCCTCTGTGGGACTTCTAATTACGAATGATCCAAATTAACAAACCATTAACTTAATAAAACTAATAATTATGATTTTTTATTAACTTAACTTTTTAACAGTCTCAAATTTAATAGTTGATATATATTGTATACCAGTACTCTAAAATGCGTCATCACATCGGTAAAACTGCGATAATTGCGAAACGCAAAAATTATCGGATGCGCTGACAATCATATCGACATGTAATACAGACAATATTGATGGAACAAAGCTGCCATATTGACAAAAACAAACATGGTTAAAAAATGTTGAAACAAAACGGAGAAAATGAGGAAAGATTTATGAAAACTTGCAACTTATGGAATGCGACAGTGACGAAAAACTGCTATAATGACGCCACGTTTTTCGCATATGTGAAAATAATTTTCACATGCCCCCTAATAAAATAGCATGTATTACACAACATATATGTATTCATTACAGCAAATTGGCTGTTATTTGTACATATATAGACCAATTAACCCACACATGGGAAGGTACCTCGAAAAATAGAAAAACTACCTTCGACATCAGTATTTAGAATTTACATTTGTTGATGAATAGGTTTATAGCATACAACATATTAGGTATAACACGACTACGCAATTTCAAAGTATACTTAGAATTCTTGCTTGAGAACTAATGACATGTTACTTGTCCAGAATTAATTATACCGGTAATTACAATACTGGTATAAATAATGGACTGTAATGTGCTCTCTCTAGGAGTTTAAAGTTATTCATGAAGAATTTAGTTTCTACTAATAACTTTATAATAATGAATTAAGAATATTTGCATATACCAGTATCTATGTGCACCAAGACACACGTACGATTTGATTATAGCATCTGTATCTGTATCTGTATCTGTATTAGGTTCAGCGTAGGATCCTTCCGGATATAAGTACGCTGGTGCTGGATCAGTATGATGGTGTTTGACTGCTGGATGATGTTGTCTCCAGCAGTGAGGCACATGCACTTTCCTCAAGCTGATTCCATTCCAGGATAGTTTTTGAGAAGAATGAATGTTATAGTTCCTTTGTGTCGGCCTTGATCAGCTTGAAGGGTTTTGAGTTATTACACTCATAATTTTGCGCGATGTTTTGTGACTGATAACCCTCAAAGTGTTTAGCAACGATCTTTCGGCCCACTTTTTTGTCGATTAGTATTTCATGGGTTGTGACAGATGGCAACTTCCTGTCAACTATCTTACGGAAGAGTGTCAACCTCTGTGTGCGTCTTCTATCTTGGAGTGGGTGGAGTCCTAGATGGTCTTTCATGGCTGTAACAGCTCCTTCTTCCCTGGATCTCCAGTCATTGGTGATAAATCTGGCGGCTCATTTCTGGATCCGTTCAATTGCATCGATGTCTTTTTGCAGGAACGGATCCCATACCTCAGCAGCATAGTCGAGTTGAGATCTTACCAACGTCTCGTATGCTATTTGCTTGCTCTTTGATGGTGCCCGATGGAGGTTTCTTCTGAGGAAGCCGAGTGTACTGCTTGCCTTGTTCGTCATCTTATTTATGTGATTTGTCCAAGATAGGTCGCTAGATAGTGTGACGCCAAGATAAGGGGTATCATCGACTGCTTGCAGGATGTGATTGCAGAGCTTGTACATGTGGGTGGTCTTTGATCTTATTGACATCACGAAGCATTTTTTGGAATTGAATCTCATACCCCAGTCGTCTGCCCATTTTTCTAGATGATTGAGGTCTTGCTGGAGTGCTTCGTTATCCCTTTGAGATGTTATCTGTCGATAGAGGAGACAGTCGTCTGCAAAGAGACGTGTTTGTGATATTACACATTCTGGCAGGTCGTTTACGTGGCATAGGAAGAGTAGCGGACCAAGGACAGTACCGCTGATGGGGTCATTGTCACAAGGCTCCGGTCACATTCGTAGCCAGCTTTTTAAATCGATCACATTTGTATCCAGCTTTTCATATTCATGCGAGCTTCAATGAATAAGATTATGTTAGTCTCATTTTTCTGAGTTGATGAATGAAAAACAACATAAATTTTAATTTGATATTAGTTCACCTAATAACCTGAGGTTTCCGATCAATGTCGTTAGATGCTCGAATTATATTCCAATATAAGTTGATAAACGAAGTCAGTTTTGGAGCATGACGTCGATATTTTAGTAACGAACGCGATGACGTCATATTTCGCGCCATATAAAGCATGGAATTAGAAAAGCTGGCTACGAATGTGATCGCCGGCGAAAAGCTGGCTACATTTGTGATCGATTTAAAAAGCTGGCTACGAATGTGACCGGAGCCTTGTGACAATGACCCCATCGGCGACAGTACCCTGTGGAACACCAGACTCCACTGGTTCTTTTTGGGAACATGAGCCTTCGACAACGACTCTCATATGACGTTTAGTGAGGAAGGTGGTTAACCATTTATGGATGTTTCCTTTAATGCCATAGTTCTCGAGTTTTGCAAGTAATTTCTTGTGTGGAACAGTATCAAATGCTTGGCTAAAATCGAGGACTATCATGTCAGTCTGGATTTTCTTGTCGAAGGAGGTGAATAGGTCTTGAGTAGTGTTTATCAGTTGAGTCACGCATGAATGGCCCTTCCGGAATCCATGGTTTAAGCCGGTTATGATTTTGTGTTTTTCTAGATGGTTCATGATGTGTCGATAGATGATATGTTCCAATATTTTGCAGCTGACAGATGTAAGGGAGACAGGTCTATAATTCTCTGCTACATGTATATCACCTTTCTTGTAAACAGGTGTGATGTTTTCATTGAGCCAATCGTTTGGGAGGCTTCCTGTGTCTATTGACCTTTCAAATATGTGTTTCAGGCCTGGAGCGATGTGGTAAGCGCAGGTACGGAGCACTATATTTGGGATGGCATCGGGTCCTGGAGCCTTTGATTGTTTCACATCTAGTAGTAGTTTCACATCTAGTAGTAGTTTCGTGACGCCATCGAGTGATATGTTAAGCGGTTCAATCCATGGTGTTGATGCAGTTGATGTATGGCTTGCTCTGGTGGGGTCGGTATCTTTTGTAAAAACTGACCAAAATTGTTCCACTAATATCTCTGCTTTGTCGCGGCTGCTGTTTAGTAGTTGGCCTTTTCTTTTAAGCGGAGGTACTCCAATGTTGTCTTGGCGTTTGGCTTTCATGTAAGCCCAGAATGGTTTTGAGCTCACTAAATTTCATGCAAAGATAGACATAGATAAATGAAGTAATACTGATGGTGGTTAAGGGGGTGGTGTTGGGGTAGAAAACTGACAATGATATAAATATTAAGTTTTTTGCTTGCGATAATATTCAAAACAAATTCTTTGCAAAATGTAAACAAACTGAGATAATCCAGGCATTCCCCATAAATTATTGAGCTAACTCGAGTTCTGATTGGATGAGATTATCACCTGCATATTACTGCCACACAAATCATTGGGATTCATTAACTGCGGGGTAGCTTTATAATTGGGGAAACCCCACGAAACCTAAACTAAATTGATTGGATAAAATTCTTGACTGGGTAATTTTAAGCAATCAGTGTTGAGAAATGATTAGCTGCGGGGTATTTTATGAAAATTTATGAAAACTTGCAACGTTATGCCTTATGGAATGCGATAATCATGAAAAACTGCTATAATGACGCTATGTATAATATCGAGCTTTTATCTGTATCTGTAGATATTGCAGTGCAGGAACCTTCCGGTTATAGACACACTGGTTCAGGAGCTACCACGGCCGAGTAACTTTTAATATAACCCTGTGGTGACTCTATATAGTAGCATTCTTTATTACATATCTATCTATTAATATCACATGATCGCATACTTTCCTAGGTGTGTGGTAATTCTCAATAGCAACACATATGTGCTAATCTGTGTCAGACTATTTTATTGAGCATTTAGACTAGTTCGCGATGTTACTATTTTTAGCAACATATCAATTCAATTCATAACTGGGGACAACCCGAAGGTCAAGGAAATGTGGCAGTTTCAAAATAAAATCACACACTCCCAATCAAATAGATAATAAAAATACAATTTAACTCCAGGCCAAATAATAGCGATCGTTGGGATTTTTCTCCAAAATTAATAATCGTGTTGACACTATTTTTTTTTTAATAGTACATAACAGTATACTCTATAATTTGACATCAAAACTCTAATTATGATTCCGATCATAGTAATTTACTTTCTCCAAGGGATGGGTTAAACATTTGCCGATTGTGATCGGCCTCGTGTTGATAACTGATGAAGTTTTCTTTTTAGCTGACATTGTTCAATTCTGCAGTCTTGCTACAGGAAGGCGGAAATGCAATTGATAGACCAGAGGCTCGAAGAAGGTATGTTTTTCTCTCACAAAGTGGGATTGCAGCATTGATCTATATATTCATATCTCCATCAATAGCAGTGGAAACAAGAAAAAAAATTGTTTCTCCATACCTATGCTATCATTTATGTACCATCCACTTCAATATCTCTGTTTACTCCAATCGATCTATTAAAGGAAGAAATTGATTCAAGCAAAATAATTCCCGTTCCAACAATTTTTATTGTCGCCTTGGTTGATATGATTATGTGTCATTTCGGAGATAATCACAATCTACAGTTTATCTCAGAGTAACTTTTTTGAGAGTTCTGCTTAATATATGTTCTATCTGGCATGTTAAGACTAACATGTGGGTGTAAAACGCTCGCCCAGGTTATACAGTTCCTTAACCACCAATTTCGAGAAAGTACCAAATTAAAAGGCTTCAAAAAGCCAGCTCTTCTAAAAAGGTCCAAAAGACTCGACCAGCAGGTATTCAACCAGGACTGGACTACTATAAAAGTCTGGTCGTTGAGACTCGATTTTGGGGTGAACCTAGAACAAATTGTTTACAAGCTGTTTTCGGTGTCATTCGACGCGGAAAAGCATCAGGAACAACATATCAAAAATCCGCGTTGGGGAAAATTTGTTATCCACGATGGCGTCCAACATGGTTGTCTATACTACATCAGTTCTCGATATAAGTCATTATACGATATATAGTGGCATCAGAATTATGCCGTTATATCAGTTTGTGTTAAATTAGAATGCGGGAGCGAGTAGAGTGACACGGACAGAAAATTATACAATCGTGGCCATGAAATGGCTGTCAAAATGGCCGCAACTCCAAACCATACCACGTAGAAAGCAACATAATTGGGTAACCACATAAGAGTGAAATACGTATTGGCAATATACAAGTCGGATGTTAAATATCTTTAAAGGTACACACATCATTAAAACAGATCAATCTGAAGGATCATCGGTCACTGCACAGCAAGTCAACCCCCAATGATTTACGTCTTTAACGTTTGGGTGTTCTGCTTATCCAACATCCAACTGTTGGGCAAAACAAAAATAGCTTGTGCATGCAACACACGAACTAATGTTTCGCCTCACAGTGCATGGTAGTTTCATTCGGCATGGTGATTAAATATTGAATGCAACGCCGAAATTTAAGTGCATACTCTAGAGGTATAAATACTAGTTATATTTCCGGAATTGTCAACACTCCCAGGGATAATAAACGATACACGTGTGTCGCAATGGTTATTATACTGTAAAGAAACACTCATATCTTCAATGGATTAGCACCGAATCTCACCAGGTCAAAGAGACTGTACATAGTACATTGTATGTAAGACTAATTTTCATTCTGCTACAAACCCGGTTTGTTAGTAGACAATTTTGTTAAAATTACTTCAGTGGCCACTTTACAACTAGAATAAGCTACAGCGCAATGCACACTATTAGTTTTCAGTATATTTTTGTTTGAAAATATATTACCATTACCACCCACGTAATCGTGCTAAGTATCAGGTGATCATCGTTTAAGATGTTATTCCAACGTTGAACATTTACCCAATATTGTTAGTTGTGGTTATGTGTGCAACATACATGTGTAACGTTATGGAAAATGGGTAAACGCGGTGATGCGGTTGAAGACAACGTAGTAAGTTTCGCGTAGATGTGGCCTTGGTGAATTCAACCAAATATAATTTCCAGGTATAAACACAGTCTCTGTCACAGATTATGTAGGCAATTTTGGTCAAGTTTTGAATTTATTGAAGACAGTATATGGTACTCATTTGTGATTTAATAAATTTAGTTCATGGTACACCATCACGCATTCTTGTGATAAAAGCGAAATATTCGTGTTTTATCACTTAATCTGAGGCAACTATAACTACTATTTTGAGACACGTACAATAGGATCTACGCATTCTCCCCAGTACAATATGAACATAATTCATACCGTTTTATAGCAATTAATCTTTTAAGGTTTTATACCGTAGATATCAAAATAAATGGTGATCGGTCTCATTCGTGAGACTGCTCTGAATACATATATTTCTGCTTCTAGAGAAAGGCCGCATAGTCAATACATCCCTACTAAATCCCGTTTAGCTGTTTAATTACACATATATCACACGATTCAAGATTAGCGGTACAGATAAAAAAACTGCGTCATTTTTCCGTTTCTGGGCGCCCAAAAGTCCAGATTTAACCGTCCCACAAGACCCTGATTTCGCTTGCTCTCTCGTGAGATACATCAGAAAGAATTCGTACATCTCTAATCAAAAGTTTCTCTTATACTTGTAGTCATTCTTCCTCGCAATATTCGAGCGTTTGTTCACTCGTATAGGACTAGCTATTCAATTTTGCACTAAATGTAAATTTCATTCGATTTTGTCCATTTTAGTGGCCATTTTGGGAAAAATATTCTACATATATGGTTTACGACTATTAAGCAATGTTTGTGTATATTTCAATTTATTACGAATTTGGCATTAATTGGAGCACCTGCCGCAGAATTCAGTATTTTCCGATAACAACAGACATTATGGACGCCATCTTCAATAGAGAATTTTCCCCAAAGCGGATTTTGGATATGTTGTTCCCTACATTCTGCCCGACAATATGACACAAAAAACAGCTTGTAAAAAAAAAATTCTAGGTCCAATGCTTCAACGACCAGACTATACCTGGGAAAACTAGGAAAACCTATGATGATGAGCATGAAAAGACCATAAAGTTTGAAATCAAAATTAATCAATGTAAACTTATATGTCCTAAATTGACACACTTCCTCCAATTCCCGGCCCCCAACAGCGTTGAGGGCAAACTCGAAACTTTGGGTGGTTGGTTGGGCATTATTTCAATTTATTGATTATATTTCGGAATACTATGAAAAACTAATGTACTACTTTAATTTTACTATGGAGAAAACAACATTATTAAATATTAATTATCTGGATCTGCGTGCCTCTTCATGTGGCTATCACATTGTTTCATTGGTTCTTTGGGTTTGTTCACCAAATCTTAGAAGGAACCTAGTTTCTGAATGGTACACTGGCACCGGTGATGTATGTTGTGTACGAGACAATATTATAACTTTGTGCAAAACAGTAACTTAGGGGTCATCTCAAAACTACTATCGGGAAATCAGCCTATTTCCCGATAGATCCCGATAGCATATATATATACAGTTATCGGGAAATTATCGGGAAATGACGCAACGTTTTTCGGGAAATTATCGGAATATTTACATAGTCTATCGGGATTCTAACGGAGTTTACTTTCATTTCGGAGTATCATATTCCGAAAACAACGCATGTTGTTTGGAAAGTTTCTGTATCGCGATTACTCCGGACTTTTATCGGGATTTTATGTTTTATAGCCTATCTTTATTATTGATTTAATAGTTTCATAATATGAGAAATTGTTAGTGTAAAGTTTTACAGTATCAGGGGACACGTGTCGTAGAACTATTATATGTTATACTGTGGTGATCAGTGGGTGCTACGTACAATATCGGTATTTTACCCGGACAATACACCCATCGGGAAATCATCAAAATCAAAATCAAAACCAAATATGTATACAGTTGTATACTATCTTCAAAGCTTGTGTTTGTAATATGTTTAAATACCTCCGATTTTAAATATGGAGGAAATAAAGATATAAATATGTTATGGCGACTGTAAAAGATTTGTATCTATTCGCGAACACCGACGACACAATTAATGCATGCACAATCGAGTGCAGTCTTAACATGAGATGTTGTATGTTTTATTTTTATCCCGATTCCAGGACTTGGGGTCATCAATATTTACGTTTCTGGGAACAACACATGTGGCATTTCCGAGTATGTCTTGAAGAAGACAAATTATTTTCAGATTTCACACAGTGAACGGATTTATAAAACAATTTCAAACATGGGACAACTCCAGCTTAAAAAATATCGGGCCTGTACGTATATTCCGAATATACATAGCCTAGGCGAAATTTATTGCAATGTGCGACAGCATTTGATGTGCTTTATAACGCAATTGCATTTTTGTTTACCAGCACATGCATGGATCGCAAACAACAAAACTCGCCAGTAGAAAGAAAAATATAACTCTGCAGTGGGTTAAACTTTAAGCATGAAATTTTGCTGTTATGCCTACATTCTGCATGGTCATGCAGTTTCGGGGGGGGGGGGGGGGGGGGGGGGGTGCTAGATCGATCATGCATGCCATGAATATCTACTCAGTTCTCTACCCTTTAGTCAAGAGTACCGTATAGAGATTCGAAACATGACATATGGGGGGGGGGGTGTCCTGCCGTACATGTACAGTTTTAGCATTAACAATTTAGCAGGAAAATTCCATGCAAATCTGCAGTGCAAAGGTTATAAATACGCGAAGCAATCATAACATTTAACTGGCATGCAATTAAATGTGTGCATGGGCTGCTTTTCATACTCTACATTAATTTCGTATTCTGTAATTACTACTAATTATAAATAGGCTGCATTGATTATTTAGATTAAAGTTGAACATAGCCTAATTATGTTGACAGTGTCGAATTTCACGATTGCATCATCAAGGTCAAGGTAACACGATGCGATTTATTTACATAGTAGGCCCCTATATTTCGTCATCTTTTTTCAAAAAGTGTCTTGCTAACTTTTATTTAGTTTGATATCTCAAATGCGCATACTTTTATCGATATTAATAGCCAGTCCATCGTTTTAAAATGACTTGCCAATAAATATTATGTCATATATGACGGGCATGATCGACGCATCGAAATGTGCAGGGACCTATCGATCATAACTGGGTCAAGTACGAACATTAGGTGCATATGAGGTTCTCGGAGGGGTAAACAATTTTGTCAGCGCTGATTATTTTGTTCTTGCGTGATTACTAATGTTCACATTCACTGCGCATTATCACTTAGATAGTCTCCAGGAAATTCGCCAAATTGTGATGTGAAAAATTAAAGAATTGACTGCGTAAAACTTGTGTTATGTTTTATTTGTGTCAGTAAAGGCGGCGAGGCGAAAACGTGCAAGACGCACCATTTTCAAAAATAATGATTTAGCGCATTTCGTTATCTGCATTTTAAGAATTACCTTGTTAATTTTACACTGAGTATGATTGATAACAAAAAATACACGAGAGAATTTATATTTATTGGCCGTAGTTTTGAGAACAAATTTATTCTTGAATGATGAATCGAAATCCTGTCCTGGCAGTGTGAATTGTTTACTGGACACTGATGGCGCCAAAATATATGCGCAAACCGGGTGGGGAAAATCAGCCGAACAATATAGTTCTCAAACATTGTTTGAAGCAAGATACCTGCGATTGAAAATCAAATATTTGAAGCCAATGTGTAGTAATTATCGTAATCTTATGGCATTTATTTCACATGTTGGTAATTTATTCGATTTTTATCACGTTCACTTTGGAACAGTCTATTGCTAGTGTTGAAGGGATACTATCTTTATGAAACCATTTCTTTTTATGTTTCCTTCAGAGCGCTTCTAGGAGATATGTGCTGTATGAATAATATGCAAAAATAATTCAATGGACAATTTAATAACTTTGAATCAAAACTTGAAACGTGTAGAGTTTTAATTCTGTTAAACAAGCTTCCACCGCAATAAAAATGTGCTTATGAAGGAAGCTGTGGACGAATCCAAAAGTAATGACAACACATTCAACCTGAAACAGAAACAAATATATAAACAAAACAACATGCTCGATTTATCGATTATCAAAACAGACATAATTGTTCTTGAAATAAATGGGTAAATTATCGGAAAGTTGTCGGCAATATGCTACGTACATTACTTTCGGAAAGTTATCGGTAAATTTTCGGGAAATCAGCGTGTTATCCAGTGTTATCAGAATATTTAGATGCGGTATCGGAATATTTTCGGGAAATGGCGACCGCTCTATCGGGAAATTTAGAAGATAGTTTTGAATTATCGGGATCCTATCGGGATATTTATCGGGATCCCGATAGTAGTTTGGAAATGACCCCTTTATAATAGCCATGTGCTTGAGGCAACTGGCTATCCCGAAAAAGGTAAACAAACCGAAAAAGGTAAACAAACCGTGTTATCACATAAATCTTTTTGCTTTGTAAATTGCCTTTTATGTACCATCCACTTATCTCTGTTTACCTCAATGGATCTAAGGAAGAAATTTACTCGAACAAAAGAATTCCTGTTCTGACAATTTTTATTCTTACTTGTTGATATGTGAAATTTCAGAGATGATCACAATATAGCAACTTTTTTGAGAGTTCTGCTTAATATATTTTCTATCTAACGTGTTAAGACCAAAATCTGGATGTAAAACGCCATAATGGCTGAAATAAACCCTACTTTCTGGCTAAATTCCACACATACACCCACATTTTAGGTGATGAGAAGAAAGCATTGAAATAATGAACAGCTAGGCTAGCTCCAGAACCATTTTTTTATCTTTACATACATTTATTTCTGGAACATCATGGCATTCCTTGGCAATAAAATGAAAACACAAACATGAATGTTTAATTCAAAATGAAGGCCTATTCACTAGTAGATAATGCATGGCTTAGAATTGACTATGCCCAAGAACAGGGGGTCAATGACAAAATCTAGGATGAAAGGTTTAAATTTTTTGTATTTTAATTTTTGGGACCCACCACCTCGGGAACGCAAGTTTTTTTTCTGATAAACACCCATCCAACGCATGTTTTTTTTTTCAAGGGCAATTGGGGACCTTGCTCCAAAGATTGATAAAAAATTATGAAAATAGTAAAAGGTATGCATTACAAAGGCTATGAAATATATGCCAATCATGCAAGATTATGAAAGCACTAGAAATTTCATGAAAATCACCCAACACTATACTAGACAAAGATGTGTATGCACTACAGGGTGACTAGCCCCGAATGGTCACCCTGTCTCTGTTTTAATTACCGGTATAAAATTTTCCATCTGCAGTCTGTTCCAATAAAACAATAACAAGTAGAATATTGAAGAGCACATTGACAAAATACATTTATTCTATGCAATGGCAGAAACGAGAATCCCGAAATTAATAGTGCTATTTGTCCCCTCAAAATGTTTTTTCGAGGGACTATGGAAATGAGCGGTGTCTGTCAGTTTTACCATTGATCTGTTTGTCCTTCTGTCTGAAACATTTGTTGCCCGGATGATAACTTGATTATTAATTGACATATTAATGTCATGAAACTTAGTATGTGGCCTTCATATGAGAATGTCCAGATCACATTCTAATTTGGGTCTGGTCTGACCATTGAGGAAGGTCCTCAAGGGAGGCTCTCAATCATTGCAAAATCCTTGTAATGGTCTAGTGCTTTTGATAACTGTAACTTCATCAGTACCAGGATGGCATGGGTAGAAGCAGATTTTGCCTCTCCTTTTATACTCTATGTTGGTTGAGTGTGGATTTTGATTGGTCAGTGGGTTGAAGTCAGAGGGTTATGGACCCAGAAGAGGTCATGGGTTGTGTGCGGGTATGTTTTTCCGTTCGTGTTTTCGGGGTAGTTTATTCGGGTATATTGTCGCTTCCCAGTTTATACTGCAGTTCAGTGCGGGTAGTTTTCCTGGTATGTTGGATGTAGTGCTCCACATATGTCGGTTGACCCTTGATTCCCATTTAGTGTGCGGGTATGTTTCTTTAATACCAGTCACTGTGGTTCAGTGCGGGTAATATAGTAGAGGTATGTTGGATATATTGCTACAGATGACCTGGTGTGCCCTTGGGTTTCAGTATGAACATTTGGGGTATATGATTTGGAAGCTTGATTGCCCAAGTGGGGTTGCGGGTATGTGTCAAGCATGCATCGTTCATATGACCAGAAATGATGCATCTATATCGTTTTAATCATGATAGTGTTGGTCGTTGAAGCAGAATTTGGGGATCAACTGGAAGAAATTGGATACAAGTTGATTTTGGTGTCATTCGATGCAGAAAAGCCTTAGGAACAACATATCTAAAAATCTGCTTTGGGGAAACTTTGTTATCCAAATTGGCGTCCAACATGGTTGTCTATACTACATCAGTTTACGAAATAAGTCATTATACGATTTATTGTGGCATCCGAATTATGCTGTTATACCAGTTTGTATATGCTTAATATGCTTAATATGCTTAATTAGAGTACAGGAGAGTACAGAATAGAGTGAAACGGACAGAAAATTACACAATCGTGGCCATGAAATGGTTGCCAAAATGGCCGCAACTCCAAGCCATACCACGAAGAAACCAACATATTGGGTAAACACATAGGAGTGAATACGTATTGGTAATATACAAGTCGGTTGTTAAATGTCTTTAAAGGTACACACATCATTAAAATCTGAAGGATTTATTGGCCACTACACTGCAAACCCCCAATGAATTACATCTTTAAAGTTTGGGTGTTCTGCTTATCCAACATCCAACTGTCAGGCCAAAAACAATATTTTGGGCATGCAGCATACGAACTAATGTTTTGCGTCACAGTGCATGGTAGTTTCATTCGCCATGATGATTAATTGAATGTAACACCAAAATTTAAGTGCATACTCTAGCGGTAGAAATACTAGTTATATTTCTGGAATTGTCAACACTTCCAGTAATAATAAACCATACACATATGTCGCAATGCTTATTATACTGTAAAGAATGACTCGTATTTTCAATAGATTAGCACCGCATGTCGCCAGATCAAAAGACGGTACATCAGACATTGTATGTATGCTGCTACCAAACCAGTTTTTCAGTGACAATTTTGTTCAAATTACTTCAGTCGCCACTTTACAACTGGAATATGCTACCGCGCAATGCACACTATTAGTTTTCAGTATATTTCTGTTTGAAAATATCTTACGATTACCACCGGATAACCACCCACATAATCGTGCTAAATATCAGGTGATCATCGTTTAAGATGTTATTTCAATGTTGAACATTCACACAATGTGGTTAGTTTGGTTCTGTGTGAATCAGATGTGTGTAACATTTACTAGTATGGAGAAGGAGTATTAAACGTGATGTTGCAGTTGAAGAAAACGTTAAGTTTCGCGTAGATGTGGCCTTGGTGAATTCAACCAAATATAATTTCCAGGTATAAACACAGTCTATGTCACAGAGTGTGTCAATGCTTAATATACCAAATGCCATTTAGCTGTTTAAGTACACATATATCACACGATTCAAGATAAGCAGTGCAGATAAAACTGTTATTTTTCCGTTTCTGGTCGCCCAAAAGTCCAGAATAAACCATATTTCACGATACCGTGATTTCTCTTGCTCCCTCATGAGATACATTTATAGAGATAATTCTTACAGCTCTTATCAAAAGTTTCTCTTATGCTCTGCAACCATTCTTCCTTGCATAATTCGAGCGTTTGTTCACTCGTATTAGTAGAGGCTCTTTAAATGTCAATTTTTTGCGCAAATTTGTGCATTTTGTGAAGAAATATAGCGACTATGCTATAAATGATGTTGCTTGATATCTCAGGCACCAGAAAACAAATGTTAGACACCTGGGGGTCGTGACTGGGTGGATTTATGATGTCATCAAGATGGCCGCCACCCAAAATTTCAGAGTAGGCACTGCATCTGTTTAATTAATAGCTAGTAGTGAATTTATGACAGGAAGTATAATATTTCTCTACTGTTGTGATAATATTACAACAGGCTTCACTTTGACAGAAAAATTCACCACAATAAACCAAGATGGCTCCAAGATGGCGACCGAAATTCAGAATTATTATGAATTTATACACTTGTCTCTTAAAACATTCACAGTTGTTTAAAATTGGTGACTAATAGCAACTTAATTTTAAATAAATCTGAATACCTATACCATTTGAACTTGATAATATCCCCTCCTTTGGGTTTTATTCCTACCAAATATTGTTAAAAAACTGAATTCATAAATTTGCTATGAAATTTTACCAAAAATAAATTTTGTGACCCGAGCCAAGTATTAGCCAGAAATTAGCTGAATTTAATTAAGAAAATGTGCAACAATTTTAAATATATAGTTTGCCATATAACTACAAACAAAAAAGTTAATATATATTCAAGATGTGGCTAAAATGGTTGCCAAACTAGAAAAAGCTGTTCAATTTTCTTTGATATCACTTCTAATGTGCGACTTTATAGTGAATATGGGTGAATATATTTGCCCCATGCAGGTGAAAGAACATGGAGTTATGAAACAATATGAATATCTTGTGAACAATGGCTATTTATACCCAAGATTTCAAGAGAATGAAATCACGAAAATGAGACAAAATCATAAAAATGGCAACCATGAACAATTTCAGAGATGGAATTGAGTCTGGGAGGAAAATTTAGATAGTAAAATTATTATGTTTCGCAATCAATGATTCCATTGCATCACACTTGCTCTTGGCAGTGGAATTTTTAACTCAAAATCTAAGATAATTCTAATTATTGATGATCTTTCACACTCGCCTTATTCACAGCAGTTTGAAATGGGTGGGTAATAGCAACATTATTTTCAATAAATTCCGGTATCTAATCATTCGGCAAAAATGACATGTTAGATTGACATATTATTATTATATGCATCTAAATTCAAGATGGTGATGGAGATGGTTACCAAAATGGAGAAATCATCAAAATTTGCTAATTTCGTTGATAACGCCCCTATAAAGGTGGGTTTCAGTGACTACTGGTAAACACATTTGTTCCCTTTGGCAAAAGACCAAGGAATGCTGAAACAAGATGAATATTTTGCGATCAGTAGCTGTTTATACTGAGATTTAATGAGAATGGAAACATAGAAACCACAAAAATTGGATAAATTCATCTGATGCTGACCTGTTTAGAAAATATCCAAATCTGAATATATGCTGGTGACATCCATCATTATATGTACATCGGAAATTGCTTTATCGGGTGACTAGACTGGAGAAAAATCCCTAACTCAACAATAAGGCTGTCGGTATTGAGCATACTTGAATTACTTCATCTTGATATTGCCCCCTAATGGAGTTTGGATAAGAATTGTTCACTTGACTCCTGTATTGCCATCATACTAAGTCAATTCTACCGAAATTCAGCTTGTCATGGAAATTAATTGAATGAACGTCAAACAATGCAGTACCCAAAACAGTAGCGGCATAAAACAAGTTGACATAACAGACGTACAGCTTCCATGTTAACATGCTTTATAATTAGTGTATACCAAGTCCAAATATAAGAGTAGGAGCTAATATTTGTGGGATTTGTCGTTGATATTAATATACATGTACGAAAACACAGGGTATACTTTTGTGAAACTGAGAAAATTAACAATTGCTTGTTCTTGAATAACATCTAGTTCAAATCCAATGCACTGTGTGAGTGCATAAGGACATTGTAAGACAATAATAGCTTTGTCGCAGACTACCAAACGAGATAATTCAGATGTGTGCTCTGAGTGTCTTCTTTGAAGAATGCATTCGCGGGTTTCTACCAGCCATCTGCTTAATTCATGCGAATACTAGCGACTAGAGATACATTATGTTGAGGTTCGTACCAAAACAGAAACCGCTGTGGAGCACTGGAAAGCTCATAGTTCAACTCACTGACTCTACACCCAAGATTTGCTAAAGCATGGCTGATTTTGATCGATAGAGGAAGGATAGGAAGATAGCCTCAAATAATGAGTAGATAGTTCTCTGGACATCACATATGCTCAAGTTTGTTCTGTGTATGATCCCCATCTTCCTGAGAGAACTGATGCAGACATCAAGTTTATATTGGATACCCTCATGTCATATTTGTCACATGTGTTGTCGAAGTTCTTCTATCCTTGCTTTATACGGCGGACCCATCAAAATGCCATTTAAGAAACATGTTCACACCAAATTTTTATTAAATGCCAGCACTTCTGTAATTGTAACGGCTATTGGCAATGTTCCAAAAGTTATCTTGCCCACTGAACTATATGGTATATTCCCAATTTAACTAGGAAGGGTTAACAAACCCTGAGTTGAAAACCGTACGAAAATTCTATGGTACATTTTATCATGGTTCTTGACAACCTGTAATATCCGGCCACGTGATCTCCGATTCCACAAAAAACAATCGCCAGCTTGACTCATCCTCTATTTTCCTAGTTGGTTAGCTGGAGGAACATCTCCTATTAAAAATCGAAGCTAAGTGTTGACAGTTTTTTTTTGTATTATACAAAAGACAGTTTTGTTTTTGTATTGTACAAAAAAGCATTACTTCCTTTGGTTATTATTGTTTGTGTGCAATTGACACAAAGACTACGTGAGCGGACTCGCGTTGTTATATCGTTTTAAGATCGTTTTCATATCGGCTTTATCTGTTCGGATGACTCGTTTCGTTTTGTTTTTTTAAATTCCATATTTTTAAACAGTCGATAAAACAAAAATGGAATCTAACTTCTAAGAAGATTTGTCGCCGAAAGGCAGAATAATAAGAATTTGTGCAAACCAAGGTTATTTGACAGTCACAATCGATTAGCTTATTGCCGTTAGTTGCCACAGCCAAGGTGCTTATCAACATAAACACAAAAACGATGTAAGCTAGACCAGGTACAGAAGATCTCCTTCCCTGTAGCTTCCCCTCGTTTCGAGGGTCCCACCTTTGAGACCAGTACACTGACACTTGTCGATAGTGCTCCCCTCATTGGCTTTGCAACTTGGGGCGATAGTTACACCAAACAGGGAGCGGGAGGGGCAACCCATTTGGCCACAATTGGTGGGCTCCCTGGACTATCGAACAGGACGCCAATTCGTATCCTCGGGTCATCCTTTGGCTACTAACACTCGCATTACGCCGTCCATCGCTACAAGTCGACAGCTCGGTGGGTCAGCACGGCTGGGGGTTCGCCCTCTCCATACGTTGTTAATCCCTCCGTGCCTTCTGCCCCAGCTGGGCTTGGAATGGGATCGCAGTTCCCAAGCATATTTCGTCCTTATTATCCGCCACCACCTCCGTGGGCTTGGCAGACAGGTTACTGGCCGCCTTCTGGCCAACATGAGCCAGTATTTAAACTTCGGGTTTGTATCCAAATGTCAAAGAATTTGTTCCCCGACACCGTTTGAGCAGGAGGCGTGCTTCGGAACCGATACCTACTAACCTTACATCGCCAGTTCGGTCGGTTGTATATCGGGATCCAGACGAGCTCTCGCTCCATCCCTCAGGGGTCCCGATTACCTAACATAAACCCATACATGCGCTCACGAGGGAGCTCAGATAGTTGTTTGGGGTTCTCTGATGCAGCCAAGCGCAGGAAGCTAATTACTTTTGAAATTTTGATTCGCAAATAACCTCATATTGACATCATAGATAGCATTGTTCTTAAATCATATAAAATTCATAAGAACCTAATAACGTTCATACAGACTGAAGAACATTCTTGCCAGTTGCTTCCCCATCGTGCAAGATATTCACTAGCATTGGGTGTAGGATGCCAGGTCATGTGATCCACCCACTAGATTCGCACTTCGGGCAATGGTTGTCTCAAGAATGAGGTACAATCGGAGGGGCACCTTGAACCATCGACCCGTCGGGGGCCAGTCAGAAGAGCAAGAACGGTTGGGGCGCAGTGCGCCTTGGTCTCTGTATTTCACTTCCTACCTGCCATCGGTTTCTGCTGGTTTTGGGTTGGTGCCACAATCACGGTGCATGTTTCTCACATTTTTTCATTTTCCAACTCCATGACAGGTATCTCGGTTCCTAGCTGCGTTCAAATCATGGATACAGTGGCCTGTGATTTCTCAGTTTGGTTTAACTTTAGAGCTGGCCGGTGTTTCAACATATTGAATATCGTCAGTTGAAAATGCAAAGCCTTATTGAAACCATGAGTAAATTATATCTCAATGCCAGGCTCCAAAATAAGTTTACTTTTGTGAGAACCCAATGCTGAGGCAAGTTAGTCATACAGCACTGAACTTTGAAAAGTTTTGTGAGAATCATTACGAGAATCGTTTTGGTGATTCTCATTGAATCTTAAGGCTTGCAACCACTTGTTGACTACGTTGACTACTTTCGCAGACAGCTGGTTAGATGTAGCCTTTCGCAATCACTCTGATTTCTTCTTATCAATGACACGAGACACATTGACAGCGTCGGTTGTATTTTGGGGCTCATGGTCCTTAATGTTCAGTGGTTCATTAGGATACTCTTGTTTGCATATTACAGGGTTCATTATAAAGGTTCCGTAATTGTTTGTATGCGCGAGCTCGTGTCCACACGCTGGGGTCTCCATTGGTAATTACGGCAGTAATCTGGAAACCGTAAGCTTGTAATTCGCTCAATGTTGTGGCAAACTTTGGAAGGCAGGAACTTAATTGACGGGACACATGACAATGAGGTCATTCCACGAATAGGCTACTCCTTTACTTCCTGGTTATACGGAAAACGCAGCATTTTCTTTCTAGTAACCGCTAATACTACACGGCCCTATTTGAATCTTCATTAGTGGGTCATCTCAGCACATTTGATTCTTCTGGTGCTTTCCGAAAAACAGCATTGTATTGTGCTCTGTCATCAAAGGGACTCTAGGTTTCCTACAAATTTTCTTTTTGTTCCAAATTACATGTATGGGTTCCTATATGTAGGAGTTAGTCATCAGTATAATATCCATTCGACTTTCTTCCGGCTATTTTACAGGGTCGGTGCAATCAACTATTTCGGCGAGAATCCCTTCCCGGTCACTAGTACAGATTATCGGTCAATGATATCTCAATCCTTATAGACAATGGCATATCATGGATTAGTCGGTGTCTGGGCCCTTTTTGAGCTTGCAGCTGTTTTTTCATCGGGCTAGATCTCGTATTAGGACACTGCCCCCCTCAAGAATTGACTTTGGGATTGGTTCTATTGTTTTTATGGGATCTATTTTATAATTTGAGGCTTTTGCCTCTGGTTGTTTCTTCATGTCCCTTTGTCTACACGTGGGTTAGCCTAGATGTTAAGTGCATTATTTCGCAATCCCCTCGATTTTCTACCCGGCCGGAGATTTCTCGTCAAATAGTATTTTTCTGTTTCCATTCCCTCAGGAAATAGATATTTATTCCCTTCTGGGGGGGGGGGGGGGGGGGGGGGGGGGGGGGGGGTGTTGCACATTCCTTGTCCAGCAAATACTCGGCTGATACATTAATGGCTCTAAGCTCCGAAGGGGAAGTCAACTCCGTCTCCGTGTCTTTCTGAAACTATCTACTTTATTTGCAGGATCTTCAATCCAAGTCACCACTATTTGTTTAGTTTGGGCCCTCTGGTAGTTGGCCAACATGTATTTGTCTTATGGTATAATTACATACATTGGCATATGGTGATATTGTATATATTGTAGGTTATCAGGTCAATCCAGTTCTTTGATTGAGGTACATAGCGGTGTTTATTTTTCATCGTAGCCTCCACCTGCCAGAAAATTCTATATAGTTCAGTGGGCAAGATAACTTTGACGGAGATACAATATTTTTCAAAATAAGTAAAATATATATCTCCTAGAAGTATCTTGCCCACTGAACTCTGAGCTCCCTCCCAGGGTTTCGCACCCACCCCGCTCAGGAGGAATGTCCTAATGGGGGGAATAGAGGATGAGTCAAGCTGGCGATTGGTTTTTGTGGAATCGGAGATCACGTGGCCGGATATTACAGGTCGTCATGAACCATGATAAAATGTACCATAGAATTTTCGTACCGTTTTCAACTCAGGGGTTGTTATTTAAACCATTCCTAGTTAAATTGGGAATATACCATATAGTTCAGTGGGCAAGATACTTCTAGGAGATATATATTTTACTTATTTGGAAACATATTGTTTCCGCATTAATGCACAGTACGATTTGTCTGTAGAGGTGATTGAACTCACAGACATGTTGAGATACATGTATTATTGTTGGGTGGAAAGTTTGTAGTATTCCTTCCAGATGTTTTATAGATGAACGTTTGCTATCACCTGCAATGAATTCAGGTCTGCAGAAAACACAGGTCATTAAATGATGAAAAGCTAAAACTGAGTAACAGTTGAAGTCAATTTCAGTTATCGACTCTTCAAATAGCTAACAATCCACAATCTTCTCTCAATTCAAGCATAACGTTGTTGTCTAATACTTCTACCTTTTTCGCAGTATCTTCATTCTCACGCTTTCAGCTTGTAATTGGCAATCTGATCGGATCCGACTATTATTATGGTTGTACGGAGGTTTGTCCGCAAATTATCTAAACCAAATGAGTTCGATGGACAATTAGAGGATTTCATACGAGATTGTGGGGTTTCTGTGATTCTAAGATCTTTACTTTCTGTTAATACCAAACAGTTGTTGTATAATGCTAATAAAAGTCCCCATGTGCACACTTCGCAAGAACTCTTAATAAACATACCAGTCACTGTATCAAGTTGCTTCAATGTCCCATCATATGGCATGGGCCAAAGATGAGCTTTATATGGTGTTTTGGTGAGGTATTTCCTAACTACATATCCAGGCATTAGGCATTTTTCTTTTCACGATATGTTTTCGTTGACAACCAGGAAGAAGTTGAGGAGCCTTAACGGCTGTTCTCGACATGGACAATGACAAACCTTAGGCTATTTTTGCCCGATACTGATGTTTTTGTTGTATTCTAAAATAAACTGACCAGCACTAACTCGGTTATGTGCACAGTTCTGTTTAATAGACTACAGGCTGTAGTCTACAGTGAAGTGAATATGCAATGTATCTGCTATGAAGTCAGCAGCCGTATTGAAATTTATTTAATAAATATGTATTATGGACTCTCCATGCCATAACCAAAGCAAACATGCTATAACATATCTCTGATATGCAGTCGGAAAGTTTTCTGGTGTGCTCTGCTGTTAGCATGCGGAATGTGTTTGTAATTCAACTGTAGTTGTTGGGGCGAGTTGGTTGTACATAGATAGGCTGTCATCACTGCGACCATCTATTGGTCGAAGTAACAAGAGTGGTACATCTGCTGACTCACATCTTGAGGAGTGTGACAATGTCTCAACTATTCAAACGGGTGATGAAACACACAGATATGCCAAAACAAGAAACAAAAAAATGCCTGTTTCATAAAAAATATGAAATAAGGTTCTAATGTGTTGCACTAAAATATGTAATGCATGTGTGTTGCTGGTATTTCTAAGTTGAACAATTATATTTTCCGGTGTCAGTATGATAGCAATACAGACTTCGACTTTGATAAAGTCAAGTTGGGTTACTGCTCCTGAAATTATTCAAAATTGTTGTGGCCGGACGAAATCAACGTGGCCAACTATTCATCAAGAATAGACAACTAATAAAGCAGATCTGCCCAAACGAAATAATATATCCATAAAGTTTGATTTCTCTCTGTATTATGACAAGGATTCTTTTGTGTTCGAGTACTCGTTATGCTCTTCTAATGATACAGTCAGCACATATCCAGTTTGAGTTCCTTCCCTAAAACGGGCAGGATCATTTGAATTATATTGGGCAATTTCATGTTAGGTTTCTAAGAATCCATTCTGATATATTCTCGGTTATAAAAAATTTATTTTTGTTCAAACATAGTCACAACATACCTTAAACATGATGGTATCTATATTATTTTGGGCGAATATATCCACCTCCTTTGCAAAATGCCATTTGAGAATATAAACATTTGTAAAATGTTTAATTGTGAGTTTTGGCCGCCATTTTGGCGATCATCTTGGGTCAAATAAATCAATGTCGAGTGTAAATGAATGACACTAACCATATTTAAAACTGTGTACACTTTTGTTTATTTTATTCTGCCTATTTATGTCCAAGATTAATCTAGAACCTTGAGAAGCAAGTTTTTTTGGGGAAATTACATAGCACATTATTTAATTTGCATTTTTATGTTTACTCATACCTGTAGATGTAGACACTTTATGCATGGTGCGATAACTCAAACATTTTCTAATGGATCAGAACCAAATTTTGTATATGAGTTTCTCAGACCAAAATACAGATCTGTTTTGTTCCGAGTTTTTTTTACAGAGTTATGGCCCTTTTTCGACTTAGAATTCATGGATGCTACGATAACTAAAAAATAATTATCTGATCAGAACCAAATTTGGTATGCGAGTTTCTCCACCTAAAATACAGTTCGAGTTCGAATATGGGTTTGATCAGATTATTTTTAATGGAGTTATGGCCCTTTGACATAGAATTCATGCATGCTTCGATAAATCAACCAGTTTTCATCTGATAGGAACCAAATTTGATATGTGAGTTTCTCATCTCAAAATACAGATCGAGTTTGAATATGGGTTAGATCCTATTTTTTATACCAGAGTTATGGCCCCTTTTTAACTAAGAATTTAACAAATTTGAGATTATAACTTGTGATATCAGTTAGGGGTCATCTCAAAAGTACTGTCGGGATCCCGATAAATATCCCGATAGGATACCGATAACTCAAAACTATCTTCTAAATTTCCCGATAGTTCCCGATAGAGCGGTCGCCATTTCCCGAAAATATTCCGATACCTTATCTAAATATTCCGATAACACACTGATTTCCCGAAAATTTCCTGATAACTTCCCGAAAGTAATGTACAACAACTTTCCGATAATTTACCCATTTATTTCAAGAACAAATATGTCTGTTTTGATAATCGATGAATCGAGCATGCTGTTTTGTTTATTTGTTTCTGTTTCTGGTTGAATGTGTTGACATTACTTTTGGATTCGTCCACAGATTCCTTCGTAAGCACATTTTTATTGGGGTGGAAGCTTGTTTAAAAGAATTAAAACTCTACACGTTTCAAGTTTTGATTCCAAGTTATTAAATTGTCCATTGAATTATTTTTGCATACTATTCATACAGCACATACCTCCTAGAAACGCTCTGAAGGAAACATAAAAAGAAATGGTTTCATAAAGGTAGCAAGCATCCCTTCAACACTAGCAATAGACTGTTCCAAAGTGAACGTGATAAAACATTCAAATATATATTTGATAAAAATCGAATAAATTAACAAACATGTGAAATAAATGCCATAAGATTACGATAATTACCACACATTGGCTTCAAATAGTTGATTTTCAATCGCAGGTATCTTTCTTCAAACAATGTTTGAGAACTATATTGTTCGGCTGATTTTCCCCATTTGCGCTTATTTTTTGGCGCCATCAGTTTCAAGTAAACAATTCACGATTTCGATTCATCATTCAAGAATAATTTTTTTCTAAAAAACTACGGCCAATAAATATAATTTCTCCCGTGTATTTTTTTATCAACCATACTCAGTGTAAAATTGACAAGGTAATTCTTAAAATGCAGATAACGAAATGCGCTAAATCATTATTTTTGAAAATGGCGTGTCTTGCACGTTTTCGCCTCGCCGCCTTTACTGACACAAATAAAACATAACACAAGTTTTACGCAGTCAATTCTTTAATGCTTCACATCACAATTTGGCGAATTTCCTGGAGACTATCTAAGTGATAATGTGCAGTGAATGTGAACATTAGTAATCACACAAGAACAAAATAATCAGCGCTGACAAAAATGTTTACCCCTTTGAGAACCTCATATGTATGTTCGTACTTGACCCAGTTATGATCGATAGATCCCTGCACATTTCGATGCGTCGATCATACGCGTCATATATGACATAATATTTAGTGGCAAGTCATTTTAAAACGATGGACTGGTATTAATATCGCTAAAAGTACGCGCATTTGAGATATCAAACTAAATAAAAGTTAGCAAGACCATCTTTTTGAAAAAAGGCTATGTTCAAATGCAGCCCATTTATAATTAGTAGTAATTACAGAAAACGAAATTAATGTAGAGTATGTAAAGCAGCCCATGCACACATTTAATTGCCAGTTAAATGTTATGATTGCTTCGCGTATTTATAACTTTTGCACTGCAGATTTGTACGGAATTTTCCATTCATATTTTCACAGGTCTGTATAGATGCTCTTTATTTTAATTTACCATATTACGATTCATGAACCAACTATGGAATATTACTGCTAAATTGTTTAATGCTAAACCTTTACATGTACAACAGGACAGGCCTCAGCCTAGGGGTCCAGAACAGGGAGACTTGAAGTCTCCCTCCAGGAAATTTAGGGAGACTTCAGGAAATTTAGGGAGACTTCAGGGAGAAGTGGGGAGACTACGAAAAATTGACAATTTTCAAATATCGTTTTATTTTATAACATCTGACAATAAAATTTAAAAAAAGATAAAATAAGAAATAAAACTAGCGGCTTTTCGAATTCCCGGTGGGAAATTCGTATACTTCCATATAATTAAAGGTTTATAATGATTCTCGTTTTACATGTATTGCGCTTCACCACTATCTATTTCTTCTTCTCTCTTCCCATTTCTCGCGTTGATGCTACTTTTATGTTTTGATTTTTATGGTGTACACCTGTTTGTTTGTTTTCACTGTCATCCGTAGTTGACCAAAGTCTCAGGTACTGTGTTTCTCTGGTACTTTGTGCACAAGTACTTTTACCAGTGAATGTTTGAAGTCGCGTTATATCTGGGAAAATTCAATTTACATGACTAAATAGTAGCATGTGATTGCCCCTATACTTCTGAAATATGAGACTGCTTCAATAATTCAATAGCATTAGGTATGTCTGTACACGTACCAAGAATATAGACACGTCTGCCAAATTACAGACATTGTAATTTGTATCACAATGCGGACAAGACAATTGAGTACACAAATAGTCATACTATTTGTCTTGATATAAACGGTAAATATTGTTTCATGATCACATACAAGATACGATTAAGTTACTGGTACGTACGTTTTACGATATAATTATAGTGTTGTCATGAGTAAACCGTTCGCTCCAAAACTCAGGAAATCGCACTCAAGTGGCGCGTTGATACTCCTAATAACATCCACTCATCAAAAACGTTATATCCCCATGTTTGATTTTTGGAGTATTTTTTCACCTTTCGTTTTCGGTGGAATTTACATATTTGGACCCACCAGAATGCGAGCTCTCTGCTGGGCAGGTTGCTTATATAGTAGAACGATCAAAGTTTGGGAAATTATCTACGGTATATCAAAATACCTGGTCCTGCGTTAGCTCGCTCTTTCGTTAGTCCGTTTCGATTTGGCGGGAAAAATAGGTTAGTGATACAGCACTTTATAACTATTCTCATTTAGAATATAAAGCCTCGCCAAGAGTAAACCTTTCGGCTTTATGGCGATTGAAGCAGACATGACTAAGTTGCGCCTGATCATTAGCTATCACATCCACTGATCAAATTTTTTTTATCTTGATGTCTGATTTTTTGGAAAAATTTTCCCCTTTTGATTTTCGTTGAAATTTGTCAAAAGTTTGAACCCACCTGAAGCGAGGTCGCTTTCGGACAGGTTGCTTTGATACTAGAGTGGTCAAACTTTGGAATTGTAACTTCTGGAAACCGCCGTATCTGGTACCGAATCAATCTTGCTTAATAATTAGCCCGTTTAGATTTGATACTATAAATAGATCATTTTTTGTCCCGGTCGTAGGTCGGTAACGGTCCGGCCTAAAAACTAACAAGTGGTATATTTGGGTCCGCATCACTCTTCCCATTCGGAGCATGCAATAAAAAATTTACACCGCTGGACTTGTTTTTTTTTGTTTTTTTTTTGTTTTTTTTTTTTGCTAAATCTGCCGTTTACATCCGCCACCGGTCTGCCTGGTCTCACAATCCGGTCTGGTCTCACAACCCCGGCATGGTTTCACCGCTTTTCCGGGCCTGGTCTCACCCTCTCCTGAGCTCCAGCACCTCCAACAGCCATTTTCCTCCATTAGGGAGAGAAATTTATGATTTTGGACATTCAGGGGTCGGTAACTCTGTCAATTTTCAACCGATTTAGAAAATTTTCACGGCATCGTTATCGGTGTAAAATGTAGACTATGACATGTAAGTTTGGTCGCAATCTATGAGACTTTATTTTTCACGACTTTGAACACCCGTCCCCCACTCCCCGGGTAATATCGGACAACGTCCATTTTGTGGAACTGAACTACATTTAAGTTGCTCTGTATCATAAAATTTGTCCGGTTCCGCTGCCTCAATGCGTTCCAGATATACTCCACAATTGTCGATAAATGTGAGAGGCCGGTTTAAGGGCCATAACTCCATAAAGAAAGCACGGACAAAACTCTCAATGGCTCGACCACTATATAATCTAGAATTTGTACACACGCCGAAAATTTCAGCGTTGTACGTTCAGCGGTTCCTGAGATTAAGCGTACCAATTTTACTCAGAAGAATAATAATAATAATAAAAATGGAGAAAGGTTAAAGGGCGATAACTCTATAAAGGAACGTTGGGCCGAAATCCGGATACCGGTATTTTCAGTAGCTCTTAGATGTCTACCTTCCCCAGAGATTTCGCGTTCCTACTACCATCGGTTGCCTCAGTATCGCCAATTAAACGGAAAACTGGGTCAACAGAAATACAATATACTCCCATATTAAAATATGGAAGTATAATAATATACCTGCTAAAATTGTTTGTGATGGTTATCATAAGTAATATTGGCATTTCTGAGTTCAGTAGAGCCATTTCTATGCGAAAATGCCATTACCACGACAATAGGTGACTTGGTGATAAAACCTCTCTATCTCAGTCGGTTTTTAAGCTAGAGTGTTGCGACCGGTGTCATTGAGTTCGTCTTCGTGAGATCTACACGATAGGTATATTTGCTTGTGAATATCCACATATAACTTCGAAAACATGACCATATCTCAGCTATTCGCCGAAATATTATTTTCAATCTGACATCATTGTATTCGCCTCGATAATCCCCGTCGAATGACACCAACCCCATTTATCTGCGTTAACGGGTTCTAAACTTGTATAAGTTTCAAATTTCAGCACTTCAATCTGCATGCATCTAGCCAATTTTCGCCCGATTATGCCCAAATTTCGCGTGCCTGCTCATTCGTGCATGCCGATCATAAATTGATAACAACAACCTTTGTCCGAGCATCGGTCTGGGAGGAGTTGCGGACACAAGGGTTTTTGCGTCATTTTTGGACATTCAGGGGTCGGTAACTCTGTCAATTTTCAACCGATTTAGAAAATTTTCACGGCATCGTTATCGGTGTAAAATGTAGACTATGACATGTAAGTTTGGTCGCAATCTATGAGACTTTATTTTTCACGACTTTGAACACCCGTCCCCCACTCCCCGGGTAATATCGGACAACATCCATTTTGTGGAACTGAACTACATTTAAGTTGCTCTGTATCATAAAATTTGTCCGGTTCCGCTGCCTCAATGCGTTCCAGATATACTCCACAATTGTCGATAAATGTGAGAGGCCGGTTTAAGGGCCATAACTCCATAAAGAAAGCACGGACAAAACTCTCAATGGCTCGACCACTATATAATCTAGAATTTGTACACACGCCGAAAATTTCAGCGTTGTACGTTCAGCGGTTCCTGAGATTAAGCGTACCAATTTTACTCAGAAGAATAATAATAATAATAAAAATGGAGAAAGGTTAAAGGGCGATAACTCTATAAAGGAACGTTGGGCCGAAATCCGGATACCGGTATTTTCAGTAGCTCTTAGATGTCTACCTTCCCCAGAGATTTCGCGTTCCTACTACCATCGGTTGCCTCAGTATCGCCAATTAAACGGAAAACTGGGTCAACAGAAATACAATATACTCCCATATTAAAATATGGAAGTATAATAATATACCTGCTAAAATTGTTTGTGATGGTTATCATAAGTAATATTGGCATTTCTGAGTTCAGTAGAGCCATTTCTATGCGAAAATGCCATTACCACGACAATAGGTGACTTGGTGATAAAACCTCTCTATCTCAGTCGGTTTTTAAGCTAGAGTGTTGCGACCGGTGTCATTGAGTTCGTCTTCGTGAGATCTACACGATAGGTATATTTGCTTGTGAATATCCACATATAACTTCGAAAACATGACCATATCTCAGCTATTCGCCGAAATATTATTTTCAATCTGACATCATTGTATTCGCCTCGATAATCCCCGTCGAATGACACCAACCCCATTTATCTGCGTTAACGGGTTCTAAACTTGTATAAGTTTCAAATTTCAGCACTTCAATCTGCATGCATCTAGCCAATTTTCGCCCGATTATGCCCAAATTTCGCGTGCCTGCTCATTCGTGCATGCCGATCATAAATTGATAACAACAACCTTTGTCCGAGCATCGGTCTGGGAGGAGTTGCGGACACAAGGGTTTTTGCGTCATTTTTGGACATTCAGGGGTCGGTAACTCTGTCAATTTTCAACCGATTTAGAAAATTTTCACGGCATCGTTATCGGTGTAAAATGTAGACTATGACATGTAAGTTTGGTCGCAATCTATGAGACTTTATTTTTCACGACTTTGAACACCCGTCCCCCACTCCCCGGGTAATATCGGACAACGTCCATTTTGTGGAACTGAACTACATTTAAGTTGCTCTGTATCATAAAATTTGTCCGGTTCCGCTGCCTCAATGCGTTCCAGATATACTCCACAATTGTCGATAAATGTGAGAGGCCGGTTTAAGGGCCATAACTCCATAAAGAAAGCACGGACAAAACTCTCAATGGCTCGACCACTATATAATCTAGAATTTGTACACACGCCGAAAATTTCAGCGTTGTACGTTCAGCGGTTCCTGAGATTAAGCGTACCAATTTTACTCAGAAGAATAATAATAATAATAAAAATGGAGAAAGGTTAAAGGGCGATAACTCTATAAAGGAACGTTGGGCCGAAATCCGGATACCGGTATTTTCAGTAGCTCTTAGATGTCTACCTTCCCCAGAGATTTCGCGTTCCTACTACCATCGGTTGCCTCAGTATCGCCAATTAAACGGAAAACTGGGTCAACAGAAATACAATATACTCCCATATTAAAATATGGAAGTATAATAATAGAGAAAAATGGAGAAACATAAATGGGCGATAACTCTGTAAAGAAACATTAGGTTGAAATCCGGACACCTTTATTTTAAGTGGCTCTCTGGTGCCTACATTTCCAAGAAATTTCGCGTTCCTAGTGCCATTATTTTTCTCGGTATGTCAAATTAAGCGGCAAACGGCCTCAACAGAAATACAATATACTCCCATATTAAAATATGGAAGTATAATAATATACCCGTAGAAACTGTTTGTGATGGTCATCATAGGTAATATTGGCATTTCTGAGTTAAATGGACCCGTTTCAATGCGAAAATACCATTACCGCGAAAATAGGTGACTTGGTGATAAAATCTGCCTATCTCAGTCAGTTTTCAAGCTAGAGAGTTGGGACCGGTGTCATTGGGTTCGTCTTTGATAGATCTACACGATAGGCATATTTGCGTGTGAATGTCCACACATGACCTCGAAAAAATCACCATATCTCAGCTGTTCGTGGAAATATATTTTTTAATCTGACATCATTGTGTTCGCCTCGATATCCCCCGTCGAATGCCACCAACACCATTTATCTGCGCCAACGGGTTCTAAACTGGCATAAATTCAAATTTTGGGCACCTAAATCTGCATGCATCTAGCCAATTTTCGCCCAAAGATGCCCAAATTTCGCGTGCATCCTCGGTCGTGCATATAGACCGCTGATTCATAACAAACCCCTTTATCCGAGCATCGGTTTGGGAGGAGTTGTGTGCACAAGGAATTTTTTGTCATTTTTGAACATTCAGGGGCCGGTAACTCTGTCAATTTTCGACCGATTTACAAAATTTTCACGGCATCGTTATCAGAGTGAAATGTAGACCATGACATGTAAGTTTGGTCGCGATCGGAGGAATTTAATTTTTACGACATTGAACACCCCTCCCCCACTCCGCAGTCAATGATTGGACAAAGTTCGTAATGTCTCGACCGCCATCGAATGTATGAGCTGTACATATACAGCAAATTTCAGCGTTCTGCATTTAGCGGTTCCTGAGATATAAGGGCAGAAGAATAATAATAATAATAGAGAAAAATGGAGAAACATAAATGGGCGATAACTCTGTAAAGAAACATTAGGTTGAAATCCGGACACCTTTATTTTAAGTGGCTCTCTGGTGCCTACATTTCCAAGAAATTTCGCGTTCCTAGTGCCATTATTTTTCTCAGTATGTCAAATTAAGCGGCAAACGGCCTCAACAGAAATACAATATACTCCCATATTAAAATATGGAAGTATAATAATATACCCGTAGAAACTGTTTGTGATGGTCATCATAGGTAATATTGGCATTTCTGAGTTAAATGGACCCGTTTCAATGCGAAAATACCATTACCGCGAAAATAGGTGACTTGGTGATAAAATCTGCCTATCTCAGTCAGTTTTCAAGCTAGAGAGTTGGGACCGGTGTCATTGGGTTCGTCTTTGATAGATCTACACGATAGGCATATTTGCGTGTGAATGTCCACACATGACCTCGAAAAAATCACCATATCTCAGCTGTTCGTGGAAATATATTTTTTAATCTGACATCATTGTGTTCGCCTCGATATCCCCCGTCGAATGCCACCAACACCATTTATCTGCGCCAACGGGTTCTAAACTGGCATAAATTCAAATTTTGGGCACCTAAATCTGCATGCATCTAGCCAATTTTCGCCCAAAGATGCCCAAATTTCGCGTGCATCCTCGGTCGTGCATATAGACCGCTGATTCATAACAAACCCCTTTATCCGAGCATCGGTTTGGGAGGAGTTGTGTGCACAAGGAATTTTTTGTCATTTTTGAACATTCAGGGGCCGGTAACTCTGTCAATTTTCGACCGATTTACAAAATTTTCACGGCATCGTTATCAGAGTGAAATGTAGACCATGACATGTAAGTTTGGTCGCGATCGGAGGAATTTAATTTTTACGACATTGAACACCCCTCCCCCACTCCGCAGTCAATGATTGGACAAAGTTCGTAATGTCTCGACCGCCATCGAATGTATGAGCTGTACATATACAGCAAATTTCAGCGTTCTGCATTTAGCGGTTCCTGAGATATAAGGGCAGAAGAATAATAATAATAATAGAGAAAAATGGAGAAACATAAATGGGCGATAACTCTGTAAAGAAACATTAGGTTGAAATCCGGACACCTTTATTTTAAGTGGCTCTCTGGTGCCTACATTTCCAAGAAATTTCGCGTTCCTAGTGCCATTATTTTTCTCAGTATGTCAAATTAAGCGGCAAACGGCCTCAACAGAAATACAATATACTCCCATATTAAAATATGGAAGTATAATAATATACCCGTAGAAACTGTTTGTGATGGTCATCATAGGTAATATTGGCATTTCTGAGTTAAATGGACCCGTTTCAATGCGAAAATACCATTACCGCGAAAATAGGTGACTTGGTGATAAAATCTGCCTATCTCAGTCAGTTTTCAAGCTAGAGAGTTGGGACCGGTGTCATTGGGTTCGTCTTTGATAGATCTACACGATAGGCATATTTGCGTGTGAATGTCCACACATGACCTCGAAAAAATCACCATATCTCAGCTGTTCGTGGAAATATATTTTTTAATCTGACATCATTGTGTTCGCCTCGATATCCCCCGTCGAATGCCACCAACACCATTTATCTGCGCCAACGGGTTCTAAACTGGCATAAATTCAAATTTTGGGCACCTAAATCTGCATGCATCTAGCCAATTTTCGCCCAAAGATGCCCAAATTTCGCGTGCATCCTCGGTCGTGCATATAGACCGCTGATTCATAACAAACCCCTTTATCCGAGCATCGGTTTGGGAGGAGTTGTGTGCACAAGGAATTTTTTGTCATTTTTGAACATTCAGGGGCCGGTAACTCTGTCAATTTTCGACCGATTTACAAAATTTTCACGGCATCGTTATCAGAGTGAAATGTAGACCATGACATGTAAGTTTGGTCGCGATCGGAGGAATTTAATTTTTACGACATTGAACACCCCTCCCCCACTCCGCAGTCAATGATTGGACAAAGTTCGTAATGTCTCGACCGCCATCGAATGTATGAGCTGTACATATACAGCAAATTTCAGCGTTCTGCATTTAGCGGTTCCTGAGATATAAGGGCAGAAGAATAATAATAATAATAGAGAAAAATGGAGAAACATAAATGGGCGATAACTCTGTAAAGAAACATTAGGTTGAAATCCGGACACCTTTATTTTAAGTGGCTCTCTGGTGCCTACATTTCCAAGAAATTTCGCGTTCCTAGTGCCATTATTTTTCTCAGTATGTCAAATTAAGCGGCAAACGGCCTCAACAGAAATACAATATACTCCCATATTAAAATATGGAAGTATAATAATATACCCGTAGAAACTGTTTGTGATGGTCATCATAGGTAATATTGGCATTTCTGAGTTAAATGGACCCGTTTCAATGCGAAAATACCATTACCGCGAAAATAGGTGACTTGGTGATAAAATCTGCCTATCTCAGTCAGTTTTCAAGCTAGAGAGTTGGGACCGGTGTCATTGGGTTCGTCTTAGATAGATCTACACGATAGGCATATTTGCGTGTGAATGTCCACACATGACCTCGAAAAAATCACCATATCTCAGCTGTTCGTGGAAATATATTTTTTAATCTGACATCATTGTGTTCGCCTCGATATCCCCCGTCGAATGCCACCAACACCATTTATCTGCGCCAACGGGTTCTAAACTGGCATAAATTCAAATTTTGGGCACCTAAATCTGCATGCATCTAGCCAATTTTCGCCCAAAGATGCCCAAATTTCGCGTGCATCCTCGGTCGTGCATATAGACCGCTGATTCATAACAAACCCCTTTATCCGAGCATCGGTTTGGGAGGAGTTGTGTGCACAAGGAATTTTTTGTCATTTTTGAACATTCAGGGGCCGGTAACTCTGTCAATTTTCGACCGATTTACAAAATTTTCACGGCATCGTTATCAGAGTGAAATGTAGACCATGACATGTAAGTTTGGTCGCGATCGGAGGAATTTAATTTTTACGACATTGAACACCCCTCCCCCACTCCGCAGTCAATGATTGGACAAAGTTCGTAATGTCTCGACCGCCATCGAATGTATGAGCTGTACATATACAGCAAATTTCAGCGTTCTGCATTTAGCGGTTCCTGAGATATAAGGGCAGAAGAATAATAATAATAATAGAGAAAAATGGAGAAACATAAATGGGCGATAACTCTGTAAAGAAACATTAGGTTGAAATCCGGACACCTTTATTTTAAGTGGCTCTCTGGTGCCTACATTTCCAAGAAATTTCGCGTTCCTAGTGCCATTATTTTTCTCAGTATGTCAAATTAAGCGGCAAACGGCCTCAACAGAAATACAATATACTCCCATATTAAAATATGGAAGTATAATAATATACCCGTAGAAACTGTTTGTGATGGTCATCATAGGTAATATTGGCATTTCTGAGTTAAATGGACCCGTTTCAATGCGAAAATACCATTACCGCGAAAATAGGTGACTTGGTGATAAAATCTGCCTATCTCAGTCAGTTTTCAAGCTAGAGAGTTGGGACCGGTGTCATTGGGTTCGTCTTTGATAGATCTACACGATAGGCATATTTGCGTGTGAATGTCCACACATGACCTCGAAAAAATCACCATATCTCAGCTGTTCGTGGAAATATATTTTTTAATCTGACATCATTGTGTTCGCCTCGATATCCCCCGTCGAATGCCACCAACACCATTTATCTGCGCCAACGGGTTCTAAACTGGCATAAATTCAAATTTTGGGCACCTAAATCTGCATGCATCTAGCCAATTTTCGCCCAAAGATGCCCAAATTTCGCGTGCATCCTCGGTCGTGCATATAGACCGCTGATTCATAACAAACCCCTTTATCCGAGCATCGGTTTGGGAGGAGTTGTGTGCACAAGGAATTTTTTGTCATTTTTGAACATTCAGGGGCCGGTAACTCTGTCAATTTTCGACCGATTTACAAAATTTTCACGGCATCGTTATCAGAGTGAAATGTAGACCATGACATGTAAGTTTGGTCGCGATCGGAGGAATTTAATTTTTACGACATTGAACACCCCTCCCCCACTCCGCAGTCAATGATTGGACAAAGTTCGTAATGTCTCGACCGCCATCGAATGTATGAGCTGTACATATACAGCAAATTTCAGCGTTCTGCATTTAGCGGTTCCTGAGATATAAGGGCAGAAGAATAATAATAATAATAGAGAAAAATGGAGAAACATAAATGGGCGATAACTCTGTAAAGAAACATTAGGTTGAAATCCGGACACCTTTATTTTAAGTGGCTCTCTGGTGCCTACATTTCCAAGAAATTTCGCGTTCCTAGTGCCATTATTTTTCTCAGTATGTCAAATTAAGCGGCAAACGGCCTCAACAGAAATACAATATACTCCCATATTAAAATATGGAAGTATAATAATATACCCGTAGAAACTGTTTGTGATGGTCATCATAGGTAATATTGGCATTTCTGAGTTAAATGGACCCGTTTCAATGCGAAAATACCATTACCGCGAAAATAGGTGACTTGGTGATAAAATCTGCCTATCTCAGTCAGTTTTCAAGCTAGAGAGTTGGGACCGGTGTCATTGGGTTCGTCTTTGATAGATCTACACGATAGGCATATTTGCGTGTGAATGTCCACACATGACCTCGAAAAAATCACCATATCTCAGCTGTTCGTGGAAATATATTTTTTAATCTGACATCATTGTGTTCGCCTCGATATCCCCCGTCGAATGCCACCAACACCATTTATCTGCGCCAACGGGTTCTAAACTGGCATAAATTCAAATTTTGGGCACCTAAATCTGCATGCATCTAGCCAATTTTCGCCCAAAGATGCCCAAATTTCGCGTGCATCCTCGGTCGTGCATATAGACCGCTGATTCATAACAAACCCCTTTATCCGAGCATCGGTTTGGGAGGAGTTGTGTGCACAAGGAATTTTTTGTCATTTTTGAACATTCAGGGGCCGGTAACTCTGTCAATTTTCGACCGATTTACAAAATTTTCACGGCATCGTTATCAGAGTGAAATGTAGACCATGACATGTAAGTTTGGTCGCGATCGGAGGAATTTAATTTTTACGACATTGAACACCCCTCCCCCACTCCGCAGTCAATGATTGGACAAAGTTCGTAATGTCTCGACCGCCATCGAATGTATGAGCTGTACATATACAGCAAATTTCAGCGTTCTGCATTTAGCGGTTCCTGAGATATAAGGGCAGAAGAATAATAATAATAATAGAGAAAAATGGAGAAACATAAATGGGCGATAACTCTGTAAAGAAACATTAGGTTGAAATCCGGACACCTTTATTTTAAGTGGCTCTCTGGTGCCTACATTTCCAAGAAATTTCGCGTTCCTAGTGCCATTATTTTTCTCAGTATGTCAAATTAAGCGGCAAACGGCCTCAACAGAAATACAATATACTCCCATATTAAAATATGGAAGTATAATAATATACCCGTAGAAACTGTTTGTGATGGTCATCATAGGTAATATTGGCATTTCTGAGTTAAATGGACCCGTTTCAATGCGAAAATACCATTACCGCGAAAATAGGTGACTTGGTGATAAAATCTGCCTATCTCAGTCAGTTTTCAAGCTAGAGAGTTGGGACCGGTGTCATTGGGTTCGTCTTTGATAGATCTACACGATAGGCATATTTGCGTGTGAATGTCCACACATGACCTCGAAAAAATCACCATATCTCAGCTGTTCGTGGAAATATATTTTTTAATCTGACATCATTGTGTTCGCCTCGATATCCCCCGTCGAATGCCACCAACACCATTTATCTGCGCCAACGGGTTCTAAACTGGCATAAATTCAAATTTTGGGCACCTAAATCTGCATGCATCTAGCCAATTTTCGCCCAAAGATGCCCAAATTTCGCGTGCATCCTCGGTCGTGCATATAGACCGCTGATTCATAACAAACCCCTTTATCCGAGCATCGGTTTGGGAGGAGTTGTGTGCACAAGGAATTTTTTGTCATTTTTGAACATTCAGGGGCCGGTAACTCTGTCAATTTTCGACCGATTTACAAAATTTTCACGGCATCGTTATCAGAGTGAAATGTAGACCATGACATGTAAGTTTGGTCGCGATCGGAGGAATTTAATTTTTACGACATTGAACACCCCTCCCCCACTCCGCAGTCAATGATTGGACAAAGTTCGTAATGTCTCGACCGCCATCGAATGTATGAGCTGTACATATACAGCAAATTTCAGCGTTCTGCATTTAGCGGTTCCTGAGATATAAGGGCAGAAGAATAATAATAATAATAGAGAAAAATGGAGAAACATAAATGGGCGATAACTCTGTAAAGAAACATTAGGTTGAAATCCGGACACCTTTATTTTAAGTGGCTCTCTGGTGCCTACATTTCCAAGAAATTTCGCGTTCCTAGTGCCATTATTTTTCTCAGTATGTCAAATTAAGCGGCAAACGGCCTCAACAGAAATACAATATACTCCCATATTAAAATATGGAAGTATAATAATATACCCGTAGAAACTGTTTGTGATGGTCATCATAGGTAATATTGGCATTTCTGAGTTAAATGGACCCGTTTCAATGCGAAAATACCATTACCGCGAAAATAGGTGACTTGGTGATAAAATCTGCCTATCTCAGTCAGTTTTCAAGCTAGAGAGTTGGGACCGGTGTCATTGGTTTCGTCTTTGATAGATCTACACGATAGGCATATTTGCGTGTGAATGTCCACACATGACCTCGAAAAAATCACCATATCTCAGCTGTTCGTGGAAATATATTTTTTAATCTGACATCATTGTGTTCGCCTCGATATCCCCCGTCGAATGCCACCAACACCATTTATCTGCGCCAACGGGTTCTAAACTGGCATAAATTCAAATTTTGGGCACCTAAATCTGCATGCATCTAGCCAATTTTCGCCCAAAGATGCCCAAATTTCGCGTGCATCCTCGGTCGTGCATATAGACCGCTGATTCATAACAAACCCCTTTATCCGAGCATCGGTTTGGGAGGAGTTGTGTGCACAAGGAATTTTTTGTCATTTTTGAACATTCAGGGGCCGGTAACTCTGTCAATTTTCGACCGATTTACAAAATTTTCACGGCATCGTTATCAGAGTGAAATGTAGACCATGACATGTAAGTTTGGTCGCGATCGGAGGAATTTAATTTTTACGACATTGAACACCCCTCCCCCACTCCGCAGTCAATGATTGGACAAAGTTCGTAATGTCTCGACCGCCATCGAATGTATGAGCTGTACATATACAGCAAATTTCAGCGTTCTGCATTTAGCGGTTCCTGAGATATAAGGGCAGAAGAATAATAATAATAATAGAGAAAAATGGAGAAACATAAATGGGCGATAACTCTGTAAAGAAACATTAGGTTGAAATCCGGACACCTTTATTTTAAGTGGCTCTCTGGTGCCTACATTTCCAAGAAATTTCGCGTTCCTAGTGCCATTATTTTTCTCAGTATGTCAAATTAAGCGGCAAACGGCCTCAACAGAAATACAATATACTCCCATATTAAAATATGGAAGTATAATAATATACCCGTAGAAACTGTTTGTGATGGTCATCATAGGTAATATTGGCATTTCTGAGTTAAATGGACCCGTTTCAATGCGAAAATACCATTACCGCGAAAATAGGTGACTTGGTGATAAAATCTGCCTATCTCAGTCAGTTTTCAAGCTAGAGAGTTGGGACCGGTGTCATTGGGTTCGTCTTTGATAGATCTACACGATAGGCATATTTGCGTGTGAATGTCCACACATGACCTCGAAAAAATCACCATATCTCAGCTGTTCGTGGAAATATATTTTTTAATCTGACATCATTGTGTTCGCCTCGATATCCCCCGTCGAATGCCACCAACACCATTTATCTGCGCCAACGGGTTCTAAACTGGCATAAATTCAAATTTTGGGCACCTAAATCTGCATGCATCTAGCCAATTTTCGCCCAAAGATGCCCAAATTTCGCGTGCATCCTCGGTCGTGCATATAGACCGCTGATTCATAACAAACCCCTTTATCCGAGCATCGGTTTGGGAGGAGTTGTGTGCACAAGGAATTTTTTGTCATTTTTGAACATTCAGGGGCCGGTAACTCTGTCAATTTTCGACCGATTTACAAAATTTTCACGGCATCGTTATCAGAGTGAAATGTAGACCATGACATGTAAGTTTGGTCGCGATCGGAGGAATTTAATTTTTACGACATTGAACACCCCTCCCCCACTCCGCAGTCAATGATTGGACAAAGTTCGTAATGTCTCGACCGCCATCGAATGTATGAGCTGTACATATACAGCAAATTTCAGCGTTCTGCATTTAGCGGTTCCTGAGATATAAGGGCAGAAGAATAATAATAATAATAGAGAAAAATGGAGAAACATAAATGGGCGATAACTCTGTAAAGAAACATTAGGTTGAAATCCGGACACCTTTATTTTAAGTGGCTCTCTGGTGCCTACATTTCCAAGAAATTTCGCGTTCCTAGTGCCATTATTTTTCTCAGTATGTCAAATTAAGCGGCAAACGGCCTCAACAGAAATACAATATACTCCCATATTAAAATATGGAAGTATAATAATATACCCGTAGAAACTGTTTGTGATGGTCATCATAGGTAATATTGGCATTTCTGAGTTAAATGGACCCGTTTCAATGCGAAAATACCATTACCGCGAAAATAGGTGACTTGGTGATAAAATCTGCCTATCTCAGTCAGTTTTCAAGCTAGAGAGTTGGGACTGGTGTCATTGGGTTCGTCTTTGATAGATCTACACGATAGGCATATTTGCGTGTGAATGTCCACACATGACCTCGAAAAAATCACCATATCTCAGCTGTTCGTGGAAATATATTTTTTAATCTGACATCATTGTGTTCGCCTCGATATCCCCCGTCGAATGCCACCAACACCATTTATCTGCGCCAACGGGTTCTAAACTGGCATAAATTCAAATTTTGGGCACCTAAATCTGCATGCATCTAGCCAATTTTCGCCCAAAGATGCCCAAATTTCGCGTGCATCCTCGGTCGTGCATATAGACCGCTGATTCATAACAAACCCCTTTATCCGAGCATCGGTTTGGGAGGAGTTGTGTGCACAAGGAATTTTTTGTCATTTTTGAACATTCAGGGGCCGGTAACTCTGTCAATTTTCGACCGATTTACAAAATTTTCACGGCATCGTTATCAGAGTGAAATGTAGACCATGACATGTAAGTTTGGTCGCGATCGGAGGAATTTAATTTTTACGACATTGAACACCCCTCCCCCACTCCGCAGTCAATGATTGGACAAAGTTCGTAATGTCTCGACCGCCATCGAATGTATGAGCTGTACATATACAGCAAATTTCAGCGTTCTGCATTTAGCGGTTCCTGAGATATAAGGGCAGAAGAATAATAATAATAATAGAGAAAAATGGAGAAACATAAATGGGCGATAACTCTGTAAAGAAACATTAGGTTGAAATCCGGACACCTTTATTTTAAGTGGCTCTCTGGTGCCTACATTTCCAAGAAATTTCGCGTTCCTAGTGCCATTATTTTTCTCAGTATGTCAAATTAAGCGGCAAACGGCCTCAACAGAAATACAATATACTCCCATATTAAAATATGGAAGTATAATAATATACCCGTAGAAACTGTTTGTGATGGTCATCATAGGTAATATTGGCATTTCTGAGTTAAATGGACCCGTTTCAATGCGAAAATACCATTACCGCGAAAATAGGTGACTTGGTGATAAAATCTGCCTATCTCAGTCAGTTTTCAAGCTAGAGAGTTGGGACCGGTGTCATTGGGTTCGTCTTTGATAGATCTACACGATAGGCATATTTGCGTGTGAATGTCCACACATGACCTCGAAAAAATCACCATATCTCAGCTGTTCGTGGAAATATATTTTTTAATCTGACATCATTGTGTTCGCCTCGATATCCCCCGTCGAATGCCACCAACACCATTTATCTGCGCCAACGGGTTCTAAACTGGCATAAATTCAAATTTTGGGCACCTAAATCTGCATGCATCTAGCCAATTTTCGCCCAAAGATGCCCAAATTTCGCGTGCATCCTCGGTCGTGCATATAGACCGCTGATTCATAACAAACCCCTTTATCCGAGCATCGGTTTGGGAGGAGTTGTGTGCACAAGGAATTTTTTGTCATTTTTGAACATTCAGGGGCCGGTAACTCTGTCAATTTTCGACCGATTTACAAAATTTTCACGGCATCGTTATCAGAGTGAAATGTAGACCATGACATGTAAGTTTGGTCGCGATCGGAGGAATTTAATTTTTACGACATTGAACACCCCTCCCCCACTCCGCAGTCAATGATTGGACAAAGTTCGTAATGTCTCGACCGCCATCGAATGTATGAGCTGTACATATACAGCAAATTTCAGCGTTCTGCATTTAGCGGTTCCTGAGATATAAGGGCAGAAGAATAATAATAATAATAGAGAAAAATGGAGAAACATAAATGGGCGATAACTCTGTAAAGAAACATTAGGTTGAAATCCGGACACCTTTATTTTAAGTGGCTCTCTGGTGCCTACATTTCCAAGAAATTTCGCGTTCCTAGTGCCATTATTTTTCTCAGTATGTCAAATTAAGCGGCAAACGGCCTCAACAGAAATACAATATACTCCCATATTAAAATATGGAAGTATAATAATATACCCGTAGAAACTGTTTGTGATGGTCATCATAGGTAATATTGGCATTTCTGAGTTAAATGGACCCGTTTCAATGCGAAAATACCATTACCGCGAAAATAGGTGACTTGGTGATAAAATCTGCCTATCTCAGTCAGTTTTCAAGCTAGAGAGTTGGGACCGGTGTCATTGGGTTCGTCTTTGATAGATCTACACGATAGGCATATTTGCGTGTGAATGTCCACACATGACCTCGAAAAAATCACCATATCTCAGCTGTTCGTGGAAATATATTTTTTAATCTGACATCATTGTGTTCGCCTCGATATCCCCCGTCGAATGCCACCAACACCATTTATCTGCGCCAACGGGTTCTAAACTGGCATAAATTCAAATTTTGGGCACCTAAATCTGCATGCATCTAGCCAATTTTCGCCCAAAGATGCCCAAATTTCGCGTGCATCCTCGGTCGTGCATATAGACCGCTGATTCATAACAAACCCCTTTATCCGAGCATCGGTTTGGGAGGAGTTGTGTGCACAAGGAATTTTTTGTCATTTTTGAACATTCAGGGGCCGGTAACTCTGTCAATTTTCGACCGATTTACAAAATTTTCACGGCATCGTTATCAGAGTGAAATGTAGACCATGACATGTAAGTTTGGTCGCGATCGGAGGAATTTAATTTTTACGACATTGAACACCCCTCCCCCACTCCGCAGTCAATGATTGGACAAAGTTCGTAATGTCTCGACCGCCATCGAATGTATGAGCTGTACATATACAGCAAATTTCAGCGTTCTGCATTTAGCGGTTCCTGAGATATAAGGGCAGAAGAATAATAATAATAATAGAGAAAAATGGAGAAACATAAATGGGCGATAACTCTGTAAAGAAACATTAGGTTGAAATCCGGACACCTTTATTTTAAGTGGCTCTCTGGTGCCTACATTTCCAAGAAATTTCGCGTTCCTAGTGCCATTATTTTTCTCAGTATGTCAAATTAAGCGGCAAACGGCCTCAACAGAAATACAATATACTCCCATATTAAAATATGGAAGTATAATAATATACCCGTAGAAACTGTTTGTGATGGTCATCATAGGTAATATTGGCATTTCTGAGTTAAATGGACCCGTTTCAATGCGAAAATACCATTACCGCGAAAATAGGTGACTTGGTGATAAAATCTGCCTATCTCAGTCAGTTTTCAAGCTAGAGAGTTGGGACCGGTGTCATTGGGTTCGTCTTTGATAGATCTACACGATAGGCATATTTGCGTGTGAATGTCCACACATGACCTCGAAAAAATCACCATATCTCAGCTGTTCGTGGAAATATATTTTTTAATCTGACATCATTGTGTTCGCCTCGATATCCCCCGTCGAATGCCACCAACACCATTTATCTGCGCCAACGGGTTCTAAACTGGCATAAATTCAAATTTTGGGCACCTAAATCTGCATGCATCTAGCCAATTTTCGCCCAAAGATGCCCAAATTTCGCGTGCATCCTCGGTCGTGCATATAGACCGCTGATTCATAACAAACCCCTTTATCCGAGCATCGGTTTGGGAGGAGTTGTGTGCACAAGGAATTTTTTGTCATTTTTGAACATTCAGGGGCCGGTAACTCTGTCAATTTTCGACCGATTTACAAAATTTTCACGGCATCGTTATCAGAGTGAAATGTAGACCATGACATGTAAGTTTGGTCGCGATCGGAGGAATTTAATTTTTACGACATTGAACACCCCTCCCCCACTCCGCAGTCAATGATTGGACAAAGTTCGTAATGTCTCGACCGCCATCGAATGTATGAGCTGTACATATACAGCAAATTTCAGCGTTCTGCATTTAGCGGTTCCTGAGATATAAGGGCAGAAGAATAATAATAATAATAGAGAAAAATGGAGAAACATAAATGGGCGATAACTCTGTAAAGAAACATTAGGTTGAAATCCGGACACCTTTATTTTAAGTGGCTCTCTGGTGCCTACATTTCCAAGAAATTTCGCGTTCCTAGTGCCATTATTTTTCTCAGTATGTCAAATTAAGCGGCAAACGGCCTCAACAGAAATACAATATACTCCCATATTAAAATATGGAAGTATAACTAAAAAAATTTAACTTTATCTGAAATTAGCTTAATTAATTGTTATTATACATCTAAAATTTTTGGAAATGTTTTGTGTAGCTATCATTTAAGCAAGACAATTATCAAGTTACAGTAGTAGTTTTTTTTTTAACTAAATGAAAGTAGTATTATTTCCTAGACTGCAGCTTGGAAGATACGTTTGTACAGTCTGAATCATGATGCATGTAACTTTGTAAGTTTAATTTGGTCACGGCTGTAATGTGGGTGTCCGCTAAAATAAACAATAAGGACTAACTAACAAAGGAGTTGCAAAAGCTTTTATTAATTAATGGCCTCCCTTAATTAATGCCAACATCACTGGTATAATCCGATTAAAGCAATAAACTTGACATTATTTTATTTACGGAAGCGGTCTTTTCAAAAAGTCCGACGCGGTCTCTTCAAAAAGTCCCGACGCGTTACCGAAACGAACTTCCGAAGTACATGCTCTGATATTAAATGTCGTAATTGTTTTATATCTGAAAAGCGGGACGGCGGTCTTTTAAGTTAATTAAAACATTTATTTGTGACACTCACGATGGTCAGTAACAACACAGATGCGAACATCTCATCGTGTTTTCAGCGTGTCAAAACATTCGTGATTAACATTCATTACCGCAAAGGGAACAATGGCGACTGAATAACAACACAAAAACAATAGGTCATATTTAATTTTTTTATTTTAAACACTTGGGTCTTTGTCTCTGCATCGTCTGTTTCTTTTTGGTATGGCCGCCACAATTCATCTTTTTACGGACATGTCCGGAAAAAAACTAGAACAAAAATTCATTAAAAAAATTTCCCCCTAAAATTGAAGGCGACTTCGATTTCGCCTTAGAGCGACGATAGGGCGAAGTCAGCGACAGTAAGGCGACAATCTCGCCCGAGTCGCCTTGTGAGCTGAGGCCTGCAACAGGACACGCCCCCATATGTCATGTTACGAATCTCTATATACTCTTGACTAAAAGGTAGAGAACCGAGTAGATATTCATGGGGTGCATGATCGATGTACCAGCCCCCCCCCTCGAAACTGCATGACCATGCAGAATGTAGGCATAACAGCAAAATTTCATGCTTAAAGTTTAACCCACTGTGGAGTTATATTTTTCTTTCTACTGCTGTATACTGGCTAGTTTTGTTGTTTTCGATGGATGCATGTGCTGGTAAACAAAAAATGCAATTGCGTTATATTAAAAGCATGTACATCGAATGCTGTCGCACATTGCAATAAATTTCGCCTAGGCTATTTTTTTCGGAATATACGTAGGCCTACAGGCCCGATATTTTTTTTAAGCTGGAGTCCCATGTTTGAAACTGTTTTATTTTAAAAACCGTTCAATGTGTGAAATCTGATAATGATTTGTCTTCTTCAAGACATACTCGAACTGCAATGCCACGTGTGTTTATCCCAGAAACGTAAATATCGATGACCCTAATTCCTGGAATCGGGCTAAAAATAGATCATTCGACATCTCATGTTAAGACTGCACTCGATTGCATGTGCATGCATTAATTGTGTCGTCGGCGATTCGCGAATAAATACAAATCGTTTACATAAATTTGCTATAATATATTTATATCTTTATTTCCTCCACATTTAAAAGTCGGATGTATTTATACATATTACAAACACAAGCTTTGAGATAGTATACAACTGCATACATATTTGGGTATGCTCCCTGCGATTTGATTTTGAAGATTTCTCGATGGGTGGGTGTATTGTCCGGGTAAAATACCGATATTGTACGTACATATCACCTACTGATAACCACAGTATAACATATAATAGTTCTACGACACGTGTCCCCCAGCTGATACTGTAAAACTTTATGATACTAACGATTTCTCATGTTAGGAAACTATTAAATCAATAATATAAAAGATAGGCCTATAAAACATAAAATCCCGATAAAAGTCCGGAGTAATCCCGATACAGAAACTTTCCAACATAAGCGTTGTTTTCGGAATATGATACTCCGAAATGAAAGTTAACTCCGATAGAATCCTGATAGACTATGTAAATATTCCGATAATTTCCCGAAAAAAGGTTTCCCGATAATTTCCCGATAACTGCATATATATGATATCGGGATCTATCGGGAAATAGGCTGATTTCCCGATAGTAGTTTTGAGATGACCCCTTAGACGCTATATAAGCTGCTATAGCTTACAATTAATTATATATGTTTTGGTCGTTTCGTAGAATAGTAACAAAACTGTTGTCTAAAGCGGTATACGCTGATTACAACTCAACGGGCGTTAGCACGCTGTTGTATTATAAGCTAGAATAATTCAATTAAAGGGTGTCACAATGACAGCCTATTGTGACGTAGTAGAGTGAGTGAGTTAATGAGATCAGTAAACTGAGTCACTTTAGCAGCGTCTTCTGGACTGTACAGGTGTATTTCGCCAAATATGGACGAAACACAAATAGAAAGAAGGATACAAGACGCGATTAAAAAATCACAAGACGACATGTTAGAGAAATTGGGGAAAGTAATAACTACGAACTTTAGCACGCTTGTTTCCAGTCAACGACAGATGCAAACGTCGAACACAGAAACATGCACACAAAGAGCAGTTCAAGTTAAATTCTGAAGTTCAAAACAGGATGGCACAAGCCAAACACCACATGGAACAGAGCGAGCCGAATACAGAGGATGCTTTAAGCGCATTGCGAGAAGGTTTGGACTTAATAAAAGATAGACAGAAGCTAATAAAATTAGCAGATTCTTCGGATTTGGGATGGAAAGTGGTAGACGAGTATCAGAGGCACAGCCTAGCTGACAATTCCGATGACGAGAAAAGGATTAGGAAGGCCATGAATCAAGCCAAGCTGAAGGAAAAGGAGAAGAAGAAAAAAGTTCGACATGCACCATATAGTGTACCTGTTTCATCTTCTGTGCCGTCATCCAGGATAGCATCAGCTTCCACACCAGGAGGGAGGAAACCAGGGAGATGTTTTCTCTGCCTAGAAGCTGGCCACTGGAAATTTGAGTGTCCAAAAAGAGGCCCCTTGGGGCCGCAGAGACCTAAGATAAGTATTAGTTTTAATTCTTTAGGGTCTCAGGCCGGAGGGGCTGTTCGGGAAAGAAGCTCAATGCTTGAACTTAACGTAGAGTCCCGTGGGCTAATACAACAAGACGTTCGCCACAAGCAAATTACTGGCGTGGGAGATATAAAGGGTTGTGTCAAACTTTGGGAGGAAGCAGGGGCTTCATATTACATAATTTCTGTCATAAATAGCGGGTACCGTTTACCTTTTGTTGATGAGCCAACAGCAAAAGCTTTGGATAATAACAAATCTTCCCGGGATAACGCTGATTTTGTAAATCAGGCAATCAAAACATTAGTAGATAAAGGTTGTGTTTCTGTAGTCGATTATATGCCGACAGTTGTCAACCCATTAACAGTTGCAATAAACAGAAATGGCAAGAAAAGATTAGTCTTGGACTGTAGACATCTCAACGAGCATCTTGCAAAATATAAATTCCGCCTTGAGGACGGGTCAGTCGCAAGGCAGATATTTGAAATTAATGATTACGTGTTTGATTTTGATTTAGAATCTGCATACCATCATATTTGTATAGATCCGATGTACAGAAAGTACTTGGGTTTCAGCTGGATATATGAAGGGCAGTGTATATGTACATATTTTTTTTTTAATGTTTTGCCTTTCGGAATTTCGAGTGCAGCCCAGTTATTCAAGAAAATCACCAGAGTGATGTTGAAATCATGGAGAAGCGACGGTTGCAAAGTAGTAATGTATTTAGACGACGGATTAGCGGGCGCGTCCGATTTCGACGCGGCGTTAACTTTAAGCAAGCGAATACAAAACGATATTAGAAAGTTCGGTTTTGTATTTTCGGTAGAAAAATCGCATTGGATTCCTACCCAGAACATCATATGGCTGGGCTTAGAGTGGGATTTCAAAACCGGTACAGTGAGTGTTTCTCACGAGAGAATTGAGGTTTTTTGCGGAGCAATAAACAAGTTGAGTAACGCCATTAGCGCTAATGGTGGCAAAGCTTCCGCTAGAGCTTTGGCAGGCATTTTAGGCCAATTGTCGTCCATGAACGGTGCAATAAACGCACAAATTGGTTTAAAAACCAGATTTTTACATATATGTCTGTCCGATAAAACGAGTTGGAATGCATCGGTGCATATAAGCGAAGATGCGCGACGAGAACTCGAATGCGTGAATGGTCAGGACTTGCTTAAGTCAGAACGCGACTTGATCGCGGGTAGCGTTTACACGGACGCGTCGGGAACCGGTTACGGCGGATTCATTATTTTAGAATCAGTTTGTTCCGAAAACATGGACGCATACACACAGCACAGTGCATGTATTGCAAAGCGACCAGAAGAAGCGCTAAATCGTGTAGCCCAAGGTCGCGGAGGGCGTTCAGGATATCACCAGGTGCTAGCGATTCGCATAACAATGCTTTTCTAAATGAGGCCCCGGGCCTAGAGGTCTTCGGGACCTGGTCAGCTTCCGAAGCTGACAGAAGCTCTACGTGGAGAGAGTTAGAAGCCGTGAACCGATTTTGCAAATCGAAAGTGGAGATAATGTCAGGCGGACATACAAGTTATACACAGATAACAAAGCCACAGTGAGCGTGATAAAAAAGGGTAGCAATAAAGAGCATTTACACAGGGTTGCTATCGATTATAGACGCGACGTGCTCCGAGCACAGAATCGCGTTGGTACCCGAATGGATTCCCAGGGAATTCAATGAGAGCGCGGACACGCTGAGTCGCAGATTTGACTCTGACGATTGGAAAATTTCATGAAGCTAGATAATGTTTGGGGCCCTCATTCGGTAGACAGATTTTCAACAGATTATAATGCGCAGTTGAATAGGTTCAACTCAAGGTGGTGGTGTCCGGGTACATAGGGTGTGGACGCAATGAAACAAAGTTGGAGCGGGGAAAACAACTGGATTGTTCCACCTCCGAAAAAAGTAACTGAAGTTCTGAGAAAAGTTCACAGAGATAACTGTGAGGCCACTTTAGTATTTCCGATTTGGAAGTCAGCACCATTTTGGTCACTCATTGAAAACAAAATAAATGAGCAGAAATTGGCATCGCCAGTGATGGACCTCGGAGGTCTGTGCATAGTTTCTCCGGGGAGGGGAGACAACGGCATTTTTGGCCGGAGAACATTGCCGTTCTCAATGGGGGCGATGCATATATATATTAAGGACATATTACCATAGCTATTAAGCACATATATAATTATGTTAAATTTCATTTATAGGTTTAACAAGACAGATACAATCAGCTGTAAACCAGTCCAGTTTGGTGGGTTCAAACAGAGCTAATGACTTAACCGGCAAGATGACCGATTTGTTACTCAAATCGAGAGCGGACAATACAGTGAAAAAGTATTACCACAATTTTTCCAAATGGAAAGGCTTTGCTCGTGACATTGGATGCAACGAATTTCCCGCGGACTCCATAAACGTGGCACTGTTTCTGACCGATTTGATAGACAAAGGAAGCTCACATAGTGTTGTGTCCGCTCACAAATATTCTCTCAAATGGGTTCACGAGCTTCATGGATTTTCTGATCCAACATCGAACGGTTTAGTTAGCAACATCGTAGAATCGGCCAAAAGAGTCGCCTCCAAAAAAGTTACAAAAAAGGACCCTGTTTATTCTGAAGATGTTATTGCAATATGTCAAAAATATGAGAATTCAGTAGATTTACCTGTTGTGAGAGATTTGGCTATGATTGTTCTCGGTTTTAGTGGTTTTATGAGATTTTCTGAATTACAAAATTTGAAATGCAATAATTTAGAAATAGATTCTGATCATTTATCAATCAAAATTGAAAAAAGTAAAACAGATCAGTATAGGCAAGGCGATGAAATACTTATTGCCAAAGGAGAAACGGTCGCATGCCCAGTGAAAATTATCAATAGATATATTAGTTTAGCAAATTTGGATGTCAATTCAGACAGGTATGTATTCAGACCCATTTTTGGATCAAAAGAATCACGCAAATTAATTTTCAAAAACAAGCCTTTAAGTTATACAAGAGCCCGAGAATGTGTTGTCGCGCGATTGAAGGAAGTATGTGATGGGAGTGTTAAGCTCGGGCTCCATTCTATGAGAGCTGGGGGAGCTACCGAAGCCGCTCAAGCCGGAGTCAATGAGCGTTGTTGGAAGTGCCATGGGAGATTACGTTAGCTAACATATGTATTTTTATATCAAACGCATTGCCTACATATGCATTTAGTATAGTTATGGTCATATATACACATGTCATCCATGATATAATATTATTCATTATGAGACATTCACATGGAATTTGACAGATTTCAAACGACACCTGGACATTCTTTTGAACAATTTTTTTTAGCAGACGCACGCTATCTGCTATATATGTTTTAGTTGTATCTAGTCTAGCGTAGACTATATGTTTTGGACGTTTCGTAGAATAGTAACAAAACTGTTGTCTAAAGCGGTATACGCTGATTACAACTCAACGGGCGTTAGCACGCTGTTGTATTATAAGCTAGAATAATTCAATTAAAGGGTGTCACAATGACAGCCTATTGTGACGTAGTAGAGTGAGTGAGTTAATGAGATCAGTAAACTGAGTCACTTTAGCAGCGTCTTCTGGACTGTACAGGTGTATTTCGCCAAATTTCCAGCACAGTTTTTGTGAAAACTGGGCATAACAATTAATATAAGATTGAATGTATTTAAGATGACATGTCAAAACGTCATATAACATTTTTTGAAAATTAAGATGTATATATATAGCACTTGACATTCAATGCTTCCAGAGCGTTTTGCCCAAAGGGTTTTATTCCACACCCATTGACGTGAGTCACATGTATTCAACAGAATCCCAGCCATTGAATACATATTAGTGTATACCTCTAGTGGAATACAAGCTGGAACTATTCTTGTTGACGTTGTCGCCAAAGAAAGATGACGTACATTACGTCGATCATCCGCTTCCGGTGATCCCCCCATAATTACTGGTTATTTGTCAGACTTAAATCACAATAAAGGCAGTTATAGTAACAATGAAGGTTACATTCATGGATTGAACTTATCTGACTGAACGGTGTAGAATAAATACAGAACACAACTTGCATCATAATCTCGAATCTTTTATCGAACTCGTTGCGGACGGCGCAAAGTTATACGCTCTCGCGAAATATATCCTTGCGCCATCCGCAACTCATTCGATAAAAGATTCTCGATTAAGATGCGCGTTGTGTTCTGTCTATTTATCTCTGGTTTAACGCAGGTTGTTAAGTGTAGAATTTTGTTAGCCGGGAGCCGCTGGGTTATTTTTGTGTATGTTATATGTAACACTGTATCAGAGTTTAGATTGTTTATAACATAAATGTGTATGCCACATGGAAGCATGTCTTTTTGCTTAATTTATTAATTTGGTTTAGTCGATAAACTCTGAATCGTTCCACGACTTCCGGTTTGTGTATGACTGTACAGATCTAAATACCAATAAAGACGCACGCTATCTGCTATATATGTTTTAGTTGTATCTAGTCTAGCGTAGACCCTGTTATATCAGTTAGCTCCAAGAGAGAGACTAGAGTAAACCTGTATTATGGGAATTAGAGTTATTTTTAGCCATCATATGTTCATCACAGTGAAAGGTGTAACCCATTCATGAATTGGAATGGTCTACTGTTCATTTGTAGGGACGTTCTCAGAATTTGAGCAGACAGTGAGAACCCCATTTAGTAGCACTATTTTTTTAAGTTACACAGTCATATAATGATATCTGATACTCACTTTAATAGCCATCTGTTGTTTATTGCATTTCCATAGTGTGTGGACAGTGTTGGCCCAGGATTTATCAACTCCCACATAGCTCTCTGGTTTAGCCTATCAATGCCGTGTTCAAGTGACATACCTGGTACAGTCACCTAATTTTATCGAGTTAAAATTGTTAACTCTGGTCATCAATTTTATACTTTTGTATATTTTTCATGTAATCATTCTCCTATTATATCCCTTTCATTTGTATGGATTTTTGTTGTTAAAATGAACCCTTAATTCAACATTCCTGATACTTAGTAGATATACCTTTCATCTGATATATATCTCATTTTATTGAGATGTATGTAAATTTGGTATGTGAGTTTCTCAGCCCAAAATACAGATAGAGTTCGAATTTGGATTTGATCCATTTTTATGTTTACCCATACCATAGTATGGTAAACATAATGTCGACGTCCGGATTGACCACTCGTCGTGCGTCCGTCTGTCTGTCTGTCCATCCACCTGTCTGTCTGTCCGTAGACACTTTACGCATGGTGTGATAACTCAAATATTTTCTATTCGATCGGAACCATATTTTGTATATCAGTTTCTCAGACCAAATTACAGATCAAGTTCAAATATGGGTTTGATCCGAGTTTTTTTTTTATGGAGTTATGGCCCTTTTTCAACTTCGAATTCCGCATGCTGTCATATAGTCCAGGAGATATTGGTCGACCTCTGCACCCCCCCAGGACTCAACTTCACCCCACTAATTTTCTTCCTTAAGGTCTCCTATAATTTTTTTCACTTGTTAACAAGAAAAAAAAGTGGCCGCAGAGACTCCAGACAAGATGGCGTCCATCATGGCGGCCATTTTTTTAAAATGCACCATGTCTCTTTGATCGCCGTTATAGTAAAGGTGATATCACATGCGGTCTTGTTTTTCGCTCAATTTGTTATGCTAATAAGCAACCCTTACAAATTAGCCAAAAACCCGACACCAGAATCCAATATGGCGGCCAAGATGGCCGCCGAAATGTGAAAATATGCTATTTTTCTGACATGTTACCACCTTTCATTTGTCTCTGTGGGAAAATGTTGGCATCTTTGCGTCATGTTATACATTTATCATATAGAGGAGTCATTTTCGACCACATGGAGACCATAATATACATTCATTGCGGAATATTTTTGTCCGATATCACGTTTTCCCAAATGCCGGTATAATAGGTCAAAGCCGAATCTGCGTTAATAACGCGATGTAATGTTTCTAATCAATGAATGTTATTGCTATAATAACAACACCCATCCATATATATGTGCAGGAGATACTCGAGCTAGGATTCCTCTTATACCTGAGTTGAGGAATATTTACCCAAATCCAAGATGGCTACCAAAATGGCCACCAGAAATAAAAAATCGCCGAAAATTGCCGATTTTAACATCAGTGAGCATTATTGTCATGAAAACTCCACACCTGCTTACTATTGTGAGTTGGGAACACTTAGGCGAAGAACTTTCCTTGTACCATATCCAAATAAAAGTATTCCAAATCCAAAATGGCGCCCACAATGGCTGACAGATTTTGAAAAATCACCGAAATTCCCTCATATTCACATCATTGGGCATTATTGTCGAGACAACTCCACCCATGCCTACAGTTGAGTTGGAAATACTGAGGTGAAGTAATTACCTTACATCTCAAGCAAGAAATTGTTTTCCAAATCGTAGATGGCGGCCAAAATGGCGACCGAAATTTGAAAACAAGTCTACATTCCTTTACTTTCTTACGATGGGCGTTATTGTTTCGCGATTTCTATCCAACATTACATGTTGATATGGAATAGTGACATGAAGTATTCATTAGGGTTTGGCAATTGATACTCAGAGCCAAGATCGCTGCTAAATTGGCGGCTTGAAATTGAAAAGAAATCGATATTTTCACATATTAATTTCAACTTTTTGTCATAATATCGGTATGTATGGACGAAACTGTACATACACCATCTACTAGTTCAACTTGAAGGTATCAAAACGCATAACATAGCTCGTATCCTTCTGGAAAGATGAAAACCACAATTTATATCGCGATGTGGCATTTCGAAATCCATTCTCCACTTAGCGCCGATAATGGCCTTAATCGTAGGTGCGCCGAATAGTTATATCAGAACAATTACCTGATAACAGATTCTGATTTGCCACGTCACGTCCATAATTATCTGGACCAGCTTCCATTTCTTTGTCTGATAAATCTAGGTAGCTCACACCGACAAAGTATTCACCACTTCCTGGGAGTAGGGTCCCTCTAATCATAACGTTTCAAACAATTCATTTTCCGGTGTCTAGCTTACGATTTTAAGTATTTGCTAAATATGATATTTGTGCGTCATTTGAACTAGGAAGGCATATGACCGATGAGTATACAAGCTTACAGAAGGTCATCTCTATGTATGTGTCTCATACCCCATGGGGATAACGACATGTACACCTGGCGAACCAGTTAGCTAGCCACTTCTCAATAGATGGTTCGTCAACTCACAAACTCAGCGAACGTATTGGCATATGTGGACAACTTCGACAGTGTTTCGAAGGTTGCTAGCTGTCTCATTCCCTTGGACAGATGTCTATCTGCTAATAGTACAGAGGCCAAAACCACAAAAAACCTCTAGAAATCATTTTTGTCGACATATGAATGTATATAACTGAAACCTTTTCTAATGTATAAAGGGACACCTCAGGGTCACTCCACGCCCGGTAGTCAAACTGTACAGGTGTGCAGGGCCATACAAGGGGCATAACTCTGTCGCCCATAGAAAATAAATCTAAAAATACATAATTGGTCTCTATCCATTGACAACACTTTTTAAAGATAAGATTTTTTTAGCTGATTTCTTCTAAATAGATAGAAGTAAAGATGTACTAATATGTATTGAGCTGTAAAATTATATATTTTTAAACATTAATGTCATTTTCAGACATTTTAATAGGAAAAATTGTCATTTTTTAGTCATTTTCTACTGTATATTCCTTTAAAATTATGTATTTTTGTCTGCAGGACATATTATAAAGCAACATGTATTCCATAAAAAATACTATTAGCCTTTGGTTTGTCAGATAAGGCCAACTTTTTATTTTTCTGCTTTACGGATTTTTTTAAACATTGTTTTAGTAGGGTCGGTCGGGAAAAAAAAATAATAAAAATGCTTGAATAATTTTTTTTTTGGACATGGTGGTAATTGTGTCTTCATAATTCTCTGTCAGTCACTTACAGCGAACAGTTTTCGGACGTATATCACAAAATTCAAATCCAGTACTATTATTTGAAACATAGCTCAGATTATTGAATAATATTGAATAAATCCAGAAATAAAGAGTTTGTTTTTGTTCAACATTTCAATTATTAAATAAGTGGACTCCACCATTCAGTTATAATGTATACATTGAAAAAGTCCATTATTCATCTGCATGGATGTCATGGAAAAATAAGTAACCGACAGATAATAAATAGTACTCTATTATCCACAGAAGAAAATGAATCAGTGATGGCTTTGGATACTTCTGCCTTGAATCTGAGAATTGTCCAACAAGTGCCAACAATATTCGCTCAAGTACACTCAAACTCAAACTCCAAGCACACTATGGACCGGAAATTATATTTCGCAGACAGAGAAATAAGACAGTCCCAAGCTTTGTGTTTTCTTCATGCACAAACGATAATAGTATCGAGGAGCTGAATAATTTGTTTGAATCAACAGACAATGAACTTCTATGTAATTTTCAATCTGATGCATCGGTGGATCAAGATAGTGATACTAGTATTATGAAAGAATTCTACCATGTAGCATTGAGAGTTCACTCCGATATGAAATCGTCAAAACACATACCGGGTAGGTTACTCTATTTCTACAAAGGCAGCTGAGGACTGTATTCCTGATAGCTTGTATACTCTTCTTAGCTTAATCCTGGATCCAAATCAAGATGAGTTGACTCTTAGTCGCAAGAAGAAGTCTGATACTCATCAAAAGATTCTAAATCTTGGCCAAGATATTGTTTGCTAAGTTCCATGGTAATCGGAATACTCAAAAGCATATAGCTACTAGATTAGTTGTTCACCATATATCTAGGTCAAGGTTTCTTGTGAATTTTCTACATGCTGGTGGTCATAGCATTTCTTATGAAACTGTTCAGCGAATTGACGCGATGGAAGCAAATGCTCAGTTAGAGAGATTCCATTTAAACAATTCAACTTTCATTCCCAACAATTTACAGAAAGGTCAATTTATTCAATTTGCTGCAGATAACCTGAACATCATTGAGGAGACTCTAGATGGAAAAGGAACCTTCCATGTTACACAAATGGCAGCTTTTCAGAGAGCCGTAGACAAACCGGATGACAGCACTGCTTCATGCAAAATACAGCGGAGTGATAGAATACAACGGGATAAAGTTCTTAAATCTGTCCCACCAGCATTTAATAGTGTCGAGTCTGTAAATGTTTCAGGCCATGTTTCACCACAAGGGCTTGGCAGGATTGATGTTAAACCAAATGATGACCTACAATCAGAAAGCAAATACAAGGATTTAGTCTACTTAATATCACGGAATCATGGTGATCAACAGTATGTTTCTTCTTGGACAGGCTACAACCAGAAAATGTCCACTGTACAATCAGAGAAATCAGTTATCGGGTACTTACCAATCATACCTGCCCCAGCCAATGATATGGACACAATTCTTACCGTTCTTCTACGATGCTGCCATATTTCTAAATATTTCTCCTATTGCAAGGCAAAGGAAATTGTTTGGTTGTTGCCAGAAAAATTCTCAAATGTCGTTATCAGGATGGGAAGTTTTCATATACCGGTAGCTTTAAATTTCCTTCGAGTAATTGGGCAACATTTTGCTTTTTCTGGCTTGACTGACATATGGATAGACTCTGGGATATATAGTGAATGTACATCTGACAAGATAATGAAGGGAAAGTTGTGGAACAGGTCCGTTCGTGCACACAAGCTAATGTTCGAGGCGATGTACAGAATATTGTTCCAAGAATATCAGAGCTGGCTTAGAGAGCATGAGGATACAAGATTTGATGTCTTGGATTATGAGGGAAAGAAGTTATCTACATATTTTGAGGTAAGGAAGGACATGGACAGCTGTAGACAGGTATCGGAAACAATGATGATGAAGATGGGAAATTATCTAAGAAGCTTGATTTATTCTGTGAATTAAATTCCGAGAACAGCACATTTCAATACTGGTTGCAGTACATCAATTTTGTCCAAATTTTATTGTGCTTTAATCGAACTGAGAGAGAAGGGCAATGGAATCTACATCTAGATATGTTTAGGAGAATGCTACCGCTGATGGCTGTATATGACCATGTGAACTACACAAGATATCTGCATGAGATGGAGAACCTGGATTCCAACTTTCCTACAGTTCATGCAGAATTTAAGAATGGTAACTTCGTCATAAAAGAAACAAGCGCGAGGTTTAACCATGTGTTGGTTGATATAGCCCTAGAACACATCAATCGGAAATGCAAGACATCAGGCAGTTTAGTTGGTATAACTAGGAACAGGACTGCTTTGGACCGCTGGATGCTAACATGTGGTGAAAGGACCAAGAACGTTGAAGATAGATGTTCCTTGATCGGAATGAAGACTGGTGCAACTATCAATATGTCAACAGATAGGTACTCTCCAAAGATCAAGAAAGATGAAGAAGATGTACAGAAGGTGAAATCAAAGGTAGAACAATTCAACCCATTTTCTCGAAGAGACAACAACCATATGTGCATTTCAACTAATGATTTGGCTACCGAGGACATTAAATATGATTTGCTTTCTGTCGTTGAAACCGGGATGTCAATTAATGATATAGAAAAGAATTTTCCCGCATCAGTAATTAATGGTTTGCCAATTTACCATGCAGTTACAGGATGTGATACAACCAGTCAACTATATGGAAAAGGGAAGAAGTCTACTTGGAAGAAATACATGAAGACCCCTTCCCTGCTACAACCTATTGACCTGTATGGTCAGTTTGATAAACTTCTGGCAGAAAAGTTTATCATGCAACTTTATTCTCTATCATCAAATGCATGTGGTGTGAATGAATTCAGGGCTGAAATGTTCCATCAACCAGCAGACTTATAAAAACTTCCACCAGCTAAAGATTGTTTGCATCAACATCTACTCCGCAGTCAATACCAAACATTTGTGTGGTATGCAGCCCTCACGTCTGTTCCGAAGTTATCATCTCCTACCAGTTACGGTTGGAAAGAAGATGAAGGAGGCATGACACCGAATCTCATGACTGCCGAGCCATTACCAAAATTTTTTCAAGAAATCACAACATGTAAATGTTCAAGTTCCAGGTGTTCTTCGTCCAGATGTAGCTGTCGAAAATCCAACTTGAATTGTTCACTCGCCTGTAAATGTCAGCTGAATTGTTTAAACCCATACAATCTGGACAATATAGTGGACAATTGTGACAGTGACTCATCTTTGGATGATACACATGATTGAACTGTTTAAAACAATGTGAGATTCTGGTATTCAAATTTTAAAATGAAAATATAAATTATGAATCTCAAATTCAAACAATTTTGTATCAAATTTGCATATTTTAGTGAATAGTCACATTGTTTGAAGTCATGTTGTTATTCAATGAACCCACCACAATATCAGCAGACTTCCAGGAATGACCTATTATACATATTTTTACATTTTATCGGATTATACCAAAATATAGAAAATTTCGGGATTTTTATTTTTTTAGGGGGAGGGGTAGTATATTTCTAATAATGTTCAAACTATTGTATGTATGACATTATATTCTATCCTATTATCAAGGGAATAAATCAAGGCAAATTTTGCGATCATAAACTCCATGTAAGGATTAAAAATTCTTGGGGAAAAAATAATTTTAAGATTGATAAAATATCCAAATTTCTGATTTTGTTTCCAAATAATTGAAATTTTTTAGTAAAAAAAAATTTTCTACTAAATTATTAAATTATTTGGTTGCATTTTCAGGTAGAATATTCATAGTATTACACATGAAAACAATTTGGATGTTCTTAGTATTCAAAAATTTGGATAAATAACTTTTTATTAAAAATAGTGTTTTTTGGACGTCAAATCTACATATTTGACAAAAAAAAGTCGCTGCACACCTTAAACTGTTGACTACCGGTATTGGATGGTCCACAGATACACTGCCTAATTGAAAAAAATGGTTTCAGTTATATACATTCCGATGTCGACGAAATTATTTTTTTCTTGCCTGGCCTCTGTACTATAAGGAGAAGACCATAGTGTACAGACTACCCACAATTCTTGACCATGAACCGATGCAAACTGTGTGCCGCCCCGCATTTGTCTCGTCGAATATGTCCCAGCAGAGAGGAACAATTCTAGCGGTGCTAGTTTATGGACATGGGCCACGGTATACACCACCCCTACACCTGGTGCATGTTTAAGATATAGAATGTCATGCGTGTCTGTTTTATTTGGTGTGGTAAGATTGTATTTCCACATCCGTTTCGAAGCCTTTCTGATTCAACTACGTACATTTTTGTCTGGATACTGCTATGCTAGCCTCCCTCAAAACAGTCGGATGGACTGAAGGATAATGTCTTTATAGCATGAATGTATGCGTTTTTTGTTATCCTCTCTCAGGGTTAGTGTCAGTATGTTGGCGGTGTTATTCAAGAAAATGTCAGGAACTGTGGTGCATTTATTTCACTATGTATTTAAAGAACAATTTACAGTCTCAATGGCAATGGCTGTGGACATTGGGGAACGCGACCTTTATGGTCATATAGCTTTATATATATAACTTTAGAATATAGCAGTTAATGTCTCATGCAGGAAAATGTTCGCAATGGTGATGTTACCAAGAAATCACTTGGTGTACCAACGTTTGTTGAACTGAATGCAAGAGCTCATCAACGTAACATTCCTATGGATGTACTTCGCGTTGAACATTTCACCCTTTTGTTGATGGCATTTGTACTTTCTTGAAACATACCACCCAGCGTGAGTATGACATATCAACCAACTATCAAAGGTATCGCCTTTAAGACTACACTCCAGTCTTGGTGGGGCTTATACAGCAGTAGCCAATGGCACACGCCTGGTCCAGCTGTTTAAGAACGGCTTCCAAACGGATGGGAACATACAATCTTAGCATACAAGGAAAGCAAAGCCACACATGAGATCATGTCTGAATCTAAAACATAATAAAATAAGGGGCGGTGCAGTCATGGTCCAATTTCATTTCCACTATCATGACACATACCCACAAACTAGCACCATGTGTATTGTTATCATCTGCTTGGATCTGTTCGGTGAGACGATTGCTGGATGCCAACAAACTTGTTCTTATGATCATGTTCAAGGAGTTTGGGTATATTATGCATTATGGTCTTCTACGCCTTAGCAGAAATGCATCCGTCAAATGTCGGGCTTTCAACATTCGAAGCCATATTCAGAAGTTGTCCGGGTACGTCAGTGCATTAGATGAGTATGCGAATTGATGAACCATATATTGGGAAGTGGCTGTTTGGGAAGATCACCAGATGTACACGTTGTTATCCCCATTGGGTCACCAAAGCTGACAATACGCAGATAGATAGGACCTTCTGAAAGCTAGTATACGCATCGAACGAATACCTTTCTAGTGTATCGCACAAGATGACGCCTATACCCCACATGTAGCATCTGAATTATACCATAAGATATACCACGAATGAAGCTCGCTAAGAATTCCAAGCTTTCGAAACAAACACGTGAGCTGGACACCGGCATATGTATTGTTTGAAACATTCCGATTAGTGGCACCCTTCTACAAAGAAGTGTAGTAAACTGTTGTTGTGAGCGAGATAAATTAATCTGACGAAGAGACGGAAACGGGTCCAGATAATGCTGAATGTGGCAATTCAGAATAAGCTCAGGTACTGTTGTTTTGGTTCTTGGAAGTCATAATATGACTATTCGGCGCACCTATATACGGTTACGGCCAGTATGAGCCCTTAGCGGAGAATGGATTTTGAAATGCCACATCGCGATTGTGGGTTTTCATCATTCCAAAAGGCTACGACTTACATTGGAACTAATATATGGCTTATATTATGTACCGTTTCGTCTATACAAATCGATATTATGACAACAAGTTGAAATTAGTATGTGATAATATCGGCTTCTTTTCAATTTCTGGCCGCCAGTTTGGCCGTCATATTGACTGTGAGTATCACTTGCCAAACCCTAATGAATAATGCATACATATCAACATGTAATGGTGGGTAGAAATCCCGAAACAATAACGCCCATCCCAAGAAAGTAAAGGAATGTAGGCGTATTATCAAATTTCGGTCGCCATTTTGGCCGACATCTTCGATTTGGAAAACAATTTCTTGCTTGAGATGTAAGGTAATTACTTCACCTCAGTATTTCCAACTCAACTGTACGCATGGATGGAGTTGTCTCGACAATAATGCCCAATGATGTGAATATGAGGGAATTTCGGTGATTTTTCAAAATCTGTCCGCCAGTGTGGGCGCCATTTTGGATTTGGGGTACTTTTATTTGGATATGGTACAAGGAAAGTTCTTCGCCTAAGTGTTCCCAACTCACAATAGTAAGCAGGTGTGGAGTTTTCATTACAATAATGTTCACTGATGTTAAAATCGGCAATTTTCGGCGATTTTTTATTTCTGGTGGCCATTTTGGCCGCCATCTTGGATTTGGGTAAATATTCCTCAACTCAGGTATAAGAGGAATCATAGCTCGAGTATCTCCTGCACATATATGTGGATGGGTGTTGTTATAATAGCAATAACATTCATTGATTCGAAACATTACATCGCGTTATTAACGTAGATTCGGCTTTGACCTATTATACCGGAATTTGGGAAAACGTGATATCGGACCAAAATATCTCACAATGAATGTATATTATGGTTCCCATGTGGTCGAAAATGACTCCTCTATATGATAAATGTATAACATGACGCAAAGATGCCAACGTTTTCCCACAGAGACAAACGAAAGGTGGTAACATGTCAGAAAAATAGCATATTTTCACATTTCGGCGGCCATCTTGGCCGCCATATTGGATTCTGGTGTCGGGTTTTTGGCTAATTTGTAAGGGTTGCATATTAGCATAACGAATCGAGCGGAAAACAAGACCGCATGTGATAATATCTTTACTATAACGGCGATCAAAGAGACATGGTGCATTTAAAAAAAATGGCCGCCATGATGGACGCCATCTTCTCTGGAGTCTCTGCGGCCACTTTTTTTTCTTGTTAACAAGTGAAAAAAATTAGAGGAGACCTTACGGAAGAAAATTAGTAGGGTGAAGTTGAGTCCTGGGGGGGGGGGGGGGGGGGTGCAGAGGTCGACCAATATCTCCTGGACTAATAACTCAAACAATTTTTATCTGATCGGAACCAAATTTGGTATGCAAGTTTCAGAGCCCAAAATACAGATCAAGTTCGAATATGGGTTTGATCCGATTTATTTTAAAGGAGTTATAACCCATTTTTCAAAAATATAATTAAAAAAAAAATCCGATGTTATAACCAAAGTATTTTTTCTCCGATTGTGTTCATATTTGATATGTAGGTTTATGATGACATGCCCCTCATCTGTATAGATTTTGGTATTGATTGGTTGATCGGTTTAGAAAATAATTAACCCTTTACACACATGCTATCCAATGCAATAAGTTGAACACATTTCTTCTGATCTGCCTCATATTTCTTTAATACCTAGGTTTTTATTAGCACGTTCTTCGTCTGTATGGTTTTTGGTATTGTTTAATTAACCCTTTTCACTCTTATGTTTACTTAGAATTCACCCAAGCTGCTATGACTCAAAACATTTTTCATCTGATCAACACCAAAAATGGTATATGCATTTATCACCCCTAAATACAGATCGAGTACGAATATGGGTTTGATCCGATATATTTTAACAGAGTTATGACCCTTTATAATTCAAGTAATTACTGCTGGGAATTTTAAGAGAACATATCTAACAGACCATGTTATTGAAATGAGTTAATTATCACTATGGACATTAGATATCATGACATGCTATAAAGCCTGATAGTGGTACCACTGGCTGGTAGGATTTGTTTATCATAATGCACCCAGGGCCGATAAGGTTCGGGATGATTTATGTGGTTCTTTGATCCTGTCATCCGGCAGACATTCCGGTTTTTCGGTACGATCCGTTCCGTATCGGCCGAACTTAAAGTCCGCATTTTACATCCGCCCGGAATGCTGCCTCCTTCCGGTAACGGAAAAAGCAAGTCACTTTGGAATTATACGTATCGCGCTCGGTTGTGTGTCGTCAATTCCTATCTGTTTCCATCCGTCACATTGTTTCTTCACCAGCCTTCATTTATTCGTCTATCATCTTGTTCCTTGTGCGTTCTGTCTGCGTCCTGTTCCGTCGGCGTTACCTATTTTCGTGGGTCGCGCACGTGTTTCCCTGTTTCAGTGTTTGTCGTTCGGTGGCACTAAAAAAAGTTCTCCTATGGTTCGTACGGGATCTCGCGGTCGGGCCCGCGCCCGTTCGTCTCGTAGCAGTCGACAGGATGAATCTGCCAGTTCGTCTCGTGCTGGTCCTGCTTCCAGTGATCGTGTTAGGCCTTCTTCTCGGGTTTCGGCAAGTGTGTCATCTGTGGCTTTCACATTCACGCGGCCGCGATCCTGTTCATCAGCCTCGTCGTCAGCCCAGTCGTCAGTCTCGTCGCCGACAGGATGGTTCTCCGCGCCCCAAGTTTCCGCGCTATGAATCCAGGTCTCCATCAGCGTCTCCTTTGTCGAAATGTCGACGCAGCAGTTCCGACGACAGCTCCACTTCTCTCCGCCGCCGCGAGGATTCCCGTGTGGCTTCGGTGATACACCGACCGAACGCTCCGGCAAGAGACAGAACTGATCCGGGTAATCCCTTATTTAGCTTACCATCCTCACTATTCGCGACAAAATTTTCCGGGGCAATTTTATCAATTTGGATCAACTGCAGGAACCCGCCTCATCTATTCATACAGCTGACCCCCGTCAGTTGGTTGTCTCTGCTTCCGGGCAAATCCGTGTTGCGCCAAGCGGGCATGCTGCTCCAATAACGTCTGTTGACTCGTGTACCGATGCTTTTCTCACTTTCGTTTCGGTGTACCTCGACGTTCACCCTGAATCGTCGGCCCAGCCCCTTTTGCGTTACCTGTGCACAATTCGTTGGGCGGCTGCTAAATGTGGGGGATCTGCCTGGCGGGTGTACGATACCCAATTTTGGTTGAAGTGGGTTGGGAATACTGCTACTGCTTGGGAGATTATCGACCCTAACATTTGGCTGCTGGTCATGACGCCCCAGGTTCCATATCTAACACAAATTTCTAAATTCAGTATATATAGGACTAACTGTACTTCATCATCTTGTCATTGGATACAAACTTTGTCTGTGTTTATCCTATAAACACATATGCATACATTACCTCAAAATAAGGGATGTCCATGATAGAGAACTCTGTCCAGCTATTCAGTAAGTTGGTTGATCAAAGCTCCATATTGTGAAGTCATATACTCAAGCGAGATACGGTGTCACCGAGAACATCATCAAGATCACATGTTCTCACAGCAATATATATTCCCTTATGTCCTTGCCTCCCAGTGTCAGAAGATGGCATTGCTATTGCCTTTGGATAGGCTGTGGATACTTGGGATAAGGTATATCATAATTTTCATGGGATGGAAACTACATGTAATATCCATGTATAGCCACACCCATTAGTGACACTTCTACAGTGAACTTATAGATGACAAAATCTATATATTTTGTTTTTGACTGCAACAAACTTTCTTCAATAAAGGGATTTTGAGATAGTGAACCACACTCCTAGTGAGTTCATGTGTTTGGCTGTGTGAAGTTGCTGACAAATCATATCATGTTATGGCTGATATCAATCTTCAGAGAGATGACTTTATTCAACAGCTTGAGTTATCAGTACGGAAACCGCAAACTTTTGAATAATGTCACTATGATGCGTGATAAAAAAAATCATAACATGACTGTTGAACTCTCATCATGCTTTAGAACTTGTTAAAAATTAGAATTTTATTGATTCAAATAAAGAACAGAACTTTCTGCATTGATGCAAGTATCACATATTCTATTATTGGCCTACTATTAGGAAGTAATACATATGTATACATGTTTCCATCACATGAACAAATGAAGAAAGCTTCACGTTACATGTACTTTCCATATGCACCCGTACAATGTTTAAGAAATCTTGACGAATTATGACTTTGAAATAATTCTATTTTATCTCAAATTACTCAGTGAAATTATTAACAACATTTTAACTCACTGTGCAATAACTTAAATAAGTAATACAAAATTTAATCTGTCTGAAAATCAAATTGTTTCCAATACCTGGTGAAAAACGCTTACGTGAATGTATTTCACCGACAATTGCATATTTATCAAATTTTGCATCTGATAAAATTTGGGAATGTAAACATTAGCATTTAGTTGCACTCGGAGATCCATATGATTTTTGTTAATCGGCAGATGTAGTCTGCGTCATTGAAGTGTCAATTTGAATTATTTTTAATTGTTCTCACAATCTGTTAGCTGTATGTATATTTCCAAAAACCAATGACGCCAGTTGAAGAATAACTACTTTGTTAAATTTTCAGAAACTATCACGATTGGATATAGCTCCTTTGTGTGTTCTAAGAAAACTGTATCACCTACTCTAATATTGTCAGTAGCTAGCATTATCTGGCCTTCCCATGTTATAATGACAGGTAGAATCCCAAAGCCATGCATAGGTCCCCTGGTGCGATACCACCACTACAAGTATATATGTGTATTAGTATATATACTTGTAGTGGTGGTATCGCACCAGGGGACCTGTGAAGCCATGTATACACATTTGTCATGGTCAAAATTGTGGTCACCAAAATTAAACAGGTGAGTAGCTTTAATTGAAAGATAAGTAAATCAAACCATAATTCCAATCGACATTATGTTTGCTGTAGTATACTGTATTTGACACCAATAGTTTAGTCATGGATAAACCTTTGTGACCACCTTGCCCAAGTGAACCTAATAAATTGCATTTATAATATGTGATACCCTATGATACCCTGACATTTTGAAATTCAGGGCATATTCAATGTTACTAGTACTTAGTAATAAAATTGAAAGCTTCTGAAACTTTTTCAACACTGCCATTGGCCTATATAATTGTTGGCAAATAACTTTGTCTCATAAATCATGGTCTTTATCCCAAATATTCAATGATGATTTCTTTACCGTGAAATAATCATGAAATATTCAGGAGAAAGATGTTATCTATTTATCTTGTTATTTCATATTTATAGTAGGAAACTGATACTACTATGGTAAACCATAAACAACTAGAATGCACCCACTGGAGCTGCCTATACTTGCGCCCATCACACATTTGGCATGTTTTGTGGTGTCTTACCAAAAACAGTTTAGCGACTGATCTGTACAGTCTTCGGGAACATAACATCGGGTAGTCTATTGCGTTGATAACGAGAAAGCTTGTTTTCCCAGTTAATTAATAAGGGATTTTAATAATCCATGTTTTCACATTCACATTGTTCAGTGCAATTGCTTTTCAATTGAACCACATGAACGACTGTTTAGCCGGACAGGATTTATATGCACCAGGATCTTTCGAAAATGTTTTGAACTTTCCAGAAATACGTTCGCACCTCACTGTCTCGGCGAAAAAAAAAGAAGATTCCGCACGGATCTTTCAGACATTCATGATCTCAACTCATTTCTCCGAGTTCCAAGTTACATAAGATAGGCTTCTAATGGGCAGTACTATTGCCCACCTTTGTTTTCCATGCAGTATATATATTTGTAACAATAAACACGAAGTTGCTGGCAGATGGAATGGTTTAGCCCGTCCGTATAAAACGAGTCTCAGCTGTCTGGACATCGACGCGATTATGTCTGGTGTTTTGCGCGCCCATGTAGCTTGTGACGTCCTGATGTGCGTCGTGACGTCATCGCGTCTTGATCGGTTTCCAGAAAGAAATCATTCAATATTGTTCATTTATGAACGATTTATTACCAAAATAAAACCAGATAACAAAGCAAATTAAGTATATATGAGGATTTAAATTACAATTGATGCAACCATTTCATATTATTTCGTGTGCATTCTTTACAGTATGTACTTCCGGTATGATGTAACATATTCACGGAAGGACAGACAAATAAACAGACAGACAAATATCCGCACCGAAAACATTACTTGCGTCCAGCATGGACTGGCGCAAGTAATAATGCAAATAGTATGGGTGTTCCACCTCACACTTCCCTTGCAACAACACACTCATGTCTCCCAGCACATTCAGGATGCAAACCCTTAGCACATGCAACACATACTGTCCTTGCTCGTCGCCTCACACCCGTCTTTCTATCTGAACATACAACACAGTCTTTCTCTTTCTCAACTGCCAACTTTCGCACACCCATACCAGTTGGCTTGTTTACAGTACCTGTAGGAGCTAAAACTTGTAAGGCAATGTGTTCAGAAGAAAGGTCATCAATGACTGCAGTTAGAAATTGTACATAATTTTTTTTGGGACTGTCAGAGGTGTTTCGTTTATATACAATATATGCATTCAAAGCCATTCGAGAAAACACATTCAGGACCACTTTCTTCCAAGCTTTCACACTCTTTCGATCACAATGATATGCATACATCATCATATCAGACATGTCCACCCCTGACATTTTGATATTGTATTGATTAATTACATCAGGCTTATCTTTGCCTTTAGTGTTCTTAGTGAGTTTTGCACAGGCAGAGGAGGACAATAGTGTAACAGGTTTTCTTTGACTCTTCTTTTCTCGATAAGACAGTAGAAGTATCCCCAGGATCACTTCGCCAGTATAACTTATCACCCACTTTGGGAACTGCATTTTTAACACACACTGGGAGGTCTTTACAATTCCGCCTGACAGTACCCGTAAAATATGTTCCTTGCTCAAGTAAATCCCAAGCCAGGCGGACAGATGAGAACAAGTTATCAGTCACAACATGATATCCTTTGTTCAAAAAGTTACACACACGAAGACATTGCATCACTACTTGGTATCCTTGGCCAACTTCAAATTCCGAACTCTTCTCAAATGATTTCCCCATATAAGGAAAGAAATGCATGCAGTACCCAGTTACCGATTCACATAGCATCCACAGTTTTATTCCAAATCTAGCATGGTGTTTATTGGGAAGATACTGCCGTAGCTTAGTGCGGGATTTCATACCGACGAGACTTTCATCAACAGTTAAAAATTTACCAGTAACGTAATTGTTCTTGAATATGTTATTTGCGAACATGATTACTGGCATAAACTTCGAACTTGGATCATAATCAGAGTGGCGTGGATCAGTTTTGGATGCATCTTTGGAGTTATCATACACATGAAAAAATTTCAGCAATAACTAAAATCGGTTTCTGGTAAACATTGTTCGGAACCATTGTGTCGATTGTGATTTGCTGCTGGTGTTCCAATAACGGCTCATACTTGATTTCTTAATCAGGCCCATGTTGATAATAACTGCGATAAATGGGTACAGGACGTTTCGTACCATGGTCGTTTCGTACTTGGTCGTTTCGTACCATCTGGTCGTTTCGTACCATATTGTTTGGTCGTTTCGTACCGCATTCTTTGGTCGTTTCGTACCATGTAAAAAAAATCAATTGGTCGTTTCGTACCGTGTGTTGGAAATGGGGAAAACACGGTATTTTATATATATATTTATATTATGTATGTATAATTATTCATGTTTTGGAATGCGGCGAAAGATCTTATGAGATTTGCTTACATCGAATGTGAATAACAATCACGCTGACAATAGTATTCATCTGATTGACTGCGGGAAAGATCTTATGAGATGTTTTTACAACAAGTGTTAATACTAATCACGCTGTATAAACAAGAGGTGAGCTCTTACTGATTACCACTAATTACCACCTGGCTTCTTGATCACACCTTTTCGTGAGTTGTTTTTGTTGGAATCCTATAAGTAACATGAGATCCCCCATCATTTCATCATTCATCTCACAATCATGTCTGACTTTCTCTCCGACGTTAATTGTATAGACTGTTCCAGAGAGGTTCGTCCGCGTCAACACGGTCTTCAATGTGAAGGTTAGTACTCGTATATATTATTCAATTTTATTTTGAACATCAACTTAACTTAATATTTAAAAACAATCTGTAAAATGTATATATATTATACATTTTTATTTTAAACATCAACTTAACTAAATAATTAAAAACAAATCTGTATGAATATTAATGTAAATGATTATTTATGACGAGTCAAATGTTGCTTTAACCAATATTGAAATTCATCAATACAGATATATACCAGTTTGTTATAACACTGAATTGTCTTTCCAGGTTGCCACAGATGGCAGCACCGTACATGCAGCACTGGCGTTAGTCTAGAAGTTTACCGATATGCCATAAAGACAGCGACGCCAATAGATTGGGTCTGCACCGCATGCAGCCAAACCACGACAGTCGAGCAGACGGTAGAAGATACAGCGATCGCAAACTTCGACATTGAAATGACAACGACGACTCCACCTCCAACCAGAATAGACCATTCGACCTTCGACATCGACGAAACGTTCAACCGGCCACACGACCACGATGAATCGTCAATACTGCTTTGCCACTTCTGCCAGCCGAACACATCCGACCAGCATTTGCCAGGATGCGAGATCACCCGACAGCCAAAATCGGCAACATGCCGTTAATCTACGAGTATGTGGAATCACAGTGGCTGGACTCTCGATGCCTACCATGAAATTAATACTGTTTTCCCCCATTCCCAACATGGTACAACACACGGTACGAAACGACCAATTGATTTTATACATGGTACAAAACGACCAATTGATTTTCTACATGGTACGAAACGACCAAACAATGCAGTACGCAACGACCAAGAAATATGGTACGAAACGACCAGATGGTACGAAACGTCCAGGTACGAAACGACCATGGTACGAAACGTCTAGAAGCCCGATAAATGTTTTCATCTCTATGAAGCATTGGTGTGCTCTTGATCGTGGTTTACATGCAGCTGAGGATTTCCATGACTCTATGAACTGGGACTCATAACGGTTTGTCTCTGTAAAGGCCGCCGCACACGATGCGATATATATCGTACGACAAATATCGGGCACCGGTTACGGGTCAAATCGTAGCTTGTGCGGTGGAAAATCGCAGGACATTTTGTCGTACGATCAGACCCGCAAGGAATCAAATAATTTTGATTTTCTACGATCGAGTCGTACGATTCATTCGAAGTAGCCAATCAGATTCAACTATTAATATGATCACGCGTCGATCACATGTTTTATTTCATAACAACATGGCGTCCATGTAGTGTCCTTCAAAGTCAGAGTAACGGGATATTTTGGATGGCGGAATACATTCATGCCTCTACAATACAACTACAATTGAAACAGGTGGACTGGACACCAGCAAAATAATATTTGAATGTGAATTTGTGTGAAGAATTAAATCAGTTATATGGCCTACTAGTCTATAGAACTAACGCATTGCATTCACGAGAAAGTAAACAACCAGATTGTACGATCCGGTCGCATCGTGTGCGGCGGTCTATCATAAGTGATAAAAACAGAAGTCGCCCGACTAAAATTGTACCGTGTGCGCACACAGATCTTACGTCGCAAGGGTCTGCGACAAATATCGTGCAACAAATATCGCATCGTATGCGGCGCGCTTAACCAACATTCCAAAAAGTGACACTGTCATGAATCTCATGAAATATTCAATTAGCTTTGCATTTCGTGGTGGAGGATTTACAGGGCCTTCATGCTCAGTGAAACCATAAACATCGGGAGGACGACAGGTTTCTTCATTGATTGCAACAAATTTTGTTGGCGGTAGAACCAAATCATTCTCATCAAAATCATCACTTTCAGATTCTGAACCAGACGATTCTTCAGAGCAAGACTCAAAAATGTCACCATTACTGTCGTCATCAAAATCTGATTCGTCAAAACAATCACTGTCACTCTGATAATTCATTTTTGGATACTGTGAGACTACCAGTGTTGAAATTTATTAAACACGGTGAAAAGTTGTCTGTTTTTTAAAGCTCATAAAACAATTTTAATTTTGAAAAAAAATACACCAAGATCTACTGAAAAAAAAATCAGTTTTATGCTGACAAATGTTTCATAAATTAATTAAAATTGGGAAAGTCTCGTCTGTACGCACACCTGCGGTAACTAGCCATTTGTTTAGAACGAAAATGGGATACTCAGTTTTCAGAATTAAAATATTTACCGGACTCATTCGAAGTTGATAAAACATGACAACAATTAATTAACTTTACATTCAGTTTATTGGTCATTTATAGTTGTACAACAGCCGAATATTTACGAGTTCATATTGTCTTGTTTAGTCTGTATTTTCCTCGAATTACTAGAGAATATCTTGAAAGAATTCCATGAACCGCCATTTTCATTTAGGAAAGAATTTGTTTACAATGACGTCATCGGAATTTACCAGGGATTCCCTGATGAAAACAAATAACTTTATTTTGTCTTATTCACTGTGATATTTTCAACAGCCATCACTGCTTCACATTTCTATTATAAACAAGGGAGAAAGTTGAATATTAATTTTATTTGCTGGACCATGACAACTAGCGACTGAACAAAATATTTTAACCTTCAAATACAGTTGTGACCAAAACGCACCGATCTTACATTCTTTGCATATAATCAGCGAGCAAACCTCGTTTTTTATTGTAACTTCAGATTGGGAAAAGAATTGTAGATGCACTCATCATAGTTATAATCATCATTAGCATAAAATAGATACATTAACTGCTCCGATAAGTGTCAAAAAATAGGCTGTCAATTAGGTCACGTGGGTCTGTGCGAAGCCGGAAATTTGTTTTTTTTATGACGTCATCATATTCTTGACAACATATAAACAAACACTTTTACACTGCTATAAAACCACAAAAACTAGGTTTTATATCAACATGAACCTAAATTTAATAGGGGAATACATTTCCTTTACACCAGTTATTATTTTTTCGCATGACGCTTTGTTTTCATTAAATTAGAGACATTTGCAAAACTGAGCCCAATTCACCGTCTCTATTCCCAGTTCAACCAACGTACACTTTGGCCGTTGAGAGATATTTCATCATTAACTCTTTCGTTGCCGAGCTAATTTTACACCTAAATTGCCGGAGAATTTATGAGAAAACTGATTTTATTGTGGAAAAGTATGATACAATAATAGTCTTCTTCTTATGAAATAATGTTTCAAATATCAAGGACATGTATGTAGGTGATTAGCCAAAGAATTGCAGGTGAATATTTTGCCGAAGAATATTCACGACAATTAAGGGGCATAACTCCTTGTCATCCAAGGGAAATAACTCCAAATAAGGATTTTTTTGCAATATTTTAAATCCAATTGAAAAATGGCCCACAACCTGCTATATTCAATATTGGTTTTCTGAGACAGTATTCCAACGATGATGATCTGATAAATCTTTCTACTGTCTTTCTCATTTAAAAACTTGTAAGAATAAATTAGGGTCTAGTTCTGGTATAGCTGGACCATATGTGAGGAGCTACACAATGCAGGAGCCAATTTAGACTTTTATAGTTGCGACAGTTTACTACGAAAATAGCTAGGTTTTTTAATTGAGGAAAATGGCAATTTTGACTGTCAAAAAACAAAACAAAAATTGTGATATATAATTAAATCTCTAACTACAAGCTTATCATCATTGTGCTATAAATAAAATAACAAAAATGACACATATGCATGTGGTCTAAACTGTCACTGAGGCACGCTGGGGCCTGTGGGAGTTTATAATCACGCCGTTTATTTTAGTGAATTACGTTTTTACCTTGAAAAATAGGTGATTCATTCAGCAAAAACGGCAATTTTGACTATTAAAAAAACTAATAAAACAATCTAAAGTACACATAATCTTTATTGTAATGTCAGGTTATCATACTATCATGTTTAAATTAGTTAATGCATTGGTAAAATGCAGATCTTTCATATAAATAATTGTCTAAAAATATTTTTCTGAAATTGTCGGCCATTTTGGATTTCCGACTGCGGATCTTACATTTTTTTTACAAACTTATTTCATTATTTTAATTTTCAAACGTCTTAAAAAGGATTAAAAATCAGATATATACTGCAGAATTTAATTAGAAACAATTAAAACAATAATTTTATGAAACTTGAAAAACTTTTTTATTATTGTCATACAGTTGTGATCAAAATGATTACGGTTACAATTATGGCCGATAATATCGGCCCTGGCAATTTACCGACCGGATATTTGGGCCGATAATATCGCCCCCTGGCAATCAAAGAGTTAAACCAGCATTTTGAACACGAATTGTTATTATTTCAAAGGCGATGATCATATATAGTAACACAAATGACAAATTTATATATTATGGTGGCAGATGGGGTAAGCAAATGAGCCGTTTAGTGTTTAACCTATTTCTGTGCCAACCCGGAAGCTGGCCAAAAATTATGTCATTGATTTTTAACGAAAATGTTCATATATCAAGTTTTATAGGCTATAAAACCATATAAAATGCACATTTCACACGGGTATGCAGCTAAAATGTGTATTAAACATCTTCTCTTCACATAAAATCAGTTTGGTGGACATGACATTTGGTTTTCATAAAAATATGGAATTCTGAAAACAGGGCCGATGACATCGGCCCGTGGCACTCTAGCGTCGGTAACGTTGGGCCGACCACATCGGCCCTGTGGCACTCAAAGAGTTAAACATCTGTCGATCGTGATCGGCCTCTAGTTCGGAGTATGGATAACAATTAGACCCAAATTACAACATAATATATATTCCAAAGTACTAGATGTCATAACTGACATATATTTCGGTCGCCATTTTGACAGCCATCTTGGGTTTTTTAAAATCAATTTTGTTCTTTCAAATGGAAGCTTGGTGAAATTTTATCATTGATGTAGAAATATTTTCGCTTTTCTGTGTTAGATTTTCTTCCTAACTCAGTGTCATTTCTGCAATTGTTTGTGACTGCCATGATGATGATTTGATCTAATCATTCTGTTGAATTCTCGGGTATAACAGCAATGGTTCACCAACTTAACAAATTATACCGTAAGCACATGGTCTTCCGCGAACAGGGAGCACATATATTCATATATATTCACTTTTCCCCAGCACATGAGTGATATCAATGAAAATTGGACAGATTTGGGTGATTTCTCCATTTTGGCAGCCAGCTTGGCCGCCATCTTAAATGAAGATCCACTATTTTCAGTGTAATTATATGGCAATTCACATATTTAAAACAGTTTTACATTATCTTCATCAAATTCAGTTATTTTCTGTTTAACTTGGCTAGAATCACAGAATTTAATTTTTGTTAACTTTTATACCACATTTTTGAATTGACATTTTAAAGATAGTTTCCAGGAATGAGAACCGAAATAGGACATAATATGTCGACGAAATGGTAGGATACTATAATTTATGCAAATTTAGGTCGCTATTAGCTACAAATTTAGGTCACTATTAGCTACAAATTCCAAATTTTCAAGAGGAAAGTGTGCAAAATCATAAATTTTCCGAATTTTGGTTGCCATTTCCGCAGCCATCTTGGTTTATGGTGGCCACTGTTTCTGTCAATTGGAAGTGTGGTGTAATAGTTTCACATCAGTGGTGAGATATTCAATTTTATATCATAAATTCACTAGTAGCTATTAATCAAACTGACTCAGTGCATACTCTGAAATTTTGGATGGCGGCCATTTTTATGACGTCGTATTAAAATCCACCGTCGCGACCCCCAGGTGTCTAACATATGTTTTCTGGTGCCTGAGATATTAAGCAACGTCATTAGCATAGTCGCTATATTTCTTCACAAAATGCACATGGGAGTACATAAGAGCCTCTATTATATGGGACTATAGGTATTCAATTTTGCACAAAATGTAAATGTTGCCAGTGTCTAAATGTTTTGCTATTCCGTGAACTGGCCAAAACCATAAACCACCATGTTATTGAACAGTATGCATTAATATTTTAACCTGCAAAATCAAAGATAAAAATGTATGAACATATTGCAGGATACAAAAAACGCCCACACAGATGTGAGCTGCCAAAATTAAAATGTCCACTCAGATATGAACTATTAAACCAACACAATGTAGTAATATACCCTAGCAATGCTCTTGTTAAACTCTTCTCTGAATGCGGAGTATGAAAGATATAACCAATATGTCTAGGGACTAAGAGTAAATGTTCCTAATGGAATTTTCACAAGGGACATCACTGGGACAATGGAATTGTGCATTGTGCCAATAATTAATCAAATTCATTATTATTTTCTGCCAAAAAAGAAAATGCGGACATTGAAGCTAAACATAAAATTAATTACCCATGACCTAATGTATACATTACTATCTATAAACTGAAAACTAATGACTTTATCTCAATTCTTGACATACTGTCATAATTGTTGGGAAAATTGGTAATGGCTTAACCTCAAAAACAATAAGAGATGTAGAATCAGATGAGCTGTCCTATTACAGGTCCATTTCTTTGTGTCTTCATATATTATAATTATTTTACTTTCTGTTCAGACTAGATCGCCTGATAGCAGCTTCTCCTAATGATGCTAAATTATACTTCAACAAGGGCATGCTCTGTATGGATGACAGAGATTTTGTAGGAGCTGAGGCGAGCTACTTAAAAGCATTAGAGGTACAGTCCAGGAGATATTGGTCGACCTCTGCACCCCCCCCCCCCAGGACTTAACATCACCCTACTAATTTTCTTCCTTAAGGTCTGCTCTAATTTTTTTCACTTGTTAACAAGAAAAAAAAGTGGCCGCAGAGACTCCAGACAAGATGGCGGCCATTATTTTTAAATGCACCAGGTCTCTTTGATCGCCATTATAGTAAAGATGATAGCACATGCGGTCTTGTTTTCTGCTCGATTCGTTATACTAATATACAACCCTTACAAATTAGCCAAAAATCCGACACCAGAATCCAATATGGCAGCCAAGATCGCCGCCGAAATGTGAAAATATGCTATTTTTCTGAAATTCCCTCATATTCACATCATTGGGCATTATTGTCGAGACAATTCCATCCATGCGTACAGTTGAGTTGGAAATACTGAGGTGAAGTAATTACCTTACATCTCATGCAAGAAATGGTTTTCCAAATCGAAGATGGCGGCCAAAATGGCGACCGAAATTTGAAAACACGCCTACATTCCTTTACTTTCTTCGCGATTTCTACCCACCATTACATGTTGATATGTATGAATTATTCATTAGGGTTTAGCAAGTGATACTCACAGTCAATATTGCGGCCAAACTGGCGGGCAGAAATTGAAAAGAAGCCGATATTATCACATACCAATTTCAACTTTTTGTCATAATATTGATTTGTACATAATATAAGCCATCTATTAGTTCCAATGTAAGTCGTAGCCTTTTGGAAGGATGAAAACCCACAATCGCGATGTGGCATTTCAAAATCCATTCTCCACTTAGGGCTCATACTGGCCGTAACCATATATAGGTGCGCCGAATAGTCATATTATGACTTCCAAGAATCAAAACAACAGTACCTGAGCTTATTCTGAATTTGCCACATTCAGCATTATCTAGACTCGTTTCCCTCTCTTCGTCAGATTAATCTATCTCACTCACAACAACAGTTCACTACTCTTCTTTGTAGAATGGTGCCACTAATCGGAATGTTTCAAACAATACATATGCCGGTGTCCAGCTCACGTGTTTGTTTCGAAAGCTTGGAATTCTTAGCGAGCTTCATTCATGGTATAGCTTATGGTATAATCAGATGCTACATATGGGGTATATGCGTCATCTTGTGCGATACACTATAAAGGTATTCGGTCGATGCGTATACTAGCTTTCAGAAGGACCTATCTAACTGCGTATTGTCAGCTTTGGTGACCTAATGGGGATAACAACGTGTACACCTGGTGATCTTCCCAAACAGCCACTTCTCAATATATGGTTCATCAATTCACATACTCATCTAATGCACTGACGTACCCGGACAACTTCTGTATATGGCTTCGAATGTTGAAAGCCCGACATTTGACAGATGCATTTCTTGTAAGGCGTAGAAGACCATAATGCATAATATACCCAAACTCCTTGAACATGATCATAAGAACAAGCTTGTTGGCGTCCAGCAATCGTCTCACCGAACAGATCCAAGCAGATGATAACAATACACATGGTGCTAGTTTGTGGGTATGTGTCATGATAGTGGAAATGAAATTGGACCATGACTGCACCGCCCTTATTTTTAGTCGAGTTTTTTTCCAAAACTCGACTTATAGTTTGATGAGGGGCGGTGGGCGGGCGGGCGGCGTGTTTTGCTTATAACTCAACCGTCAAAAATTTGGTGTGTGAGTACATATCCATGCACGTAAGCTGCAGACAAAAAAAATCTGGTTCGTCCGCACATTTATTACAGAGTTATGGCCCTTTGAATTCAACTTCAACAAACGTTATACGATTTGATTGAAATTTGGTATATAGGTGTCTCCCAAGAATATCTCGGATGAGTTCGAAAACCAGCCTGGTCCGATAAAATTTGATAGAGTTATGGCCCTTAATTAGTCATTTTTCACGAATTTTCAGCCCGTTAGCGCGATAACTTCAACAAACGTTATCCGATTTGATTGAAATTTGGTATATAGGTGTCTCCCAAGAATATCTCGGATGAGTTTGAAAACCAGCCTGGTCCGATAAAATTTGATAGAGTTATGGCCCTTAATTAGTCATTTTTCACGAATTTTCAGCCCGTTAGCGCGATAACTTCAACAAACGTTATCCGATTTGATTGAAATTTGGTATATAGGTGTCTCACAAGAATATCTCGGATGAGTTCGAAAACCGGCCTCGTCCGATAAAATTTGATAGAGTTATGGCCCTTAATTAGTCATTTTTCACGAATTTTCAGCTCGTTAGCGCGATAACTTCAACAAACGTTTTCCGATTTGATTGAAATTTGGTATATAGGTGTCTCCCAAGAATATCTCGGATGAGTTTGAAAACCGGCCTCGTCCGATAAAATTTGATAGAGTTATGGCCCTTAATTAGTCATTTTTCACGAATTTTCAGCTCGTTAGCACGATAACTTCAACAAACGTTATCCGATTTGATTGAAATTTGGTATATAGGTGTCTCCCAAGAATATCTCGGACGAGTTCGAAAACCGGCCTGGTCCGATAAAATTTGATAGAGTTATGGCCCTTAATTAGTCATTTTTCGTGAATTTTTAGCTCGTTAGCACGATAACTTCAACAAACGTCCTCCGATTTGTTTAAAATTTGGAATAGATATACTTGCCAAGAAGAATATTTCGGACGAGTTCGAAAACCAGCCTGGCCCGATAAAATTTGATGGAGTTATGGCCCTTAATTAGTCATTTTTCGATTTTACCTATTAATTAGTCTACCGATACTGATGCACACCAATTGGCGGTAGCCACCGGCGGTAAGCCACCGAAAACGAGACACAGCATCTCTGATGCCACCTCTTGTGTTATGTTTTAGATTCAGACAGGATCTCATGTGTGGCTTTGCTTTCCTTGTATGCTAAGATTGTATGTTCCAATCCGTTTGGAAGCCGTTCTTAAACAACTGGATCAGGAGTATGCCATTGGCTACTGCTGTATAAGCCCCACCAAGACTGGGGTGTAGTCTTAAAGGCGATACCTTTGATAGTTGGTTGATATGTCATACTCACGCTGGGTGGTATGGTTCAAGAAAGTACAAATGCTATCAACAAAAGGGTGAAATGTTCAACGCGAAGAACATCCAGAGGAATGTTACGTTGATGAGCTCTTGCATTCAGTTCAACAAACGTTGGTACACCAAGTGATTTCTTGGTAACATCACCATTGCGACCATTTTCCTGCATGAGACATTAACTACTATATTCTAAAGTTATATATATAAAGCTATATGATCATAAAGGTTGCGTTCCCCAACGTCCACAGCCATTGCCATCGAGACTGTAAATTGTTCTTTAAATACATAGTGAAATAAATGCACCACAGTCCTGACATTTTCTTGAATAATACCGCCCACATACTGACACTAACCCCGAGAGAGGATAACAAAACACGCATACATTCATGCTATAAAGACATTATCCTTTAGTCCATCCGACTGTTTTGAGGGAGGCTAGCATAGTATTATCCAGACAAAAGTGTACGTAGTTGAATCAGAAAGGCTTCGAAACGGATGTGGAAATACAATCTTACCACACCAAATAAAACCGACACGCATGACATTCGATATCTTAAACATGCACCATGTGTAGAGGTGGTGTATACAGTGGCCCATTTCATTCCCACTATCATGGCGCATGTCCACAAACTAGCACCGCGAGCATTGTTCTTCTCTGCTGGGAGATATTCGATGAGACAACTGCGGGGCGTCACACAGTTTGCTTCGGATAATGGTCAAGAAGTGTGGGTAGTCTGTACACTAGGGTCTTCTCCTTAGGGGTCATCTCAAAACTACTATCGGGATCCCAATAAATATCCCGATAGGATTCCGATAACTCAAAACTAACTTCTAAATTTACCGATAGATTCCGATAGAGCGGTCACCATTTCCCGAAAATATTCCGATACCGCATCTAAATATTCCGATAACACGCTGATTTCCCGAAAACTTTCCGAAAGTAATGTACGTAGCGTATTGCCAACTTTCCGATAATTTACCCATTTATTTCAAGAACAATTAGGCCTATGTCTGTTTTGATAATCGACGAATCGAGCATGTTGTTTTGTTTATGTACGTTTCTGTTTCCGGTTCTATTTGTTCGTCCACAGCCTCCTTCGTAAGCATATTTTTATTGGGGTGGAAGCTTGTTTAATAGAATTAAAACTCTACACGTTTCAAATTTTGATTCCAAGTTATTAAATTGTCCATTGAATTATTTATGCATATTATTCATATATCACATATCTCCTAGAAACGCTCTGAAGGAAACATAAAAAGAAAAGGTTTCATAAACGTAGTATCCCTTCAACACTAGCAATAGACTGTTCCAAAGTGAACGTGAATTTTTTTTTTAAATATATATTTGATAAAAATCGAATAAATTACCAAACATGTGAAATAAATGCCATAAGATTACGATAATTACTACACATTGGCTTCAAATAGTTGATTTTCGATCGCAGGTATCTTGCTTCAAACAATGTTTGAGAACTATATTGTTCGGCTGATTTTCCTCACCTGATGTGCGCTTATTTTTGGCGCCATCAGTATCTTGTAAACAATTCACGCACCAGGATTTCGATTCATCATTCAAGAATAAATTCGTTCTCAAAACTTCGCGCAATAAATATAATTTCTCCCATGTATTGTTTTTATCAATCATACTGAGTGTAAAATTGACAAGGTAATTCTTAAATGCAGATAACGAAATGCGCTAAATCATTAATTTTGAAAATGGCGCGTCTCGCACGTGGTCGCCCCCGCCGCCTGTACTGACACAATATTAAAACATAACACAATTTTTACGCAGTTAATTCTTTAATTTTTCACATCACAATTTGGCGTATTTCCTGGAGACTATCTAAGTGATAATGCGCAGCGAATGTGAACATTAGTAATCTCACAAGAACAAAATAATCAGCGGTGACAAAAATGTTTACTCCTCCAAGAACCTCATATGCACCTAATGTTTGTACTTGGCCCAGTTATGATCGATAGATCCCTGCACATTTCGATGCGTCGATCATGCAGTCATATATGACATAATATTTATTGGCAAGTCATTTTAAAACAATCGACAGGCTATTAATATCGAAAGTACGCGCATTTGAGATATCAAACTAAATAAAAGTCAGCAAGACATCTTTTTGAAAACAAAAATGATGAAATATAGGAGCAGGCCTACTACAAATAAATCGCATCGTGTTACCTTGACCTTGATGATGCAATCGTGATATTCGACAATGTCAACATAATTAGGCTATGTTCAACTTATCGAAATAATCAATGCAGCCTTATAATTAGTAGTAATTACAGAAAACGAAATCCATGTAGAATATGAAAAGCCGCCCATGCATACATTTAATTACCAGTTAAATGTTATGAATTACTTCGCATATTTATAACCTTTGCACTGCAGATTTGCATGGAATTTTCCATTCATATTTTCACAGGTCTGTATAGACGCTCTTTATTTACCATATTACGATTCATGAAAAACTATGGAATATTACTGCTAAATGTTGCTAAAACTTTTTAGGTGTACAGCAGGACACCCCCTCCCCCATATGCCATGTTACAAATTTCTATAGCCTATTCTTGACTAAAGGGTAGAGAACCGAGTAGATATTCATGGCGTGCATGATCGATCTAACCCCCCCCCCCCCCCCCCCCCCCCCCCCCCCGAAACTGCATGACCATGCAGAATGGAGGCCTAACAGCAAAATTCCTGCTTAGGCTAAAGTTAAACCCACTGTGGAGATATATTTTTCTTTCTACGACTGTCTACTGGCGAGATTTGTTGTTTCCATGCACATGCATGTGCTGGTAAACAAAAATCCAATTGCGTTATAAAGCACATCAAATGCTGCATGGACATCGCACATTGCAATATAAATTTTGCCTAGGCTATGTATATTCGGAATATACGTGTAGGCTACACAGGCCTGATATTTTTTTAAAGCTTGAGTTCCATGTTTGAAATTGTTTTATAAATCTGTTCACTGTGTCAAATCTTCAAGACGTATTATACCTACTCTGCAATGCCACATGCGTTGTTCCCAGAAACGTAAATATTGATGACCCAATTCCTGGAATCGGGCTAAAAATAGAACATACGACATCTCGGGTTAAGACTGCACTCGATTGTGCATGCATTAATTGTGTCGTCGGCGATTCGCGATTAAATACAAATCTTTTACATTTGCCATAATCTATGTATTTCTTTATTTCCTCCATATTTAAAAGTCGGTTGTATTTAAACATATTACAAACACAAGCTTTGAAGATAGTATAGGCCTACAACTGGATACATATTTGGGTATGCTCCCTGTGAATTGATTTTGAAGATTTCCCGATGGGTGGGGTGTATTGTCCGGGTAAAATACCGATATTGTACGTAGCACCCACTGATCACAGTATAACATATAATAGTTCTACGACACGTGTCCCCTGATACTGTAAAACTTTATACTAACGATTTCTCATATTAGGAAACCAATAAATAAATAATAAAGATAGGCCTATAAAACAAAAAATCCCGATCAAAGTCCGGAGTAATCCTGATACAGAAACTTTCCAAACAACATGCGCTGTTTTCGGAATATGATACTCCGAAATGAAAGTAAACTCTGATAGAATCCCGATAGACTATGTAAATATTCCGATAATTTCCCGATATTTTCCCGATAACTGTATATATATGCTATCGGGATCTATCGGGAAATAGGCTGATTTCCCGATAGGAGTTTTGAGATGACCCCTTAGCAGAATGAGACAGCTAGCAACCTTCGAAACACTGTCAAAGTTGTCCACATATGCCGATGCGTTCGCTGAGTTTGTGAGTTGACGAACCATCTATTGAGAAGTGACTAGCTAACTGGTTCGCCAGGTGTACATGTCGTATCCCATGGGGTATGAGACACATACATAGAGATGACCTTCTGTAAGCTTGTATACTCATCGGCAATATGCCTTCCTAGTTCAAGTTGACGCACAAATATCATATTTAGCAAATATTTAATATCGTAAGCTAGACACCAGAAAATGAATTGTTTGAAACGTTATGATTAGAGGGACCCTACTCCCAGGAAGTGGTGAATACTTTGTCGGTGTGAGCGACCTAGATATATCAGACAAAGAAATGGAAGCTGGTCCAGATAATTAATCAGAATCTGTTATCAGGTAATTGTTCTGATGTAACTATTCGGCGCACCTACGCTTACGGCCATTATCGGCGTTAAGTGGAGACTGGATTTTGAAATGCCACATCGCGATATTAATTGTGGCTTTTCATCTTTCCAGAAGGATACGAGCTATGTTATGCGTTTTGATAACTTTAAGTTGAACTAGTAGATGGTTTATGTACAGTTTCGTCCATACATACCGATATTATGACAAAAAGTTGAAATTAATATGTGAAAATATCGATTTCTTTTCAATTTCTAGCCGCCCATTTAGCAGCGATCTTGGCTGTGAGTATCAATTGCCAGACCCTAATGAATACTTCATGTCACTATTCCATATCAACATGTAATGGTGGATAGAAATCGCGAAACAATAACGCCCATTGTAAGAAAGTAAAGGAATGTAGACTTGTTTTCAAATTTCGGTCGCCATTTTGGCCGCCATCTTCGATTTGGAAAACAGTTTCTTGCATGAGATGTAATGTAATTACTTCACCTCAGTATTTCCAACTCAATTGTAAGCATGGGTGGAGTTGTCTCGACAATAATGCCCAATGATGTGAATATGAGGGAATTTCGGTGATTTTTCAAAATCTGTCTGCCATTGTGGGCGCCATTTTGGATTTGGGGGACATTTATTTGGATATGGTACAAGGAAAGTTCTTCGCCTAAGTGTTCCCAACTTACAATAGTAAGCAGGTGTGGAGTTGTCATGACAATAATGCTCACTGATGTTAAAATCAGCGATTTTCGGCGATTTTTTATTTCTGGTGGCCATTTTGGCCGCCATCTTGGATTTGGGTAAATATTCCTCAACTCAGGTATAAGAGGAATCCTAGCTCGAGTATCTCCTGCAAATAAATATATGCATGGGTGTTGTTATAATAGCATTAACATTCATCAATTCGAAACATAACATCGCGTTATTATTAAACGGAGATTCGGCTTTGACCTATGATACCGGCATTTGGGAAAACGTGATATCGGACAAAAATATCCCGCAATGAATGCATGTTATGGTCCCCATGTGTTCGCCAATGACTCCTCTATATGATAAATGTATAACACGACGCAAAAAAGGAGACAAACGAAAGGTGGTAACTGTAGCATATTTTCACATTTTGGCGGCCGTCTTGGCCGCCATATTGGATTCTCGTGTCGGATTTTTGGCTAATTTGTAAGGGTTGTATATTAGCATAACGAATCGAGCGGAAAACAAGACCGCATGTGCTATCATCTTTACTATAATGGCGATCAAAGATACCTGGTGCATTTAAAAAAATGGCTGCCATGATGGACGCCATCTTGTCTGGAGTCTCTGCAGCCACTTTAGAGGAGACCTTAAGGAAGAAAATTAGTGGGGTGAAGTTAAGTCCTGGGGGGGGGGGGGGTGCAGAGGTCGACCAATATCTCCTGGACTAGTAATTTTGTGAATTTGGTATAGCACAGCCTTGAGGAAAGGGTATTCTTTTTTATGTGTACCACATCCGGATCAACCATCCATTGTTCGTTTGTCTGTCCGTCCGTCCATCTGTCCATAGACACTTCCTATCCAATTCGTTTACTCGAGTATTTTTTATCGGATCGTGTTCAAATTTTATGTAAATGTTTATGATTAAGAAATTATTAAGAAATCATTAAGAAATTATTAACACTTTGCATCCACACATAGGCATGAGCTATCCAATGCTGTAACCTAAGTATTTTTGTTCCGATTGTGTTCATATTTGATATGTAGGTTTATAATGACACACCCCTCACCTGTATAGTTTTTTGTATCGATTGGTTGATTGGTTTAGAAAATAATTAACCCTGCACACGAATGCTATCTGATGCATCTATTAGTCAAACAATTTTCTTCTGATCTGCCTCATATTTCTTACCTAGATCTTTCTTAGCACGTTCTTCATCTGTATGGATTTTGGTATCAATTGTTTAGTTAACCCTTTCCACTCTTGTTTTTAAATAGAATTCATCCAAGCCAGGATGACTTAAATATTTTTTCATCTGATCAGCACCAAATTTGGTAAATATGGTCCTCACCCCAAAATACTGATCAAGTTCGAATTTGGTTTTGATCTGCTATATTTTAACAGAGGTACGGCCATTTATAATTCAAGTATTAAACTGATAATGTAATTATTAAAGACATGTTTGCCTCTTTGAGAGAACTTCTCCCCTTACCAGAAACTGCTAACCTAAAACCACATTAGATCTAAGCGGATTTCTAATCTGATTGCCAACGTAGAACTAATGTAGAACTAATGTTGTAATTTAACTGTCAAAAGTGAGATGGGCGGAGCTTAAAAACTAACATATTGCACATGTGGTCAGGTTAGCGGATATGCACAGTAGTTATACGTTGGAAAATTCCCAACCATATTTCTAACGTGAAAATTTGCTAACATAAAGCATATGTGCAATTTTATAGCTCTTAAGAGCTATAAAATTGCACATATGCTTTATGTTAGAAAATTAGCACGTTAGTTCTATGTTAGTAAAATCCACATGTGTATAAAAATGCCACATGTGCAGGCAGGTTATCAAATTAACTTTAAAGTAATTATACATACGTCCAGCTGGGCAACAATTTATAAAAAAAAAAGAAAAAAAGACAAACAATATATCATACGGTATTGCTTTTAAAAACTATATAAATACAAAAAATATACACCACATACACTGCAATGTTCATGTTAACTGCTCTTCATGGAATATTCCAAATAACTGTAAAAATCACTTCGATGAAACAATGAAAACTGCCATAAATTGTTTATTTCCTACAATTCATTCATTTTGTAAATAGATTCGCACATTTGTTCTGTCTAATTACTAACTAGAATCAATAAACAATAGCAGAATTTAGTTTATTTGATGTGATGGTCTATCATTATTTATTCTAGAAATATGATTGATAATATTTTAAAATAAAATTTAAATCAACTTTAATATACATGTAGTCTACCTGTTTGATAAATTAGATATTAGAACCCGCAGTAAAGGCACACAAGAGACCACATGCCCTTAAAACTTGCCATGATGTGCAAATGAGATATGAAAACTGACAAAAGATTCTATATATTATACATGAATGAATAACTGAATAATTATAAATTAACCCTTAATTTCAATGTAAAAACCATAATACTATCATTATGAAATGTTTAAGGTTCAATTTTGGAAAGGAAACTGACAAAAGTCACGATTTTCTCGTGTCTTAAATTCTTAACTGTCGATATGTTTAAATGCATGCAGTCACTTACCGTGCCATGAAAAAAGCCAACGAGGTTTTAATTCACCAAACAAGAACAACTTATCCTATCAGTCCCATGCACAGAAAACAAGCAGCTTTAACTTGGGAATTGTAAACTCCAAGTGAACTGAACAGAATACTAGGTTCCAGGGAACCTTTATCACGGCAATAAAATTCTTTAGCATATGATTCCTGGTCTGAACTGGGGATAAAACCCAGATGTGAAAGTCATTAAATGGTCCATACATGGGGGATTTGTGTCAAGAAAGCATTGGCCGGATAACTTAATCTATAATCTCTAACCTGCACTAACTTAGTCTAAGTTAGATTTTTGGACACACCATGGGCAGACAGGGAGAAATCTATACCCAGTATGAATACTAAAGGGGTCATCTCAAAACTACTATCGGGATCCCGATAGATATCCCGATAGGATTCCGATAACTCAAAACTATCTTCTAAATTTCCCGATAGATTCCGATAGAGCGGTCACCATTTCCCGAAAATATTCCGATACCGCATCTAAATATTCCGATAACGCACTGATTTCCCGAAAATTTCCCGAAAACTTTCTGAAAGTAACGTAGCGTATTACCAACTTTCCGATAATTTACCCATTTATTTCAAGAACAATTAGGCCTATGTCTGTTTTGATAATCGACGAATCGAGCATGTTGTTTCCGGTCCTATTTGTTGTCATTACTTTTGGATTCGTCCACAGCCTCCTTCGTAAGCATATTTTTATTGGGGTGGAAGCTTGTTTAAAAGAATTAAAACTCTACACGTTTCAAGTTTTGATTCCAAGTTATTAAATTGTCCATTGAATTCTTTTTGCATATTATTCATACAGCACATATCTCCTAGAAACGCTCTGAAGGAAACATAAAAAGAAATGGTTTCATACAGGTAGTATCCCTTCAACACTAGCAATAGACTGTTCCAAAGTGAACGTGATAAAAAATTGAAATATATATTTGATAAAACTCTTTTGGCCCTAGAAATGTTCTCAAATAAAACTGTCATTTGATTTGATTTTTTCCCTCATTCATCACAAGATCATATGAATAATATTTTATTTTAATACACTGAGTGAGCAATTTTGAGAATTAAATAAAGTTTTGATCGAAAAGTTCGACAACATTTTCGATTTTCTCTTCAGTTACACGTCCCAACATCACGCCAATTCAGCCCAATATTGTTGGCACGGGGATTGCCTGGATTAGTACCCAAATAAATTGTGTTGTTAAAGCGCATTGACAAATACATAATCTTGAGTATATTCTCCACACTATAATCGAAAAATACAAAGGAATGGACACATGATTCAATCAAAATTGTTTATTTAAAAAACACTCCCGCTAAGAAACCCCCACTGATGACGTGCGCAAAAAATATGTACCTACAGTAAACACGTGTTGTTGGAAATTGGGGCGCACAATGGGGACTCATTTTATCATGGCTATATCTATTACCCATTCGGTAATTCATAAATGACATTCATTGCAAATTCAAACAGAATATATCTTAGATTTAGTATTAGTATCAATTGACCATTTATCGAATGTTGTCATTGAACTTATTGATCAGCTGATGACGTTGAAAAAATCTAGGAACCTTGTCGACGTCATAGCAGCAATGATAAAATACTGTAGCACAAATTTAATGTGCATCGGCCGTTTTGTTCTCTCGTTTGATTAATAACATTATTATTCTGCGCGCATTGACAAATACATAATCTTGAGTATATTCTCCACAATGTAATCTAAAAATACAAAGGAATGGACACACGATTCAATCCAAATGGTTTATTTAAAAAACACTCCCGCCAAACAAGATAAAGAAACGCCCACTGATAACGAGCGCAGAAATTTTTACCTGCGAACACGTGGTGTTGGAATGTGGGGCGCACAATGGGGACTGTCATCTATCATGCCTACAACCATAATAGCCATTCGGTAATAAATAAATGACATTCATTGCAAATTCAAACATAATATATCGTAGATTTAGTGTTAGTATCAATTGACCATTTATCGAGTGTTTCCATTGAACTTATTGATCAGCTGATGACGATGAAAACACATCGGAACCTTGCCGACGTCAGCGCAACAAATAATAAAATACTGAAAAGCACAAATGTGCATCGATCGGCCGTTTTGTTCTCTTGTTTGATTAATAAAATTATTATTCTCCGCGCATTAACACTGCCAAATACTCAAGTAAATTGGCCATATCATGATGTGAAAAATCAAAGAAATGACATTGTATAACATTAGTTACTTTTATTTGAACACAAGAGTTCACGAGACAAACGCGGCTATTTTTAAATTGAAAGTGCGCAAATCAATTCCGATTAGTGCTGCATTACCATGAATTACTTATCGGAACTGTCTTGTCATTTTATATTGAATATGATTGCTCAAAATTTCACTAAGAGAAAGCACTTTCTCGATCGTAAGATACAATGTAGGCATGAAAGAATTGTTTAATTTATTAATTGCACAAGATATGTGCGGTGCGGATGTATTGACTGCAATGTCAAGGTAAAAAACCGGTGCGTTGTAAGCAAGGACGCGGATCTTCGATTTTGAAGATCCCCCGAATATTGCCGAGCCGATTCGGGTATCTCCGGGAGATCTTCAACATCGGAGATCTGAGTATACTTCGCTGTTGTTTTTGTTGATGTTGACTGCAGTTGTGTATTTTATTTGATGTTATAATTTACATTTATTTGTGTACTCTGCGATTATACCGTATATATAATAAAGACGAATTAACAATTAGTTAATTATTGAATGTCAATTAATCATGAATGAAAATTGTTTTTTAATCATGCAGACGATATTTATATACGTCTAGAGTTTGACTTTGAACAGACACAGAACAGTCAGTTACGGTGGTGTAGAACGCCACCAGACGTTACGAAAAAGACTTTAAAAAAAAAAAATAAGCGCACAAAGTAAATAAAAAAATTGTTACTATTGAAAACACCAATTCCAACATGCTATACTCGTGTTCACTGCACTATCAATCACTACCTATTTATACAGTGCTTAAATAGGTACACATTTCACGCTTCGACTTGACTGTGGTGTTTGTTCCTTCAATACGGCGAAATTCATTTATGAAACTTGGCATGTATGGATTAGAGTTATGTCCCGTAGCTCGGGTGTTACAAATTGGGGGTCTGTTCGGAGTATGTGCAGAATACACCCAGACGTCAAACCGAGTAATGCCGAATATCTTTCGGTAGGAATCGGGGGATCTTCAAAATCGAAGATCAGATAAATTGCGGCAAAAATAGAATTCTTCGGCCGCTAAGATCCCCCGATGATTCCCGAACATCACTCGGTGCTAAGATCCCCCGAAGATTCCCGAACATCACTACCGAACCTGCGACGGAGATTCTTGGCACAAACACACTGTGATCCACTGTGCATGTAACACGTTATAACACGTTATCTACCATTCGTGTGACAGAATCCACCATACCGATTTCATTTTAAAAGTGTTTTTAAAGTGATTTGTGTCCGACGATTAGTTTTCTTGAGTAAATTGTCCCAACCTGCAAGTTTATTTGTGTCACACGATTAACTCGATTTGCTAAATTCTCCTAACCTGCAATGGCACGCGCATAATTATGTCTAACGAAATTTAAATTCAATGGACAAAATCTCCCACACCTGTGTTTTTTATATAACTAAATACTCAACATATATATATATATATTAGGTACTTTCTGATATGTTTTACCATATTATGTACTATGGCAGGCAATCAAATAATGATACAAACTAGGAAATATTTTGTTATAGTGCGCATGAATATACATTGGAATGTTTGCACGCGATTCCATGTGACGTCACAGTTCATTCATAAATGTTGTTTTGAAGCGCTCACATTGCGAATTTCAATTTCAGTCACTATCACTACCAGTCTCTATTACTGCAATTCGTCTCCGTTTTCTCTATGTTGGTTGATCGGATTGAGGATTATAGTTATTAATGTATTGTACTGTGCAATCTCATTTGATGTGAAACACGTGTCGAGGAAATGTTAAAACAATTTCAAAACTGCAGCGGCAATTTTTGTTGTTGTGTATTTCCGAAACATACCGAATGGCCTCGGGAATAATCGGGGGATCTTAGCGCCTGAAGAATTCTACTCTTGCTAAATTGCGCGTTGTAAATTGAAGTAAACAAAAAAACACGTGCGAACACGTGCGTTGTAATCGATGGCACAATGTTGACTAGTTTGGACTAATAATGCAGTCAATTGTAACTGAATTTACACGTAACTATCCAAGAGTTGATAGGCCACTTGATGATTTATTTTATGTTTCATTTCACCACGTAGCCATGGCTTAAAACATTAATAAATCACCCAATTTCGTGATATGGTTTTCCGACAGAGAAATTGAAACTGAAAGTCACTGATCTGTTGATAAAACAAAACTTACCTTTCGTTTGTTTATTACATTTATTGTTATAAAATATAAATATAAAACCTACTAAATATTCACCATACTATCATGCTTGGGGAGGGGGATTCACAACTCTGAATTTTTTTTTACTCCCAGTCCCCATCCATACAGATGAACATAATTGCATAAATCAGGAGCCACATAACATTTAGTAATAAATACATGTTTTTCCCCAAAAACTTTGACGTCACCTGAAAGTTATGTTGGCTGGAGGTAATATTACTGTTGGGTAAAGGGTTAATATCGAAAGTAAACTAAATAAAAGTTAGCAAGACATCTTTTTGAAAGAAAAAAATGACGAAATATAGGAGCAGGCCTACTACAAATAAATCGCATCGTGTTACCTTGACCTTGATGATGCAATCGTGAAATTCGACACTGTCAACATAATTAGGCTATGTTCAACTTATCGAAATAATCAATGCAGCATTATAATTAGTAGTAATTACAGAAAACGAAATTAATGTAGAATATGAAAAGCAGCCCATGCACACATTTAATTGCCAGTTAAATGTTATGATTACTTCGCGTATTTATAACCTTTGCACTGCAGATTTGCATGGAATTTTCCATTCATATTTTCACACGCTCTTTATTTACCATATTACGAATCATGAAAAAGTATGGAATATTACTGCTAAATGTTGCTAAAACTTTACATGTACATCAGGACACCCCCCCCCCCCAATATGTCATGTTTCGAATTTCTATAGCCTACTCTTGACTAAAGGGTAGAGAACCGAGTAGATATTCATGGCGTGCATGATCGATCTACCCCCCCCCCCCCCCCCCCCCGAAACTGCATGACCATGCAGAATGTAGGCATAACAGCAAAATTTCCTGCTTAGGCTAAAGTTAAACCCACTGTGGATATATTTTTTTCTTTCTACGGCTGTCTACTGGCGAGATTTGTTGTTTCCATGCATGTGCCGGTAAACAAAAATGCAATTGCCATGATTGCGTTATAAAGCACATCAAATGCTGCATGGACATCGCACACATTCCAATATAAATTTCGCCTAGGCTATGTATATTCGGAATATAGGCCTACGTGTACACAGGCCCGATATTTTTTTAAAGCTTGAGTTGTCCCATGTTTGAAATTGTTTTATAAATCCGTTCACTGTGTGAAATCTTCGAGATACTCTGCAATGCCACGTGTGTTGTTCCCAGAAACGTAAATATTGATGACCCCAATTCCGGGAATCGGGCTAAAAATAGAACATACGACATCTCGTGTTAAGACTGCACTCGATTGTGCATGCATTAGTGCCACCGCACACGCTGCGATTAAAATCGTAAGTGGGGAAAATCGCAGGAGGAAGCATCCAATGCGCATGCCCACGACAATATCGTAGCCAAATCGTAGCAATCAAGCACTGTTTGATTTTACCAGGAAAATCGTGGCGTGACTTTGGCAACGCGCGCGATTGTAGCTGTCACATGACCACTGTCGCACTGGTCATGTTGTAAATACCACGAAAATCGTAGCTGCAAAGATCGCAGCACCGTAGCGTCTGCGGGCAAGCTACGATTTCTCCACCTACGATTTTCCCCACTTACGATTTTAATCGTAGCGTCTGCGGTGGCACTTAATTGTGTCGTCGGCGATTCGCGATTAAATACAAATCTTTTACATTTGCCATAATATATGTATTTCTTTATTTCCTCCATATTTAAAAGTCGGATGTATTTAAACATATTACAAACACAATTAAGCTTTGAAGATAGTAGCCGCAACGCCGAAATAAATCTTAGAATTTAATCAATTGATGGATCTGTTCTATTTTTAGAATGTGAAAGTAGCCGCTTGCATTAAGGCCTACTATACATATTTGGGTGTGACCCCAATTCCTGGAATAGCGCTAAATATAGAATTTACGTCATCTCATATGAATACTGCCCAGAGATCTGCCAATTTATTTCCAAATCACACGATTAATTGTGAATTATGTGGTCGCAAATAAATACAAATCTCTTGCATTGACTATTCACCGCTTGGACTTTATAAATCTCCAAAACTATAGTAGGGGAGCAGCGCCGATTAGGCGTGGTATCTCTATATGTGTGGAACGACTGTATACATATTTGGGCATGGTCCCGATTTTGCAGATTTCCCGGTGTGTGTGGGGTATTTATATTGTAGCCACCCCTGATCATCCCTGTACAATAGCTCTACGACTTGACACCCCCCCCCCCCCCTAGCCTAGCCTACTGTAGAAAACTATTAGGTCTATACCAATGATTTTAGAAAGCTATTAAATCAATAAGAAAGCTTAATAGATCTATGAAACATAAAATCCCGATAAAAGTCGGAGTAATCATGATACAGAACATTTCCGACGCGGTGTTGTTTCCCGATAGTTTCCCCGATGACGTTATTCCGAAAAGAAACTAAACTCCGAAAGAATCCCGATAGACTATGTACATTTGCGTCATTTCCCGATAATTTCCCGATAAACGTTGCGTCATTTCCCGATAACTATCGGTATCCTATCGGGAAATCTATCGGGATCCCGATAGTAGTTTTGAGATGACCCCTAAGCTATGCTAATGTGAGCAATGAGGTTAGAAATATTTTGCACACTAGATCTAATATGCTGCTAATGTAGCAGGGATGATTAACATACGAAACTAACATAATTCTAAGCTGTTCCAACCTGTTTCTACCCAAATCACATGTGCAGTTTCTGTACGGGTCATCACACAGAGCCTGTCTTATTATACCCCCCTCAACGAAGTTAGGGGGGGGTATACTGGAGTCAGCTTGTCCGTCATCCGTCCGTCGTCTGTCCGTGGACACAAATTTGTCCGGAGTTTTTCTGAGTCGTTTTTTGATCAATTTCCTTGAAACTTGGCATAGACATCAAACACCATGGGAACCTGTGCACCTGCGATTATGACGTTTGTCGGACCTTTTTTGGTGGAGTTATCCCCCTTTTTCGACTTAGAATTTTTTTTGCAACATGCATAATTTTGTCCGAGCTTTTATTCCTACATTTTTCAGTCAATGTTTTTTAATCTTGGCACTGATATTTAGTACCATGGGAACCTGCGCACCTGCGATTATGACGTCTGTCCGACATTTTTTGTGTGGAGTTATTCCCCTTTTTTTACTTAGAAATTTTTCGCAACATGCATAATTTTGTCCAAGCTTTTATTCCTACATTTTTCGGTCAATAGGTTTAAAATTAGGGTTATGGTTGTACACCTGCAATGGGAACTGTTATTTTATTATTTTAACTAAATGTTTACTGACATGTGAAACATCTTAGTATTTTTAAAACAGGGGGGTATCCGTAGTCCCATTGGGACAGTCACACCTCTAGTTGGTTTTAGTTTTGTTCAGCTGGACACTAGATAGATAGATAAATAGCACATGGCTAGCAGAGTCTGTTGATAAAATCTGTCAAAATATAATTAATGGATGGCTCTCTATTAGTTTTTTGTCCAATATTAAGTTAACCCCTTTGTTGAAACAGGTTCATTAGTTAATGTACACTCAATAGGACACCTATTCTAAAAGAATTAATTGGAATGGTCCATTTTATGGTCACACTGAATATGGTAGATAATTAAAGTGATATCTCTTTCATTGTATTTTAAGAGTAACCTCTTCATATTTTTTTTCAGGTCGAGTCTGGATTTAAGAGTGCATTATTCAATTTGGCACTAATGTATACAAATGACCTACAGCGGCCACTCGATGCAGTACCATTTTTAGAGAAACTCCTCACTGTAAGATAATATAGTTCCCTTTGTGTGTGGCAATTTACTTTAAAATAGCCAGATTTTTGAATGATATAGCATGGGGGCAAACATATTATTCGTCATAAATGCGCCATCTATTATTTAACTACTTGATATAATTCAGTTATTGTTGGAAATTGATATATCTTAACTTAATATTGTTTTAACCAGGTCTTGTTAGCCCACCTGAGAAGAAGTCTCTGTTTGAGCTATAGTCATCCTCATCATCCGTCATTCGTCTGTCCGTCCATCCATCAACAATTCTTTAAACATCTTCACTGGAACCCTCGTTGGCTCACATTCAGATTTGTTCAAATGAGGTAACTGGGTCCACAGGGCCATAACTCTTTCCCTCCATAGTAATTCTTAAAATGACTTCTTCTCAAGTGCCAAATGGGTTCATATTTGGTATAAAGGGTCTTTGGGTAACTGAGGTTAAGATTTGTTGAAATGACATCACTTGGTCAAATGTGGGCGGAGCCAAGGACATACCTCCTTGCTCAATTTAACCAAAATAAAAACGTTAAAAAAAAAATCCAATTCCTGTGGCGAGTACATGACATACGATGAGGAACGCCGTGCGAAAATTGTGAGACATTCCATAGACAGCGGTGTTGCCAATGCATCTCATAAATATTCTGCATTATTGAACCAGAAGGTTAGTGAAACCATCGACGTATATTGTATGGATAGGACACAAAGCAATTACCGCTTTATCTCGCGATCGGTGTTACTTCGACCGCAGCTGGCGAGAATTGCTGCCAGTGGAAGTTAGCGTAGTAACCAGTGTAAACAATCTAGCGATTACGCATGTCTCGCGTAATATCGCTGTTTAATGCAGGTCGATGGTATTAATAAACGATATTTGTGTTATGTTAAATCAACGAAACCAACGAAATTAATATGCTAGTGATAATAAAAGGATAGAATTACCCAAATAAGACAATTTTTCGCCGTTTATTTTCCTATGCAAACAAATTTGAGTAACAAACTCGCCTGCCTAAATTTAAAAAATAACAAAACACCAGGTCAGACATACTCTTTGTCTGTGTATCATGTTTGACAATAAAGTTCCAAAGAATGCACATAAGAGTATATTGTTTATGCACGTGCCGTCTAATTTCTCAGACGTGGGAACCAATTTCTCAGATGTGGGAAATGTGAATATTGTTGCTTACTCGACTACTGAGCCCATTAGGCCTATCAATATTTACACCACCATTTATTGTGTTGGGGTGGTGTGAATGAACCTCATACAAATTACGATTGCATGTAATCTCAGAGAACTAATATAAAACTTGGGACAAGAGCACCATGTTAAACATATATCTTACGATCATGGCCAAAGCCAATGATGATTTTCTGTCCTGGAATAGTGACATTGATCTTGATGATTTATTAAATGAGTATACTGATAGTGATTGTTATGAGCACTGCAAGCGATCTTAAAAACAACCCAGAAGCTTTTGACAAGCACCAACTTAAAAAACAGAAATGCACAGCACAGAAGGAGACTAAATGTTTGCCTGATGATGTAAATTATGTGTGTCCAATATGTGGAAAAGTTCTGAAAACAATCAGAGGATTCAGGGGTCACACAAAAAAACAACAGAACCAACTGGTACAAATTCTTGAAAATCTTCATCAGGATTTCCAACACAAACTTGTAATGTTGCAACTTTATTAAGAAGTTTATTAACTGAATTTATGTCAATGAATACATCAGGTAGATCTTCAAAGACACTGTGAGATTTTGGAAGAATTTGTCTATGAACAGCTAATTTTGCTTCAAAATCTGTCAATTGTTATACAGAGTTTAACACCAACTGTCTCATGTGTCCGCATATACATGTCAATGACACATATTTTTTCACTGCTGTTGGCTATGATGTAAGGACTGTTTAGTGAAGCAGCGACATCTTGTTTGAGCGATTCAAAGTCATCCAGAGGCATGTCAAGAATGATATTCTCTCCACTGCTACCTGATTCAACGTCATGTGGATTTGAAGTTGCCATCAGAACCTCATCAGTATTAGATGAATCGGCAACTGTTGACTTTATCCACTGATATTTTCTTTTCCTCGAACTGCCAGCCCCTTTTTAGCTCAACTTTACTTTGTAAAGTTTGAGCTATTGCCATGGCTTTGTCGTCCGTCGTGCGTGTGCGTGATGCGTCAACAATTTCCTTTAGCACGGGCTACAGGTCATACCTTTGGTCGGATCATTATGAAATTTGTCATAGCTGTTGACATTGACATGTAGATGGGAACGAGTCATTTTGGGTTCATTCAGGAAAAAAACATGGCCGCCAGTGGCCATCTTTGATTTCAATATTCAATCCATTAGCACGGGCTACAAGTCGTACTGTTCGTCTGATCATCATGAAATTTGTCATGGATGTTCACAATGACATGTAGATAGGAATGAGTCATTTTGGGGTCATTCGGCAAAAAAACATGGCCGCCAGCAGCCATTTTGGATTTTACTCTTTGTATGACTAAATCCTTTAGCACGGGCTACAGGTCGTACCTTTAGTCTGATCATCATGAAATATGTCATGGCTGTTGAAATTGGAATGTAGATGGGAACGAGTCATTTTGGGGTCATTCGGACAAACAACATGGCTGCCAGTGGCCATCTTGGATTTCAAAATTCAATCCATTAGCACGGGCTACAGGTCGTACCATTGGTCTGATCATCATGAAATTTGTCATGAATGTTAACATTGACATGTAGATGGGAACGAGTAATTTTGGGGTCATTCGGCTCAAAAACATGGCCGCCGGCAGCCATCTTAGATTTTCTCTTTGCATGACTAAATTCGTTGTCACGGCCTACAGGTCGTACCTTTGGTCGGATCATCATAAAATGTGTCATGGATGTTAACAATGACATGTAGATGGGAACGAGTAATTTTAGGGTCATTCGGCAAAAAAACATGGCCGCCAGCAGCCATTTTGGATTTTACTCTTTGTATGACTAAATCCTTTAGCACGGGCTACGGGTCGTACCTGTAGTCTGATCATCATGAAATATGTCTTGGCTGTTGAAATTGGAATGTAGATCGGAAAGAGTAATTTTCGGGTCATTCGGACAAACAACATGGCTGCCAGTGGCCATCTTGGATTTCAAAATTGTATCCATTAGCACGGCTACAGGTCGTACCATTGGTCTGATCATCATGAAATTTGTCATGAATGTTAACATTGACATGTAGATGGGAACGAGTAATTTTGGGGTCATTCGGCCAAAAAACATGGCTGCCGGCAGCCATCTTAGATTTACTCTTTGCATGACTAAATTCTTTGGTACGGCCTACAGGTCGTACCCTTGGTCGGATCATCATAAAATGTGTCATAGCTGTTGAGATTGAAATGTAGATGGGAACGAGTCATTTTGGGTTCATTCGGGGAAAAAACATGGCCGCCAGTGGCCATCTTGGATTTCAATATTCAATCCATTAGCACGGGCTACAGGTCGTACTGTTTGTCTGATCATCATGAAATTTGTCATGGATATTAATATTGACATGTAGATGGGAACGAGTAATTTTGGGGTTGTTCGGCCAAAAAACAATGCCACCGGCAGCCATCTTAGATTTTACTCTTTGCATGACTAAATTCTTGGCACGGCCTACAGGTCGTGACTTTGGTCGGATCATCATAAATTTTTTCATGGATGTTAACAATGAGATGTAAATGGGAACGAGTCATTTTGGGGTCATTCGGCAAAAAAACATGGCCGCCAGCAGCCATTTTGGAGTTTACTCATTGTATGACTAAATCCTTTAGCACGGGCTACAGGTCGTACCTTTAGTCTGACCATCATGAAATTTGTCATGGCTGTTTTGAAATTGGAATGTAGATGGGAACGAGTCATTTTGGGGTCATTCGGACAAACAACATGGCCGCCAGCGGCCATCTTGGATTTCAAAATTCAATCCATTAGCACGGGCTACAGGTCGTACCTTTGGTCCGATCTTTATGAAATTTGTCATGAATGTTGACATTGTCATGTAGATGGGAACGAGTTATTTTGAGGTCATTCGGCAAAAAACATGGCCACCAGCCACCATTTTGGATTTCAAAATTCAATCCATTGTCGCGGGCTACAGGTCATACTGCTCGTCTGATCATCATGAAATTTGTCAAGGATGTTAATATTGACATGTAGATGGGAACGAGTCATTTTGGAGTCATTCGGCCAAAAAAAATGGCAACCAGAAGCCATCTTGGATTTAACTCTTTGCATGACTAAATCCTTTGGCGCGGCCTACAGGTCGTAGCTTTGGTCAGATCTTCATGAAATTTTTTACGGATGTTAACAATGACATGTAGATGGGAATTATTCATTTTGGAGTCATTTGGCCAAAAAACATGGCTGCCAGCAGCCATCTTGGATTTTACTCTTTGCATGACTAAATCCTTTGACACAGGCTACAGGTCGTATCATTTGTCAGATCATCATGAAATTTGTAATGGATGTTAATAATGACATGTAAATGGGAACGAGTCTTTTTGGGATCATTTGGCAAAAAAACATGGCTGCCAGCTGCCATCTTAGATTTTACTCTTTGCATAACTAGGCCTTTCAACTTTCCACATTCCTAATCACTCCATTGACTTTAACACATGAAATTATTCCCTTTCCAAGTTGAGCTACAGTGTCATTGACACTTGAATTTTTTAGTTTCGGCATCCTGAAATGAGATAATGAAAAACATTGTAGATCTCTGAAAATTTACATATGACTGTAATAACAAAACTTATTAGTCTGTAATAACTATGGACTTTTGTCACATTTCAGAAAAATTTTACTGATAATTTTCACAAATAAAGAGCGTTTCATCTTACAGATTTTTGATATGGCCAACAATGAAGAGCGTTCATCTCTCTATACAACATTTCAAAATAGTTTCCATTGTGGTTTAAAGGTATACAGATTTGATTGCCTCCTGCGTCATCAGAATTCAACAACAACAACATTTCTTCCAACATGTATACATTGTTTTATGACTCAATGTCATAAATTTGGATTTCTAAATTATGAAAAACCCCTTGTTTTTCACCACATAAGGATAGGTGTGAGAAACACTATCCATTAACTAATGGTCTAATTAGCTGTATTGAGACAGCTTGCCACTTGCTTGTAATGTCCAGTTACTGCTTGTTGCTTACTAATGAGCCTTTCATTGTGTGAGAAACACTCTCCACTGACTAACGGACTAATTATGTGAATTGGCAGATTTCCACTTATGTACATGTACCAGTGCCAGGTACTGCTTGTTGCTAACCTGATAGACCTTTCCTTCCATACATGTAGATATCAACATGGTTTTGGTTATGTTTTGTGGGAGCAGAGGCATATAACCAAAATCAAAGACATGAGTAAATTAATTTAACTTACCTGATGTTTCACAGGATTGAGCTGCAATGCTGTGCAAATAGTCCAATTAGTATCTCCAAATCACCTGAAATAAAAACAAATAAGTACTGGTTATAATTAAATTTGTACAATTGCTAAACTGCTAGCCATAATTTCACTCAGTGAAAATAGTGTTACATCCATTCAATTTACAAAATCTAACTATAACATACTGGCCATGATTCATGTGTTACCAGTATACTATTAGTACTTGGTTTAAAACTATAGTTTCATGTGAAAAAATTCTTTGCCAGAGTTGTATACATGTGGCATTTACATTATTATATACTGGCATCATCAGGCCTGGCAATATGGCGCAATTTCAATTTGGCGTGGGCGATATATCGCTCGCGCAACATTCACTACCCAACATATTTTTGCAGTCGTAATTTTGATGAGTTATCCGTTTGAAAACATATAAGGCAACGCGACATCGCATATTTGAAGCAGGAGACACATGCTATGTTAACAGTCGGCTGCCACCGGTATATCTAATTAGGTCAAACCATGCTACACACCCGTCACCAGTGACAGACTGACGATTACATGACCTAACTGTGAACGTGCAGTTCTACCCGCAAATCATACCTTACCTACAAGGTTTGATGAGCGCTGTTGACAGCGATGGGTGGGGCTACGAAGGAATCCGCCAATCGCGCAACAGTGCTCGCTGACATGTAAACAAATGAGGTGAATGAAGTGGCGAAAACAAAGAATAAATATCGCGATATCGTGCAATTAATTACATGAAATGAGTGATTTATACATAGCACGGATGGGTTATGAGATGATACAAACATAGAAGTGATTTAATTTATGATATGTACGGAATAATGTATGTTTTGACTCGATAGAAGTGGACGAAATTTCACAAATGTACGGAAGCCGCGAATGTACCGATGGATTATATAGATAAAAGTATGGAACAAATAAATGCATGATATAATGATTGATTCTGGTTAGGTTACTTGGTCACTCAGGTATAAAGGAACAAACACAAACATATCATGTACATGTATGTACAATATATGCATGGCATAATGATTGATTCTGGTTAACTTACAATAATATCTTATCATGATGTCACCTCATACATGTATTATACAGTATAACAGCATGTAATATATGATATAAATATATTATAATGATTGATTGATTCTGGTTAACCATTAGGTCACTTGGATCAGGCATAAAGGAACAAACACAACAATACCATATATGCAAGACATGGTATAACATTTATAAAAGTACTTTTAATATTAAACAATAATAAGTTATACAACATTCATTGATAATTTCACAATTAATATATGATTATAAATTAATTAAATTAAAATATTATCACTTACCACATAATAAGTTATATGCAATATGACATATATGTCAGTTTACTTGTATTTCATATGTTACAACATAAATACCCCATAAAACAGAAATTGCCCCTGCAAAATATTTTAGCCCCTGCAAAGTATGTTGGCGAGGGCGAATTTTAGCCCCTGCAGATTTTTCATAAGGCCAGCACTGCATCATACATTTGAAGCAATATGCGCATTTTAACGGATTTGGTTTTTATTGAAAATCCTATTGCCTCTTGTATTACTACCTCATATACAAGCTAATATCAGCATATAAATCACAGCAATAAAATGATGATATCTCAAAAACAGTGCATTTGTTATTAATGAAACTTGCAAGAGTCATGCATGAGTATGTTTTCTAAAAGAAAAAACATTCAGATGACATAGAACCAAGAATATGTAAAGGTATAGTAAAAAGTTCAAAGTGATGTGAATTTCCTCAATAAAAACACATTTTAGTACATCTCTCAAAGAAAACATTTGAGTAGAAAAGTGAAACTTAAACTTGCACTACAAAAGGACTTTAGTATCAAGTTAGCACTTTTATTATGTGTCTTAGCTAAACTTTTGTTGATTATTTTTGACTTTTCAATTTTCTGCCAGAGGGTGACCAGACCATTGAAATTAGGAAACATACTGTGGTTTTCATAAATCACAATTGCTGGTGTCGTATTCAACGCACATGTAGCAATATACGTCCAAAAAATAATAGTTTATGCTGTCACATCCTTCGGATATGTTACATAAAATTGATATTTACGATTATTTGTATTCGATGTACCGCATAGTAAAATTCTGCTCTGATTGTAAACAAAGGGAAAGTCGTAGAAGAAAACAGTTGCAAACACGGAAACTACAAACTGTCATTACTAAATATAAGCGAAAAAACATAGTGTATTACTTCTACTGTATGATGACGATAAGATTTGATAATATACTCACTGTCTTTGATGAATAATCTCGTTTTTCTGCTATAAAATAACACAGTCAAGCTGAAGAATGTCAATTCGTAAAATGAAGCCGAAAAGAGTAATCTCGTCAGTTCTCACCGATCGCGAGATTTCGCTAAAAATAACACTGGGCTAACGAGAGTTTCATATCCATTAAATATAGATCGATGGTGAAACAACTGTGAGGAGTATGCGTGACCAGTATCGGAAACTAAAAAGAGCAGTGTGTGTGAACCCATAACATTGCCAAAGTCACTCATGCTCAGTAATTTAGATGTTAAAGTTAGAAACTGGACCTTAGCTACTCTTCCATTAATATACTCCCAGATTGATAGAGTTACCTCCCTAGGCTTTGAATGTACATTGGGTCAATAAAGTTACCTCCCGTATGACATTTCTTATTTCTCAAAATCGATCTAGTTTCGAAGATTATTTTTTCGTGGGGTTTTTAATTTCGTTGTTATCAGCAACCACGAAAACCATGAAAACCGGACCACCACAAATAAATGTACTTTTATAGTATTCCCTTTGAAATTACTAGATCAATGGATCTCATAGATTGGGATTTAAATTTGGTTCAAATAGGGGCAGAGATTTAACACTCCCACCCTATCTATGCTATGAATTCATGTTTGGTACTTGTATATAGATTCCGATAATTACATGTAATAATTTTGATAAAAACTGCTATTATCAGTAAGGTTTTGATAAATTTCCGACAGTTGGAGATCTTGGAAGTAGTAAGTACCAGTTGTAATTTAGTTTGGTCCATTTGGGAGGTAATGGGTATTGATCTATTGGTGGAGAGGAGGGGTGTGCAGTTAGAAATTTCAAAGTGCACACCCCCATATCCCCTCCCACCAATCATTGCAGACCCTTTATCTGTGTCCCTGTGTAGAACTACTTGGCGGCAGCAATCAATAATTTTACTCCTTGCATGACTTAATTCTTTGGTACACCATCTTTCAAATCACATCCCTCATCCGATTGTCACCAAACATCATATGGATCTTCAGGTTGACCATTAAATGGGAGCCATTTAATTTCTCTGAATTTCGTCAAAGAATATGGCCGCCAAAGGCCATCTACTCCTTGCATGACTAAATCCTTCATTTCACCCTACAGGACAGATCCCTCATCCGATTATCACCAAAAGTTATATGGAGTGGTCTATAGATGGGAGCCATCAAATGTTTCTGAAATTCATTAAAAAACATGGCCACAGGCAGCCATCTTGGATTTCACATTTGAATCCAACAGCGCACCATATATTTATTGGACAATTTTTTTTTTTTATAGGCCTTTGAATCATTTTCAATTAAAATCATAGTCGCCACTATCCATCTTGGAATTTACTCTTTGTATCACTAAATACTTTGGCATGCCCTACAGCCAAAATTTTTATCCAATTGATCCCAAATTTCATGGCTCTTCGGGTTGACCTCTGGTTTTACTTAAACATATTAACTTTCCGCATTCCTCATCACACTATTGTCTGTATTGTGTGACATTATCAAAGTTCAGCTAAAATTGACCCTTTCATTGTTAGAAGCAAGCCATTATCGTTTTCTTCCAAATATTGAGTTAGGAGGGTTTTTAGCTTAACTTTACTTGTAAAGTTTGAACTATTGCCATGTGTGGGTATCTTTTCTCCATGTGTGTGTATGCGTGCATGTTTGTGTTCGTCAACAATTTTCATTAGCACAGGCTACTGGTCGTACCTTTGGTCGGATCATTACAAAATTTGTCATGGCTGTTGATATTGACATGTAGATGGGAACTAGTCATTTTGGGGTCATTTGGAAAAAAAACATTTGTCGCCAGTGGCCATCTTGGATTTCAAAATTCAATCCATTAGCTCGGGCTACATGCCACGCTGTTCATCTGATCATAATAAAAATTGTCATGGATGTTACTACAGACGATCCCACTTATTAACATAACGGATAAAAACATATCCCGTTTACAACCATAAAATGTTCCTGCACCAAACCATTTACACTGTATTATATGTTAAGTTCTACCCTCTAATAACATAAGATTTTGATAGACCACCGGTTATAAACATAGAAATATGCAATAACATGTTATCCACGCCAGTGAAACTATGTACACATGCCAGTTAATTGAGAAGCCATTACAGTTAATTATGTAATTCAATCAATGCAAAGACGGCAAACAAAGAGAAACAAGCTGTGAACGACCACATGGGCGCTTAAGATACTGATAGGCCTGTCAGCTAATTGGTTTTTATCACTTACAATCCGGCATGTGTGCTCTTTTTAATCCATTTACAATGGGACTTTAATGTACTTTGACAGGGCTTCGAATTCCGTGTCCGAAACGTTCCAATGTCGCGACATTGCATCACCGCGATCACGCTCAAAATAACACCTAATTTGTATGAATAGGAAACGGATGAGTATGTTTACTTAGAACCCGGTACCATAGTCCCACGCTGTCTGATTCATATCATATAAAACTCAAGCCATACTTTCTCTGGCCTGAGAGTGGAGCGAAACGGTCGTGATTGCTTCGATCCTTATTAGTTCCTCTTCGGTCAGAGCGTTGAGCACGGGTGAGTCGTGTGGCCGCGCCTCCGGGTGCAGCTGCCCTCGTGCTTAACGCCAGTGAGACGGTTTTGGATTAGGCTTATGGATTTAATCCCAGACGCCGTGTTGGCCACAGTGCAAAGAAGTCGGATATTGGACATCGCTAACTGGTCTCTCCAGTCTAGCCGGGGATATCTGACTCTTTGCCTGGAGTTCAGGACTGAAGATGCTGGAGGAAACCAGAAATCACAGACCCGGGACACCAACTCCAAGACTGCCTCCTGTTCCATGAATGTTGGGAAGGGGCCTCCCAAGAAGAAGACGCCTACTAGAAAAAGAAGGGACGCCGCCAGACGGGCTAAATGGAAGAAGCAGAAGGGGGTGACCGTTGATCGACCGGTCACCCCTCCCCTGTGGCTCAGCCGTCTATAGTCATAGCCGGCGGGTCGAAGTTGTCTGAGAGACGCCCAGACGACTCGACCTGCGTGGAGACTGACGACATTGAACCAGCTAGCAGGGACTCCGTGGATCTGCCGGAGGTCCCTGCTGTCGTCGTCGAGGCTTGCGGAGACAGGGACGTGGATACCACCCCAGATGTTCCTGCCGCCAGCTTCGACGTGGAACTGGACAGCTTTACACCTCGGACACTGGATTACCAGAACATCCCGGTGTCCCCCAGTTCCACCACCAGGGAGGGTGAACCACCAGACAGAGAAGAGCAGCTCCATCTATTAAGAGAAGCCTTTGAAAGCCGAGTACACGCGGCAGAAGCTAAAGACCAAAGATACACCATAACCAAGGCAGACAGCGAGCTGTTGTATAACGAAACAATATACACAGCAGCAGACGCTGGTGTACCGTCTGACCAAGTGTACAGGATAGTTGATGGGGTCATCCAGTACCGGAAGGGGAAGTCAGGAAAGAAGACAGACACCAGCAGCACGAGCTATACCTCTCCCTCGGATGCCTCTTCGTCTGCACCACCACCGGCGAAGAGGCCGAAAAAGACAAAGAAAAGATAAACTAAAATTGCTTCTTTTTTTTTATCAAATTAAAGGCAAAAAAATGAGGGGTTAAGGAAAGGGTCATTCGACCCTTTCGAGAATCCCGGGGTTAGCCCCCCCAAATCACATTCCCGCTCTCATCATAACCATCCAAAATGTCTAAACGTAAACGTAACGATTTGTCACTCGGAGTTAAATACGAAAAATGAAAGTAAAGCTTGTTTTACTTTGTGGAATTCCCAGCGGGAAATCCCCTATTCACTCCAATGTCTACAGATAGAGTTACTCCTCCTGACTTGTAACCGGATGTCGAATTTAGTGAAAATGGAAGCCGACTTGCGGCGCTTAAATTCACTTGTTTCTGTTTCTTTTTCGTGCATAATACTTGCATCAAGATTGATTCTCCAATCATTCATCAAAGTTATGTTGTGTCAAGTTTATTTTGGTGGAATAAAAAGAAGAATAGTAGAAAATAAATAAAACAACCGCCATATTCAATGATTGATGATGGCGACGGAAAAAGTGGTCAAATGTCCATACAAAGTACACAAAATGGGCCAAATATCGGAATCCCGCACATAAACATACACGCTTATTAACATAAATTCCTCTTGCACCGAGGCTATGTGATAAAGCGGGATTAACTGTATTGACATGTAGATGGGAACGAGCCATTTTGGGGTCATTATGCCATAAAACATGGCTGCCAGCAGCCATCTTGGATTTTACTCTTTGCATATCTAAATCCTTTGGCATGGGCTTCAGGTCGTGCCTTTGTCTGATCATCATGAACTATGTCATGGAGTTCATATTGACATGTAGATGGGAACGAGTCCTTTTGCACTGCAGTATCTTGCCCATGTTAAACATCCCAGTCTCAACGCTATAATTCTCGAAAATATTTTCCTCTAATAGTATTCACAGTACAAAAAATCTACCCTTTTCTAATCCAATTTCATTTTTCTGTTAAATTTTCCAGTATAATAAGGTATAATAAGCCAAAATATGAGAGTGCAGGACCAACATGAATTGATAAATTACTGTCATGTACATTCAAATAATTGCTGGTGACAAAAACAAATTGTTAATTTTGCTGAACTTTCGATTATGGTTCAATTTGATGTAAAATATTCTCCCTGATTCGAATCGAAGGAGTCTAACAAACACGATACACTATTAGGTCTATCTTGAAGTTGTTGAATTGGAAATTTGTGAATTTTGAGTCCAAAAGAACATTTCAGTTTGTAACTTGGGCAAGGATCTTCTAATTCAGTTGTGCTTTGGTGTGTTGATAGCACACAGCTTGGGGAAAGGATACCGACTTAGACGTCATCTCAAAACTACTATCGGGAAATCAGCCTATAGATCCAGATAGCATATAGAGTTATCGGGAAATGATGCAACGTGTTTTGGAAGCGTTTCGGAATATTTACATAAGCTATCAGGATTCTTTCTGAGTTTACTTTCATTTTGGAGTATCATAATTGGAAAACAACACCGCATGCTGTTTGGAAATGTTCTGTATCGGGATTACTCAGGATTTTTATCAGGATTTAATGTTTTATAGGCCTATCATTATTATTGATTTAATAGTTTCCTAATATCAGAAATCGTCAGTATAATAGTTTTACAGTATCAGGGAACGCGTGTCATAGAGCTATTATATTTACAGTGGGGATCAGAGGGTGCTACAATATCCTTTTTACCTGGACAATACAACCCCACCCATCGGGAAATCTTCAAAATCATGTCACGGGGAGCATACCCAAATATTTATGCCATTGTACCACCTTTAATCGGCGCTGCTCTCCGACCATTTTTGGAGATTTGGGCATTGCACGCTGCGGAGTATGAATACTATCCAAATGGCAAATGCAAAATATTTGTATTTATTCGTGAGTGGTGACAACACAATGCATGCACAATCAAGTGCTTTAAAAATAAATTGACAGATCTAGATATACCAGTATGCAGTGTTAATATGAGATGTTCTATATTTAGCCCGATTCCAGGAATTAGGGTCATCCATGTTTACGTTTCTGGGAACAACACATGTGACATTGCAGAGTATAGCCATATATATAGATGCAGTCATTTGTGAAGTCACTTGATTGTGCTTGTTTTTGGGTTGAAGAAGACAAATCATTTTCCGATTTTAGACAGCGAACGGGTAAAACAATTTCAAACATGGGCCAACTCCAGCTTTAAAAAAATATCGGGCCTGTTCTTATATTCCGAATATACATATATATATTATACAAAGCTTTGTTGCAATTTGCGACAGAACACTTGATGTTATTTATAATGCAATTGCATTTTTGTTTAACAGCGATTGACAAACAACAAAACTCGCCACTAGAAAGAAAAATATTATAACTCCACAGTGGGTTAAACTTTAAGCCTGAATTTTTTTTTGTTATGCCTACATTCTGCATGGTCATACAGTTTCAGGGGGGGGGGGGGGGGGGGGTGGGTGTTCTAGATCAATCATGCCATGAATCTCTACCATGTTTTTTACGCTTTAGTCAGAGTATATATAGATCGAGATTTGTATACCATGACATATGGGGGTTACCCTGTATACTTCAGCATTAACAATTTAGTTTTAATTCCACAGTTTCTTCATGAATCCCAATATGGTAAATAAAGAGCGTTGACAGACCTGCGAAAATATGAATGGAAAATTCCATGCTTATCTCCAGTGCAAAAGTTATAAATACGTGAAGCAGTCATAACATTTAACTGACAATTATAAGGGTGTGCATAGGCTGCTTTTGTAAAATATACTGTACATTAATTTTGTTTTCTGTAATTACTACTAATTACCGGCTGCATTAATTATTTTGATAAGTTGAAAATAGCCTAATTTGTAGGGGTAAACATTTTTGTAAGCTGGGATATTTTGTTCTTGTGTGATTACTAAAGTTCATATTCACTACGCATTATCACTTAGATAGACTCCAGCAAATTTGCCAAATTGTGATTTGAAAAATTAAAGAATTGTATTATGTTTGATTTGAATTGCTTGTGTCAGTAGGCGGCGAGGTGAACCACGTGCAAGACGCGCCATTTTTAAAAATAATGATTCAACACATTTCGTTGCCTGCATTTTAAGAATTATCTTGCCAATTTTATATTGAGTATAATTGATAAAAAATATACTGGGAGAAATTATATCTATTGCCCGTAAATTTGAGAACAAATTTATTCTTGAACGAAGAAGATATATTATCCTGGCTGCACGAATTGTTTACCAGATACTGATGGCGCCAAAAAATAAGTGCAAATCAGGTGGGAAAATCAGCAGAACAAAATACTTCTCAAATATTGTTTAAAGAAAGCTACAGGTACCTGAGATTGAAAATCAACTATTTGAAGCCAATGTGTAGTAATTACCGTAATCTTATGGCATTTATTTCACATGTTTGGTTATTTATTCGATGTTTATCAACTATATATTTGAATTTTTTTCTCATATTCACTTTGGACCAATCTATTGCTAGTGTTGAAGGGATACTACCTTTATGAAACTATTCCTTTTGACGTGTCCTTCATAGCGTGCAGGAGATATGTGCTGTATGTATACTTTGCAAAAATAATTTAATGGACAATTTAATAACTTCGAACCAAAACTTGAAACGTGTTCAGTTTTAACTCTTTTAAACAAGCTTCCACCCCAATAAAAATGCACGTACGAAGGAAGCTATGGACGAATCCAAAAGTAATGACAACATATTGAACTGGAAACAGAAACATATATAGTAAACAAAACAACATGCTTGATTCATCGATTATCCAAACACATACTTTTTCATGAAATAAATGGGTAAATTATCGGAAATGGGTTAACCCTTTACCCAACAAACCGGCCAAAAACGGCCAAATAAAGCTGCAACAGCCTAAATTATCTTGGGTCTGTCTCAATAAAACCATACAAATAAGGATATCATTGGAACCGGCTCATTGACCACATTGTGATGGTTACAGTTGCGCCCTGTGCCAATGCATTCTCTTATATATGCGAGTCGACCATAGGTCGCCTCGCATATATAAGAGAATGCATTGGCCTAAAAAAAAATCTTTTTTTAACACTTTTTACCATTTTTTCTTACATTCTTTAACAATTTTATAATTTGTAATGTGTTAAGCCAATGCATTCTCTTATATATGCGAGGCGACCTATGGTCGACTCGCATATATAAGAGAATGCATTGGCATAGGGCCCTTCTGTTGGGTAAAGGGTTAACGGAAAGTTATTGGCAATACGCTATATCACTTTTATCGGGAAATATTCGGAAACTCAGCGTGTTATCAGAATATGTAGATGCAGTATCGGAATATTTTCAGGAAATCGGGACCGCTCTATCGGAATCTATCGGGGGAAAGTTGGAAGATAATTTATGAGTTATCGGAATAGTTATCGGGATCCCGATAGTAGTTTTGAGATGACGCCTTACTACAGATTTCTTCCATTAATTTTTACCAGAGTTACAGCCCTTGTTTGACTTAGGGAATTTCTGAATTTTGTCTCATTTTAGCTTATACCTTGGGCATGGACCACTGTATTTCGTTGTGCTTTGGTGTATACATAGCCCAGTTTAAGGCGAAATTGTTTTGAAAATTTACAGACATGTTTAGATCACCTCTCGGTAGGAGCTATCGAATTTGAACAATTTTTGTATAAAAAACATGGCCACTGGCAGCTATCTTGGATTTTACTCTTTGCATTACTAAATCATTGGACACATTCTACAGAAGACCTCCCTTTTCCAATCGTCACCAGACTTCGCATGGACCTTCGTGGTGACCACCAGATTGGATCCATCAAATTTTCCCCTAATTTGTTGAAAAAAACATGGCCGGCACAACCATCTTTGATTTTACTCTTTGCGTGAGTAAATTCTTCGGCATACTCTACATGCTGAATCCCAAACTTTATATATCTCTTCATGTTGGCATCTAGTATTACTTAGACAATTAAATTTTCCACATTCATAATCGCTCCATTGACTAACACATGAAATTATCCCCTCTCCAAGTTGAGCTACAATGTCATTGACACTTCCATTTAAAAAAAAACATCACTGTCAGCAGCCATCTTGTTTATCTTGAAATGTGTGTTTTTATCCGTCCTTGCATATATCTCAACCAATGGTTATATTAAAGATCTAAATAATTTACTAAATGAAATTTGGTATAGAGGTTCATCATGATTGCTTTCAAAAGAATGGCAAATGAAGTTCATGTTTTCCATTTTAAAGTTTTCCTTCTTTGTTTATCTTGAAATTATTTATTTTTTCCCCTCACGCAGATATTGAGATATCGCCATGGGTTATCTGATCTGAATGGAATTTGGTATGGAAGTTTGCCATCACAATTGCTTTCAACAGAGTGCCCAATGACATTGTTTGCATTTTTATTTTTGTCTGTGTTATTGACCTTAGTTTGCCAATATTTTTTGCGATTTAGGTCTGTCCGGCTTGATAACTAAGAAATATGAACCGATTTAAATAATTTTTGGTATTCATGCAGGTTTTATTATGCCCCCGACTTGAAGTCGGCGGGTATATAGTCGACGTCTCCGTCCGTACAAACATTTTTACTTAGAAAATTAAATTTTGTCCGTCCTTACAAACATTTTGCATTATTGTTCAGCAACCGCTGGGCAGATTTAGCTGATAGTTGGTATGGTGATAGAGCAGCATGGGGGAACAGCTACATGCATAGCGCGGGTTTTGTCCACCCATTTTCACCAGAGTTATTGCCCTTTATTTACTTAGAAAATTCTATTTTTCTCTTGTTTTTTTGGTTTCCAGATGATAGCGTGAGCTTTGGTGGTACGATTGCAAATCCCGTATGTTTGTGGATCAGTTATATGAAAATACATGTCAAGTGCGAATTTGGGTATGATCTGATGATTTTTGCCAGAGTTATGGCCCTTTTTTCAACTTAGAAATCCGTCCGTACATCCTTCCATACAAACATTTTGCATTATTGTTCAGCAACCACTTGGCAGATTTAGCTGTTATTTGGTATGGTGATAGAGCAGCATGGGGGAACAGCTACATGCATAGCGCGGGTTTTGTCCACCAATTTTCACCAGAGTTATGGCCCTTTTTTGACTTAGAAAATTCAATTTTGTCCGTCCGTACAAACATTTTGCATTATTGTTCAGCAACCGCTGGGCAGATTTAGCTGATATTTGGTATGGTGATAGAGCAGCATGGGGGAACAGCTACATGCATAGCGCGGGTTTCGTCCACCCATTTTCACCAGAGTTATGGCCCTTTTTTTACTTAGAAAATTCAATTTTGTCCGTCCGTACAAACATTTTGCATTATTGTTCAGCGACCGCTGGGCAGATTAGCTGATATTTGGAATGGTGATACCGTCTATGCTTAATCCGAATTGCTACGGTCGGGGGCAAATGCCACGCGACAGCGTACCTCTTGTTCAGTCCATCAAAGATTATTAAATACATCTTTCAAATTTTTAAAGCCACATATGAAAATGAATAAACCTCGGTGGAATGCCACCTTGGCGGGGGATACTCTGGGCAGTGCACTTGTTTTCTCAGATTTACCATATGATTTGCGGATTTTGAGGTATTGATTGGTTTTTAGCTCACCTGAGACGAAGTCTCTGGTGGAGCTATAGTCATCAATCCTCGTCCGTCGTCCATCGTCCATCCGTCCGTCCGTTCCCACAAAATGCCACTTATGTGTCTTCGAAGCCATTCAAATACCATTTGGACTCAAATGATTGCTTATGTGGCTAGTCACAAAAGCAACCTCATTTGACAGCTGAAGTGTGATCTAAGTGGCCTGAGAAAGTCACTTGAAAAAATTGTCCTTTAATAAATTGAAACAATTTGTCCATCAATATGGATGTCCAACCAGTGTTCTATGGACACGGACGGACGGCTTAAGTGGCTAGCAACATTAGCAACCTTATTTACAAATATACAATATTTTTCTTAATCACGCTTTATTTCTTAATGAACTCTCTAAATTGTGAATGAAGGGTTGAAAAAATACAATCTGCTGACTACTTGACATGCGCCAACCTTAAGTCACAGAATACATTGACACTTGATTTGCAGCCTCGCAAGTAGCATTTCATGAGAACCCCTTTTGAAGCCACGTAAAAACAAGTAGTCACATAGGTCACACCATTTTTTCTAGCCACTTAAGTTTCCGTCCGTCCATCCATCAACAATGCTTTGAACATCTTCTCCTCTGAAACTGTAAGACCGAATTGGTTCATATTTGGTGTGGATGTTCGCTTGTTCAAATGAGGTTACTGGGTCAAATAGTTGTGAAACCAGGGCCATAACTCGATTCCTCCATAGTAATTCTTACAACGACTTCTTGTCCAGAACCATTGGGCCGATTTAGCTAATATTTGGTATGGAGGGTTCTTGGGTGACTGGTGTTCAGATTTGTTCAAATGCGGTCACCCGGTCAATTAGTTAAGAAACCAGGGCCATAACTCATAGTAATTCTTAGAATGACTTCTTCTAAAAAAATATTGGGCTGATTTAGCTTATATTTGGTACAGAGGGACCTTGGGTGACTGGGGTTCAAATGGGGTCACTGGGTCAGATAGGGGCAGAGCCAGGGACATAACTAAAAAAAAAATTACATTTTTGCATTTTGACCTTTAATTATTTTTTAGACACATCACAGCTACCCCACCCCACCCTCCCCACCCCACATCCCGTCCCTGCCACACAACGCTGTACCATACCATATTATCTCTGCCTAGTTCACCCCATTAAAATCCTTGTTTTGATCACAGCTGTAGCAGTAACACAAAGCTGTTTGTGCAGTTGTTAAAACCTAATTATCTAAATGTCAACACCTCTCCAAGACATGCTGATAGTGTTTTCATGAATGGAATTTAATCCCAGAGAATGCACTGGCTTTCAAGGTCATGGGAATTTTGTTAAGCTAATGTAGTCAGGCATTCAAATAAATCATGTATGTCATATTCTCTCAGGGATGTCCCCACAATAATTTAAATAATTTTGATGAACTAGAAGTATTTTTATATATATCATTTATTAAACAATTATTAATCTTTATGTGAAAGAGTGATGGGGGGGTGGGGGGGTAACCCGGGATTGTCCTTCTTAATGTCATTATTGTTTTGTCTTATATCAATATATTTTTTTAAATCATTAAATGTTTATCCTTGCGAAAATATCTAAGTGACATCTGGAAAGTAATAACTTAGTATTGTTACGCCATTATCAAATTACAACTGTCATAAAAGCATGCATATTATTTTGACTGTATCGGTATTGACGACAAATAGCCACAAAATATCTGTCGTGATTCACATTTGGCTGATTAAGCTATTGTCTTACACTTGGTGCTCATAAACCTCGACTGTCATAAATACAATGTCATCATAAACATGCATTCAATGTGCAGGCGCGCCGTGAGTGACCAGACAGACAATGGGCTGAATGGGGGATTAGGGGATTAAATGTAAAAATTAATAATGACCTTTTGCTGCTTCGTGCAGAGTGACGTAATCTTTCTCCAGATTAAAACAGCCTGTTACGAACAAATTGCTTATATACCGGCGTCAATGCACTTTACAAAACATTGCTTTCTTCACATTGTCATAATTCAACCATGGTCGGTTTAATGTCCATGCGTCTTTGAATGTCCGTCTTGTGAAAACTAAAGAAGATTGCATATCACTTTGTGATCGCTTGGTTGATAGAGTTGTCGATCGGGTTTCCCTTTGTACGATATTTCATAAGCATCGTCTTGAATGTCGTTCTATTGAGCGCTTTTATTAATTAGCTTTCTGGCTCCATGCTTTCAGTCTCCATTTGGGTTCAAAAAAAGTTTAGCCAAATGAAATTTTTATTAGCCAAATTCGAAAAAGATTAGCCATTGGCTAATTTGGCTACCGACAGCTCGAACACTGATAGTAATACTTAAAATGTCTTTTCAAGAGAGGTTGGACTATTAAGCCTACATATAGTATGGAGGATCCTTTATTGACTGAGATTCAGATTTGTAAAATGAGATCAACCTGTTAAGAAATGATGGGGCTATGGGGACTTAAGACTTTTGTGTCTAATAAAATCATTAAAATACTAAATTCATTAAAACATCTACCTTGGAACTACCTGACTGATTAATCTGACATACATATAGTGTTTTTGGGTCCATGGATAATTGGGCTTTAAACATGTCTAAATGGTTTTATAAAAAGGCGCTTGTGAGATTAGAAATTTCCAACAATTGAGAAAGTTTGAGATGTTGGTTGTGAAATTCCAACCTAAGACTTGGGGAGTCTGGAGCCCGGTCGGGAGGGGACATGTTGAGCTGGAGGAGGAGGGGGGGGGGTGATCAGTAGTGTACAGTTGGTAATTTAAAAGTAGATATTCACTGATCTACATACATGAAGCCTCTCTAGCCACATATCCTGTTTAGATCTAATTCTTTTAAAGTGATTATGAAAAGTTCTGACTGTTGTGGTCTCCAGAGTCCCAGTCTTATGCAGTCTGGTGAGCGACCCCACAGTCTTTGACTGTCTTGTATAATATTAATTTATATATTAATATATGGATTTGACCGGTATTCTATTGAATAAATGGAAAATAACTAAGCCCTTTAGAGTTAGTAGAGGTTTCTGGTATGGGCTGTTATAGCGATTACTCATCAGACATAGACCATAATATAGACAATTATCATAAAATAACTTGATACAAGTGAGCAGTCCATACTGAAAAAGGTAATGTGACATATAACCACTCCAAAAACTCAATCTTTCAAGTTTGGATATTTGCAAATTAAGAGATAATAAGATATGCTATCTTTTCTGAGATTGCTGGAAACTTTTAGAATTAATGTACTAATATTTTTGTTATATCCTTATATTCTTCAGATTGATCCAGATCATATAAAAGGCTTAATATTGATGGGAGATATCAACGTTAATTATCTAAAAAATTTAGATGCCGCTGATGAAGTGAGTTTATTTTTTTAAAAGTAGTAAAAGTGCATGGCCATCTTATTGTCTTAGTTGAATTTTTCTTTTCACATATGTCTGATAACTTAGCTTTCTTTATACAAAGTTATATATATTACTCTTTATATTTCCATCAAAATTTATTCAAACATCGCAGGAAACAATGCATTCATATTTGGTATGGGTGGCCACGCGCACCCTAGGGCACTGGAATTCTGATAAATTTGGTAAAATGAGGCAGGTCAGTTAACCCATTACGCTTATTATCAATGTCCCTGCCAAAGCCAACAGCCTACACTGAAAGATGATAACTTCACCATCCCAGCCAACGCAATTCTATTCCAACGTCAATTTATTGAAAAGAAATTAGTATTTATGTTCCATCATTGATGTTGTGTTTCTTCATCTAGGGGCCATGTCATATTTAATTCGGTAATTCCGAAAATATAACCGGACATCCGGTAAGGCTACATTGAGTCGTTCAGGAGGAGATAGGGCGACAACATTTCATCAATATCGTACAATAGGGAAATAACTCTGTAGAGAAAGCGCGGACATAACTGTTTATGTATGGACACATTAGGGCATACTTAGATATGGTCCAAATTTTGAGTCTCTGCTCCTCATACTTTCTGAGATCTAACAACCCCATTTTTGCACATAAAGGGAGATATAATTTGGCAACCGGTGCATCGTGTTCAAGTCCCAGATAGTCCCACCAATCATATGAGATATATTTAAGGAATTCAAATATCTTGTGCAATTTCTGTAACCCATCTTTTTACTACCATCAGGGGGTGCCTGTTCAGTTCCTATCAATTTAATCTCAGTAAAAAAAACAGAAATCAGCAATGTATTCAGCAATGTATCCAGCTAGGCCGACAACATGCTGAATTATCATCATGAAATCAGGTAATGATGTGCAGTCATAAATAAACTATACTGACAACTAGCTGAAATGTCAGAGACATCAGCATTGAAATCAGCTATATAATAGTTCAGCTGATTATCAACTGATAATTTCTAAATAAATTCAGTTATATATCAGCTATAAATTAGCTTTATATCATTCTATCTATGCTGCATTTTTGCTAGGCAAATTTCTTATAGAATTGCGACTCATTTTTAGCTCAACTTTACTTTGTAAAGTTTGAGCTATTGCCATGGCTTGGTATCCGTCGTCCGTGTGTGCGTGTGTGTGTGATGCGTCAACAATTTCCTTTAGCACGGGCTACAGTTCGTACCTTTGGTCCGATTATTATGAAATTTGTCATGGATGTTGACATTGACATGTAGATGGGAACGAGTCATTTTGGGGTCATTCGGAAAAAAAACATGGCTGCCATCGGCCATCTTGGATTTCAAAATTCAATCCATTAGCACGGGCTACAGGCCGTACTGTTCGTCTTATTGTCATGAAATTTGTCATGAATGCTAACAATGACATGTAGATGGGAACGAGTCATTTTGGGGTCATTCGGTCGAAAAACATGGCCGCCAGCAGCCATCTTGGATTTTACTCTTTGTATGACTAAATCCTTTAGCACGGGCTTCAGGTCGTACCTTTAGACTGATCAACATCAAATTTGTCATGAATGTTAATATTGACATGTAGATGGGAACGAGTCATTTTGGGGTCATTCGGCCAAAAAACATGGCCGCCAGCAGCCATCTTGGATTTTACTCTTTGTATGACTAAATCCTTTAGCACGGGCTACAGTTCGTACCTTTAGTCTGATAATTATAAAATTTGTCATGGATGTTAACAATGGCATGTAGATGGGAACGAGTCATTTTGGGGTCATTCCGACAAAAAACATGGCCGCCAGCAGCCATCTTTGATTTCAAAATTTAATTAATTAGCACGGGCCACAGGTCGTACTGTTCGTCTTATCATCATGAAATTTGTCATGGATGTTAATATTGACATGTAGATGGGAACGAGTCATTTTGGGGTCATTCGGCCAAAAAACATGGCCGCCAGCAGCCATCTTGGATTTTACTCTTTGTGTGACTAAATTCTTTAGCACGGGCTACAGGTCATACCTTTAGTCTGATCATCATAAAATTTGTCATGAATGTTAACAATGACATGTAGATGGGAACGAGTCATTTTGGGGTCATTCGGCCGAAAAACATGGCCACCAGCAGCCATCTTGAATTTTACTCTTTGTATCACTAAATTCTTTAGCACGGGCTACAGGTCGTACCTTTAGTCTGATCATCATAAAATTTGTCATGGCTGTTGAAATTGGAATGTAGATGGGAACGAGTCATTTTGGGGTCATTCCGACAAAAAACATGGCCGCTAGCAGCCATCTTTGATTTCAAAATTCAATCCATTAGCACAGGCTACAGGTCGTACTGTTAGTCTGATCATCATGAAATTTGTCATGGATCATAATATTGACATGTAGATGGCAACGAGTGATTTTGGGGTCTTTCGGCCAAAAAACATGGCCGCCAGCAGCCATCTTGGATTTTACTCTTTGCATGACTAAATCCTTTCCCGCGGGCTACAGGTCGTAGCTTTGATCAGAACTTCATGAAATTTGTCGTGGATGTTAACAATGACATGTAGATGGGAACGAGTCATTTTGGGGTTGTTCAGCCAAAAAACATGGCCGCCAGCAGCCATCTTGGATTTTACTCTTTGTGTGACTAAATTCTTTAGCACGGGCTGCAGGTCATACCTTTGGTAGGATCTTCATGAAATTTGTCATGGCTGTTGACATGTAGATGGGAACGAGTCATTTTGGGGTCATTCGACCAAAAAACATGGCCACTGGTGGCCCATCTTGGATTTCAAAATTAAATCCATTGGCGCGGGCGGGCTACATGTGGTACTATCTGTCTGATAATCATGAAATTTGTCATGGATGTTAATATTGACATGTAGATTGGAACGAGTCATTTTGGGGTCGTTCGGCCAAAAAACATGGCCGCCAGCAACCATCTTGGATTTTACTCTTTGCATGACTAAATCCTTTGGTGCAGGCTACAGGTTGTAGCTTTGGTCGGATCTTCATAAAATTTGTCATGGATGTTAATAATGACATGTAGATGGGAACGAGTTCTTATGGGGTCATTCGGCCAAAAAACATGACCACCAGCAGCCATCTTGGATTTTACTCTTTGCATGACTAAATCCTTTGGCACAGGTAAAGACATTTCAATCAGCATCTTTCCTATTTCTCCATTTACTGTAAACCATTAAATTATTCCCCTACCTAAGTTGAGCTACAGTGTCATTGACACTTTCATTTAATAGAGATCCGCTATATACGCTCTTTTGAAAAAGGTTATATTATGTAAACCGTCTATTAACATTTTTGGTTCCGACCGATTACTCAAGTTTGGGTTATTTTATCTGAACCCTAGTTGGATATTGGGTTCTGTACAATTATTTTACATGAGTTATGGCCCTTTTTCAACTTAGAATATGACCGATTTCATAAAATTTAGGTTTTTCTGCCAAGGAAAGCCCTCACTGAACTATATGCATTGCATCTCCGGCCTTGTATCAATCAGGAGGGTTAAAATGTAGAATACAATAACATTGCAATAATATGGTATCAGTGCCTCAAGACACTATGCTGTAAGAACTGACTATGCTTATATATGGTGAAAAGTTTTCACACCGATACAGACATACTTTGCGCTTTTTAATCAGTGAATAGTAAAGGCAAAAAGCAAAATAGAAAGCATATATATTGTCATGTGCTCCAGATTCACTGCCAATAGTCTTTCCAACAGAGTCCATCACTTGGCTCTTTACCTTCTATTTCCACATGTCGAAACGATAAATCTGACAATTAGCCTTCACTCATGTATAAAGCGCAGTTAAATTAAACGCATTTTATATATTGAGCATGGCCACTGCCAATATAATTTCAAGAAAGAGACGAAAACATGGATCTTTTCCTTCTATTGCCACATATCCAAATGATTATCTGGCAAATATCAGAAAGGACAGCATTTGTATGGTCACATATATAAAGCGCAATTACATGAAAAGCATTTTTATATTGCACAGGACCACTGCCAATATAATTTCCACAGAGGCCAAGACATGGTTCTTCTTATTTTATTGCCGCATTCCAAATGATTATCTGGCGAATAGACTACATACAAGAATAACAAAAAGGAAAGCATTTGTATCATCCCGTCCTCTGTTGGCACACTTTCCTAAAGCATATAAAACATGGCTTGCCTTACGCACAGAAACTGCCATGTTCTTGCACATGTGAATTCGGAACTCATCGTCCTCATAAACACAAGAAAAGACAGTTATCTTAGGGGTCATCTCAAAACTACTATCGGGATCCCGATAAATATCCCCGATAGGATTCCGATAACTCAAATAGTATCTTCTAAATTTCCCGATAGAGCGGTCGCCATTTCCCGAAAATATCCCGATACCGCATCCAAATATTCCGATAACACGCTGATTTCCCGAAAAATTCGCGATAACTTCACGAAAGTAATGTACGTAGCATATTGCCGATAACTTTCCGATAATTTACCCATTTATTTCAAGAACAATTATGTCTGTTTTGATAATCGACGAATCGAGCATGTTGTTTTGTTTATATATTTGTTTCTGTTTCTGGTTCAATGTGTTGTCATTACTTTTGGATTCGCCAACAGCTTCCTTCGTAAGCACATTTTTATTGGGGTGGAAGCTTGTCTAAAAGAATTAAAACTCGACACGTTCAAGTTTTAATTGATTCGAAGTTATTAAATTGTCCATTGAATTATTTTTGCATATTATTCATACAGCACATATCTCCTAGTATAGAAGCACTCTGAAGGAAACATAAAAAGGAATAGTATTATAAAGGTAGTATCCCTCGACACTAGCAATAAACTGGTCCCAAAGTGAACGTGAGAAAAAATTCAAATATATATTTGATAAAAATCAAATTACCAACATGTGAAATAAATGCCATAAGATTACGATAATTACTACACATTGGCTTCAAATAGTTGATGTCAATAGCAAGTAGCTTTCTTTAAACAATATTTGAGAACTATATTGTTTGGCTGATTCCCCCCCCCCCCCCCCCCCCCCCCCCCCCCCACCTGATTTGCGCTTATTTTTTTGGCGCCATCAGTGTCTAGTAAACAAGGATTTTGATTCATCATTCAAGAATAAATTTTTTCTCAAAACTACGGCCAATAAATATAATTTCTCCCATTGTATTTTTTTATCAATCATACTCAGTGTAAAATTGACAAGGTAATTCTTAAAATGCAGATAAAGAAATGCGCTAAATCACTATTTTAGAAAATGGCGTGTCTTGCACGTGTTCGCCTCGCCGCCACAAGCAATTCAAATAAAACATAACATGAGTTTTACGCAGTCAATTCTTTAACAGCGAATTTACTGGAGGCTATCTAAGTGATAATGCGCAGTGAATGTGGACATTAGTAATCACACAAGAACAAAATAATCAGCGCTGACAAAAATGTTTACCCCGCCGAGAACCTCATATGCACCTAATGTTCGTACTTGACCCAGTTATGATCGATAGATCCCTGCACATTTTGATGCGTCGATCATGCCCGTCATATATGACATAATATTGTCAAGTCATTTTAAAACGATGGACTGGCTATTAATATCGATAAAAGTACGCGCATTTGAGATATCAAACTAAATAAAAGTTAGCAAGACATCTTTTTGAAAAAAGATGACAAAATATAGGTACTACAATTAAATCGCATTGTGTTACCTTGACCTTGATGATGCAATCGTGAAATTTGACACTGTCAACATAATTAGGCTATGTTCAACTTATCGAAATAATCAATGCAGCCTATTTATAATTAGTAGTAATTACAGAAAACGAAATTAATGTAGAGTAGGCCTATATACAAAATCAGCCCATGCACACATTTAATTGTCAGTTAAATGTTATGATTGCTTCGCGTATTTATAATTTTTGCACTGCAGATTTGCATGGAATTTTCCATTCATAGTTCCACAGGTCTGTATAGACGCTCTTTATTTACCATAAAAAATGATTCATGAAAAAACTATGGAAATACTACTAAATTGTTAATGCTAAAAGTATATATAGAGCAGGCCCCCCCCCCCATGTCATGTTACGAATCTCCATTCTCTTGACATAGGAGGATAGAGAACAGAGTAGATATTCACGGCGTGCATGATTGATCTCCCCTCCCCCCTCCAAAACTGCATGACCATGCCGAATGTAGGCATAACAGAAATATTTCATGCTTAAAGTTTAATCCACTGTGGAGTTATATTTTTCTTTCTTCTGGCGAGTATTGTTGTTTGTGATCCATGCATATGCTGGTGAACAAAAATGTAATTCCATTATAAAGCACATCAAATGCTCTGTCGCATATTGCAATAAAATATTGCCTATGTATATTCGGAATATACGTAGGCCTACAGGCCCGATATTTTTTTAAGCTGGAGTTGTCCCATGTTTGAAATTGTTTTATAAATCTGTTCACTAGCTGTGTGAAATTTGATAATGATTTGTCTTCTTCAAGCACGACAGGCACGATCAAGTGACTTCGCGCATGACTGCATATATTATATATGGGGCCTATATATTCTCTGCAATGCCACATGTTTTGTTCCCAGAAACGTAAGTATTGATGACCCCAATTCCTGGAATCGGGCTAAATATAGAACATACGACATCTCATGTTATGACTGCCTAGATCAGTCAGTTTATTTCTAAAGCACTCGATTGTGCACTTATTAATTAATTGTGTCGTCGGCGATTCGCGAATAAATACAAATCTTTTGCATTTGCCATAAATATATATCTTTATTTCCAACATATTTAAAAGTCGGAGGTATTTAAACATATTACAAACACAAGCTTTGAAGATAGTATACAACTGCATACATATTTGGGTATGCTCCCCGCGACTTGATTTTGAAGATTTCCCGATGGGTGGGGTGTATTGTCCGGGTAAAATACCGATATTTTACGTAGCACCCACTGATCACCACAGTATACATAATAGTTCTATGACACGTACGTGTTCCCCGATACTGTAAAACTTTATACTGACGATTTCTCATATTAGGAAACTATTAAATCAATTATAAAGATAGGCCTATAAAACATATTATCCCGATAAAAGTCCTGAGTAATCCCGATACAGAAACTTTCCAAACAACATGCGGTGTTGTTTTCGGAATATGATACTCTGAAATGAAAGTAAACTCCGATAGAATCCCGATAGACTAAGTAAATATTCCGATAATTTCCCGAAAAATTTCCCGATAACTGTATATATATGCTATCGGGATATATCGGGAAATAGGCTGATTTCCCGATAGTAGTTTTGAAATGACCCCTTACCTGTAATTCAATTTATAGCAGGTAAGATCACATGGCGAAGAGAATAAAGTAATTTTTATATTAACCTTACTTTCAATTCAATAACTAATAGACTGTATTGTATATTAACCTTACTTTATACTAACTAACAGTTTTTCAGTCGTACGTGATTCGACTTTGATGACCACACACCGTTATGGTTGCTCAATAAATAACAGGTGTATTACTTGTCGTAGTTTATTGAGGGCACATTAGTCCATGATTACAAAATTTGAGCAAACCATACCAGTCTTTACCTCAGGCAGGACCAATTCTGCACCCCCCCTCCCCCCGGTCCTGCTATGGTGGGTGGTGACATCATTAATTCGGGAAACCAATCTTCAAGGGCGTAAGCCCCAGCACCTTACTCTTCGGTGCCTAATAGTAGTCTCCGCACGATTATTAATTTTAGAGAAATTTCCCAATGATGGAGTGAAATTGCCATACCTATTGTTGATTTTGGCCTGGATTCCCATGATTATTGGGCACCTGGCACCTGGGAGTAGCCTTTGGAGGCTGTTGTGGGTGGTGAAGACTCCTTGTCACGTGCCGCTATTGCAAATAGCGCACCAGCCAAATAGCCTTCTGACTCTTCCCCATGGTGCAGCGGCCCACATCTCCATGAGATTGGGTCCAGTTGATCCCCTGGAATTGTACTCTTTCGAGATACTTCCGGGCCTGCTCCGCCGCTGTCATGTGATCATAGTGGTACGTCATCGACATTTATGCCAGCTTGGTCAGGACCACCTGCATTTGGGGGATTCCATGGGAGGAGCTTCCTTTGGTCAAGTGGCTCCTCCGAACGTATCCCATCTGGCCTTCGGGGCACAGCCTAGCTATTCTGCCTGGATCACTGATCGTGCACCAGAATTTTTGAAGGGGGTGATCTTGGGCAGGAAATAGCACCTTTAATAACCCAAATTTGTTTCTCGTCTAACCATTTCAGTGTAGGCCTCTCCCCTATTAAATATGGTATATCAACTTGATGCAGCCCATTCTGTTGCTGGCCTTGATCCTGACATGCTTTCTCTGGAAAGTTTTGACGATGATAAGCAAGAATCACGGGTCGACAGTGTGTCCACAGGCACACTTCGGACGAGGATTCCGACATACATACGGAACGTGATTTTGTAAAAAAGACGAGGACACAGGTTGATCTCTTGTATACACTTCTTCCAAAGGATAAGTGTCATATTGTATTGTTTAATTAAATTTTTTTTTTAAACAAAAAAAACAAAAAAATAAGAAAAAGTCTATACCTCAGACAGGAAAGCTCCAGCACCTTAGCCTTTGGAGGCTGATCTGGTTGGGGAAGACTTGTTGTATTCTATTTGGAATTCCTGTTTTGGGAGAAATATCCAACTGGCCTCATGCTTCTTGTTTTTGTTCTGGCTGGTTTTTGCCTCAAAATAAAGTCCGAGCTGGTACTTGGAGAGGGGAATTTGGCCACCCATCCAGCCTAGCGGAAACCATGGTGTATCACAAAATTCTCCCTCTGGGAAATTCATTCTCTCATACTATGATACATATCCCTGTGAATATTACCCTTAAAGCGCAGTGATGTTTTTAGAGAGCCAAGTCGGTCCCACTATTATATCGTTATGATGTTCAACTGGTGTAACCTGAGTTAAGATCCTTACTTTGTGAATTTTCCAATGGTTTTAAAACTGAGATAACTCAAACTATTAACCAGTTTCAATTATTTTCCAGAATATCTCGATAAGAGTTTAAAAAAACCCATTATTGTCCTGATTTTTGACATGCTTTTTTTGGCCCTTTTTTATAATGTTTACCCATACCATAGTATGGTAAACATAATGTCAACGTCCGGATTGACCACTCGTCGTGTGTCCGTCCGTCCGTCCGTCTGTCTGTCTGTGGACACTTTACACATGGTGCGATAACTCAAATATTTTCTATCCGATCGGAACTAAATTTTGTATATGAGTTTCTCAGACCGAAATACAGATCGAGTTCGAATATGGGTTTGATCCGAGTTTTTTTTACGGAGTTATGGCCCTCTTTCGACTTAGAATTCATGGATGCTACGATAACTAAAAAAAATATTATCTCATGAGAACCAAATTTGGTATGTGAGTTTCTCTATCTAAAATACGATTCGAGTTCGAATATGGGTTTGATCAGATTATTTTTAATGGAGTTATGGCCCTTTGATATAGAATTCATCCATGCTTCGATAGCTCAACCAGTTATCGTCTGATAGGAACCAAATTTGGTATGTGAGTTTCTCAACTCAAAATTCAGATCAAGTTTGAATATGGGTTAGATCCTGTTTTTATACCAGAGTTATGGCCCTTTTTAACTAAGGATTGAACAGATTCGATATTTTTATGCTTATCATGTAGAACCATAGCAGCTAACCCCTGTGATATCAGTTAGCACTGAGAGAGAGAATAGATTAACTTGTATTATTGGAAATTAGAGTTATTTTTAGCCATCATATTGTCAGGGCACAGTGGAAGTGGTAATTGGACAGAGAACCATCTGTTGTTTATTGTATTTCCATACAGATCTCTGGTTTAGGATATCAATGCAGTGTTCCAGTGACATACCTGTACCTAATTTTATTGAGTTAAAATTGTTAACCCTTGTCATCAATTTGATGCTTTTGTATATTTTTCATGTAATCATTCTCCTATTATATCCCTTTCACTTGTATGGATTTTTGTGGTTAAAATGAACCCGTAATTCTCAACATTCCTTATACTTAGCAGAAATACCTTTCATCTGATTTATCTCATTTTATTGAGATGTATGTAAATTTTGTATGTGAATTTCTCAGCCCAAAATACAGATAGATTTCGAATTTGGGTTTGATCCATTTTTTTATATTTTTAGAGTTATGGCTTATGGATTTTCTTGTCAGAACTGAAAATAGCTGATCACTATCGCCAAGGTATGGGTTAAACATCTGCCGATCGTGATCGGCCTCTCGTTATTTTAAGACTGATCGGATGCTAACTCAAAAATGTTTGGTCTACAATTTAACTACTCCGGAGATTTCTCATGAGTACAGCTTTCTTTGATTTGTTACATCATAAAAGATATCTGAATTCAACTTGAGATTTACTTAGATTTTTGTGATTTTGGGGTTTTCGGATATCACTTCAGTATTTGGGTTCCATACCTGTCCATGTTTGAATTTGCACCATATGTGTACGCAAGCACCGGCTGTGCAACATCATGTTGAATTTGTTTCCCTTCCTATTTGTCCAAAAGCTGATAAGGCCAGTATAAATAAATAACTAGATTCTCATCCAACTTGTTCTTTTTTAATTTTATATTTTATTCTTGCTAACAACAGATGATCATGGTCAGTTCTAAACATTGGAGCAGTATCCTACCTTGAACAAATTATTGCCCAATTTGATCAAAATAGGCTGATTAATGGGTCATTTTATTTAACAAATGAATGCAGTTGGTGTGTGTGTTATTGGGGGGATACAGGGCTGTGGTCATTGGGGCATATTTGTGTGGACCACGAAGCAGTTCTCACTATTAAAATGTGCCCCCAATGACCACAGCGCCGTATCCCCCAATAACACACACACCCACTACATTCAGTTCTTATATCTATATAGCTTTTTGACTATTTATTGACATAAAAAAGCTGAGTGTATTATTAGCTCAACTTTACTTTGTAAAGTTTGAGCTATTGCCATGGCTTGGTATCCGTCGTCCATGTGTGTGCATGTATGCGTGTGTGTGTGTGTGACTCGTCAACAATACAGGCTACAGGTCGTACCTTTGGTTGGATCATTATGAAATTTGACATAGCTGTTGAAATCAACATTTAGACCAGAACGATTCATTTTGGGGTCATTCGGAAAAAAAAACATGGCCGCCAGTGGCCATCTTGGATTTCAAAATTCAATCCATTAGCACGGGCTACAGGTCGTACTGTTCGTCTGATCATCATGATATTTGTCATGGATGTTAATATAGATATGTAGATGGGAACGAGTAATTTTGGAGTCATTCGGCCAAAAAACATGGCCGCCATCTTAGATTTTACTCTTTGCATTACTAAACCCTTTGGCACGGCTACAGGTCGCACCTTTGGTCAGATCATCATGAAATTTGTCATGGATGTTAACAATGACATGTAGATGGGAACGAGTCATTTTTAGGTCATTCAGCCTAAAAATATGGCCGCCAGCAGCCATCTTGGATTTTACTCTTTGCATGACTAAATCCTTTGGCACGGGCCACAGGTCGTACCTTTGGTCGGATCATTATGAAATTTTGTCATGACTGTTGACATTGACATGTAGATGGGAACGAGTTATTTTGGGGTCATTCGACCTTAAAACGTGTCCACTGGCAGCCACCTTGGATTTTACTATTTGCATGACTAAATCCTTTGGCACACCCTACAGTCCATTTCCCTCATCCGATCATCTCCAGACTTCATATTAATCTTGATAGTGATCTACTAGATGGAAGCTATCAAATGTTTTTGAATATCATTGGAAAACATAGCCACCAGCAACCATCTTGGATTTTACTTTTATATATATATATCTCTTCATGTTGATAATCTAGTATTACTTAGACATTTCAACTTTCCGCATTCCTAATCGCTCCATTGACTGTAACACATGAAATTATTCCCTTTCCAAGTTGAGCTACAGTGACATTGACACTTTCATTTATTTTCACAAAATTTGCCGAGAATTTGAAACTAACCCACTCAGCACATTAAGTCAGCCCAATATAAGACTTCCAAGCACTTAATAGCAATGATAACATGATCGATATAAATAACTGGCTTCAGATGCAATTCGGCTGAACTTTAAAAAGCACACCCAATTATTCTGCTGGCTGCTTTTAGTTTTAGGTCATATTAGGTCAACAATATGTGACGTTGTGTTTGTGTTACAGTCTGTGTTATTGGGGTATGAAACGGGTGACCCAATTGGCAATTGACCAATTACCGAACAGGATATAGTGTATTAAACAGATGAGCTATATAAATATTGTACTTTGAAGGTTAATGTATGAGAAAAAAAGTTCAGATAAAAATTATTTTTGAGAAGGGAACCAAAAATAGGGTCGGGAGGGGATGAGAATCTAGCAATTTTTAGCTAAATTTGAGAAGTTTAAGCTATTGCAATGGGTTGGTAACCATCATCTGTGTGTGTGTATGTCCGTATGTCAGCAATTTCCATTAGCACGGGCTACAGGTTGTACCTTTGGTCAGATCATTATGAAATATGTCATGGTTGTTGACATTGACATGTAGATGGGAACGAGTCATTTTGGGGTCATTCAGCAAAAAAAAACTTGGCCGTCAGCAGCCATGTTGAAAATTCAATCTGTAAGCAATGGCTACAGGCTGTACCATTCATTTGACCATCATGAAATTTTCCATGTATGTTGACATTGACATCTAGATGGGAATGATATGTTTTGGGTTGTATGATTGTATCGGCCAAAAAACATGGTTGCTGTCGGCCATCTTCATTTTCAGTATTAATTCTTTCGTTGCGGAACTAAATTTACACCTATTAATATTGCCAGAAAAATTATGGGAAAACTGATTTTAGTGGAAAAGTATATGATACAATAGGAGTCTCCTACTTATAAAATATCTTATCAAATATCAATGACTTGTATGTGGGTATGGCAGATTAGCATAATACATGCTGATGAATATTTTGCCAATAAAATTTCCACGGCAATCAAGGGACATAACTCCATGTCATCCAAGGGGAATAACTCCCCAAATTTAATTTCTTGCAATATTGTGATCGAAAAATGGCTTTATATAGCCAACTATAATGGTTTGCTGAGACACAGAAAACATTTTGGTGATGATCTGATAATTGTCTCCTGTCTGTCTGCTCACTTCAACAACTTTGAGTGCAAATTAGGGTTCTAGTTCTGATAGCAGGACCAAGTGTCAGGAGGGGATCCTATACTTTCCCAGACTTATTAATGATTTCCCCGATGAGCTGCATGAGTGACAACCCCATAATAGTTATAATAGATCAAAATTAATATTTCTAATCTATAAAATGTACATTAATTTATATAATTAAATCTCTAACTACAAGCTTGTCATCAATATGCTATAAATTGAAATACCAAATTAATCATATCTATGTGGTCTAAACTCTCACTGAGGCATGCTAGGGCCTGTGGGTGTTTATAATCTTGCCATTTGTTTTACGTTTTTACCGTGAAAGTAGGTGATTCAATCACCAAAAATGGCAATATTGACTGTCAAAAAAACTAATAAAACAATCTAAAGTACACATCATCTTTATTGTAATATCAGGTTGTCAGAATATCATGTTTAAATGAATGAATGCATTGGTAAATGCTGATTATCCATGTGAAAGTTTGTCTAAACAAAAATTCTGCCAAAATTGACCATTTTAAATTTGCAACTTCCTGTATTGTTTCCAACAATCCTCAAAGTTTCAAAGTTAAACGTAATTATAATGTTCAGAAGTCATTAAAAGTAATGACAATCAGATATTTACTGCATAATTGAATTTAAAAAATTTGTAACTATCATACAGTTGTGATCAAAATACCGGTACAATTATGTCTGATATTTTCGGCCCTAGCAATCAAATTAAACCATGTAAATCCATATATATACTTGCTAAATCCCAAACTTCATATATCTCTTCATTTTATGATCTTCCCCCCCCCCCCCCCCCCCCCCCCCCCCCCCCCCCCCCCCCCCCCCCCCCCCCGATGGAACCATGCATGTACACAACGCGCAACTGCATCCCATCCTCAAAGTCCCAGGCTATGCAAATTCTGATAAGAGGCACTTTCTATATTTTCGGCAGATTGAATGATATTATTTTGCCTTACAGAAGTCATATGCAATCCGATTATTGAACACCATCAAATTCTTTGCTTCCACTGGGATGAGTATGTATGTACATGTATAACAATTGAGCCTTGTAAATTAATATAGAAAGCCATAATTTTTTTTTTGTAGAGAAGAACCAGAGGACAGGACGCATTTTCACCCCCATGTACATACATGCTTGATATGTATCAAACAAATATATTCTTGCCTAAAAACATTTATTGAATATAAATGATCGAGTTGGCAACATGCAGTACATTATTATACATTGAATACAGAACAGCTACATTTAAGCATATGCTTGTTTTTATTCAATTAATATTTTTGGGAAAGAATGGGGCACTCAGTTGCTGGTACAAACTTCTATATATTGTAATATGAACTTAGAGAACTGTAATTTACTATTAAATGAAATTACAATTTAAATTTTCACAATTACGTAGCATTGAAATGATGTTCTTTGAATTATTTCTGGATTAAGACTCCACAGATTAGCTCCTGAGTTAGGGGCTATCGTTGGATGAATTACCCCCTCAATTGCAAGAAACCGCTGATAGCTTCAAGCAGTTGCATTTGATAATTTCATTGCAAAAAGACGCTGTTAACTTCAAGCATTTACATTTAATAATTCAATTGCAAGAAGACGCTGTTATCTTCAAGCAATTATTAGCTCAACTTTACTTTGGGGTCATTCGGCCACAAAACATGGCCACCAGCAGCCATCTTGGATTTTACTCTTTGTATGACTAAATCCTTTAGCACGGACTACAGGTCGTACCTTTAGTCTGATCATCATAAAATTTGTCATGGCTGTTGTAATTGGAATGTAGATGGGAACGAGTCATTTTGGGGTCATTCGGACAAACAAGAAATTATGGCTTTGAAATCCATGTAAAAAAGGACGACCGTGCAGTCACGACCTGCACTACTCAGACTAATATGTGTTGACTTATATGAACGTCAAGATTTAATTAACTATAAATATTTCTTATAACCAATTACGTACACGAAGTTGGTTGCTTGTGATAGGGGGATTGGGTCTGTATGCCTACCTCATAATTATCATATTGTACTCATACATGTATCTTCCAGCCTTTCGATCGTGGCTCCTCGGAGCCATGTTTTGACTGGCACGTATATGCCCATTCTCAATTTGGATGAAATATTAGTTGTACTCGCCTCCACAACCCTTGGACTTGGAGCCATGCACTATGAAACGTCAACCCAACCAAACCTAAAATGCGAACCATGCCAACATTATGCCTGCTTTGTGTGCTATGTCGCGTCGCTGTCAAAACGTCAATAACTTTCGCGGGAAAATGCGCGTGCCAATATGACGTCGCTTTGGATACAACATATGACGTAACCTAACAGTTTACGTGAACATGCTTCTACTAATTTACTAAACTAAAGAAAAGTTTATTTAGTTATATAGGCCTAATAAACGATCAAGATATTTACGATATGAATTATGTTGTTTTCACGAGGTGGCTGGTCGTCCTTAAAAAACATGGCCGCCAGTGGCCATCTTGGATTTCAAAATTTAATCCATTAGCACGGGCCACAGGTCGTACTGTTCGTCTGATCATCATGAAATTTGTCATGAATGATAATATTGACATGTAGATGGGAACGAGTAATTTTGGGGTCATTCGGCCAAAAAACATGGCCGCCAGCAGCCATCTTGCATTTTACTCTTTGTATGACTATTATAAAATTCTTTAGCACGGGCTGCAGGTCATACCTTTAGTCTGATCATCATAAAATTTGTCATGGATGTTAACAATGACATGTAGATGGGAACGAGTAATTTTGTGGTCATTCGGCCAAAAAACATGGTCGCCAGCAGTCATCTTGGATTTTACTCTTTGTATGACAAAATCCTTTAGCACGGGCTACAGGTTGTACCTTTAGTCTGATCATCATAAAATTTGTCACGAATGTTAATAATGACATGTAGATGGGAACGAGTCATTTTGGGGTCAATCGGCCAATAAACATGGCCACCAGCAGCCATCTTTGATTTTACTCTTTGTATGACCAAATCCTTTAGCACGGGCTACAGGTCGTACCTTTAGTCTGATCATCATAAAATTTGTCATAGCTGTTGAAATTGGAATGTAGATGGGAACGAGTCATTTTGGGGTCATTCGGACAAAACACATGGCCGTCAGTGGCCATCTTGGATTTTAAAATTTAATCCATTAGCACGGGCCACAGGTCGTACTGTTCGTTCGTCTGATCATCATGAAATTTTTCATGGATGATAATATTGACATGTAGATGGGAACGAGTAATTTTGGGGTCATTCGGCCAAAAAAACATGGCCGCCAGCAGCCATCTTGGATTTTACTCTTTGTATGACTAAATTCTTTATCACGGGCTGCAGGTCGTACCTTTAGTCTGATCATCATAAAATTTGTCATGAATGTTAATAATGACATGTAGATGGGAACGAGTCATTTTGGGGTCATTCGGCCAAAAAACATGGCCGCCAGCAGCCATCTTGGATTTTACTCTTTGTATGACTAAATCCTTTAGCACGGACTACAGGTCGTACCTTTAGTCTGATCATCATAAAAGTTTTCATGGCTGTTGAAATTGGAATGTAAATGGGAACGAGTCATTTTGGGATCATTCGGCCAAAAAACATGGCCGCCAGTGGCCATCTTGGATTTCAAAATTTAATCCATTAGCATGGGCCACAGGTCATATTGTTCGTCTGATCATCATGAAATTTGTCATGGATGTTAATATTGACATGTAGATGGGAACGAGTAATTTTGGGGTCATTTGGCCAAAAAACAGGCCGCCAGCGGCCATCTTGGATTTTACTCTTTGTATGTCTAAATTCTTTAGCATGGGCTACAGGTCGTACCTTTAGTCTGATCATCATAAAAGTTTTCATGAATGTTAATAATGACATGTAGATGGGACGAGTCATTTTGGGATCATTCGGCCAAAAAACATGGCCGCCAGCAGCCATCTTGGATTTTACTCTTTGTATGACTAAATTCTTTAGCATGGGCTACAGGTCGTACCTTTAGTCTGAACGTCATAAAATTTGTCATGGATGTTAAAGATGACATGTAGATGGGAACGACTCATTTTGGGGTCATTCAGCCGAAAACATGGCCGCCAGCAGCCATCTTGGATTTTACTTTTCTCTTCATGTCTATAAACTAGTATTAGACATTCAACTTTCCACATTCCTAATCGCTCCATTGACTGTAATACATTAAATTATTCCCTTTCCAAGTTGAGCTACAGTGTCATTGACACTTTCATATTTGAAAATTTCATTGCAAGAAGGCGCTGTTCACTTAAGCATTTACATTTAATAATTTCATTGCAAGAAGATGCTGTTAGCTTCCAGCATTAAATTAAATAATTAATTGCAAGAAGACGCTGTTAACTTCAAGCAGTTGCATTTGATAATTTCATTGCAAGAAGATGCTGTTAACTTCAAGCATTTACATTTAATAATTCAATTGCAAGAAGACGCTGTTAGCTTCAAGCAATTATATTTGATAATTTCATTGCAAGAAGGCGCTGTTAACTTAAGCATTTACATCTAATAATTTCATTGCAATAAGATGCTGTTAACTTCCAGCATTAAATTAAATAATTAATTGCAAGATGACGCTGTTAGCTTCAAGCATTTACATTTCCTGAGGTATTGAAATGTGAAATGATTTCACTAATAATTCGAGATGTATTATACAAGTTTACTGAGAATCCCATTCAAGGTACAATCCCATTCATTCCCAATCCCACTGATGGTGGTGGTAGGGGGTGGTGGTGGGTAAATAATTATGCGGCTGTGTTAGGGGGTGGGGGTGGGTAATAAATTATGCACAATTTAATGTTGTTTGAGTTTGTTAAAAGAATGGATTGTTGATGCTATAAATTCTGAGACAAAGAGAATCTGCGATATTCCATATTTCTAAAAGTGCTCATGAAGTAGTGACATCATTAAGCTAAAATCAGGATTTGATTGGTTCTTATATATATTTCATGATGTCACTACGGAGTGCCGTGATTTCATTAGTTCTATAGATATCCTGGTTGGTGATGTAGAAACTGTCTATACTCAATTATTGTATTTAGCACTAGTCTTGGGAATCTTGATACCGTTTTGTGCAAATCTAGTGGAAACTACTGTTGTCTTTTTAATGTTCGCTTGTGGTATAAATAGATGCTAATCTGCATATGAATGTATTACAAAGTTTGACCTTTGATAGTTTGCCATGCAGACTCTCTGACAATCAGAGTGTATTTAATCATGACTTTGGGGAGTATCATAAAACATTTATAAATCACGATGCATTTATCTCCGGGATAACATCTGGTCTTACTTTATAGACATTTCAACTTTCCGCATTCCTAAGTACTACATTTTAATACTGTAACACATGAAATTATCCCCTCTCCAAGTTGAGCTACAGTGTCATTGACACTTTCATTTTATATTTGCCTAACCTGAAAATCCATCAAAATCAAGTTGTTGCCAAAAAGACCTGGATCTGAGGAGAATAGAGAATTTACTCCAACTTTGACAATGAATTGAGCGACAGCAAAAGCATAACGCCAAGTCATAATTAAAATTTGCTTTTATAGTACAAAAGTTTTGATTTCACAAAATAACTTATTTCTTACTTTGTTGTTGTATTTCAGAATTTCAGAAGGATCCTGAAACATGAGCCAAATAATGTTCAGGCAAACCATAACCTGTGTGTTGTTTTTGTGGAAAAAGGTGACCTGTTTACTGCCGAAAAATGTTTAGAACATTCTGCCAAACTGGCTCCTCATGAAGGGTATATCAAAGAACATCTCAATATTGTTCGTGCAAGGATAGCTCAGTACCAAAAAATGCAGGCAGACAATAGAAAACAAGTAGCTAAACAAGTCCAAAAATCTAAATCAGAAGAGTCAGTTAAGCAGAGATCTAACAAAAGACATGATCAAGAACCACAATCAGCTAACAATCAACAAGACGGAGGCCAACCTGTAAAACAAGAAATAAATCCTGCAGATGAACATAACATTCCAGTTGGAGCTCCTGTTCCACATCTTGAAACTCTAGACAAAAATCCACCTGCTGCCCAGCAAGATAAAGTCTGATATATATTTCTAACAAGTAAAAGTTACCATATATATATATATATATGCCATTAATTCCAGCTAGCAGCCACTAGGATTTTACTCTTTGCATTCGGCACACCCTACAGGCTACATCCGATTGTCAACAAACTTCAATTGGATCTTCAGGATGACCTTCAGAAGGGAGCCATCAATTTTTTTCTGAAATTTGCTTAAAAACATTGCCGCAAGCAGCCATCTTGGATTTTACTCTTGGCATGACTAAATACTTCAGGATGCCCCTACCGTGACCAATATCAAAGGGACACCTTGGTCAGCTGATCATAAATCAGGCTTCAGGCTTTAATACATAGAAGCCTATTTTATGTGCATTTTGTTAACTTCATAAACAGTATGAATGTTCTGAAATCAAACATTATAAATGCATGTGTGGGCACCAAATTTCCTTGATTTTGTGACAGTTATGGACTTTCAATTATATTTTAATGGATTTTATTAGCACCAATTAAGAAAATGAATTGTAAAAGTTCAAAGTAAGGGGGTTCAGCCATTTAGGGCATATTAGACTTCCTAGCGTTCTAAGAAGGATCGTAATATACATAATTTGTGAATGAGACAATAATTGCACACCCATTGTTTTGTTTTTGCAAAATAGAGTAAAATACAGAAGTTTCAAAATGTTCATTAAAAAAATATATCTTGTCCTTGAACAGTAGAGACCGAAGACGTTGATAATGTCCTTGTCCTTGGATAATGCCAACTCTGACAGATCGATTATTAATATTTTGAAGTTTTGGCTGCATGAATCAATATAGTTTCTTTAATTAAATGCAAAACAACCTAAATTTTTAGTACACTACAAACAACAGTCTTCTGGGTGTGCAATAAATATAGAACGACACAGTGGTGTGAACATGTAGATGCTATTGCACTTGTTTTTCTTGTCACAAGGTACAACTGGAAGTTTTTTTCAATTACAATTACAATTCCCATTACACCTATTTCACAATGTAATTAATTACAATTACAATTACTTTGAAATGTAATTCAATTACAATTACAATTACATTTCAGCACATAATTGATGTAGGAATACTTTTTATTTATATAAACTTTATTTGATAACAAAACATAAATTTAATACAAGCAAGATGAAATACATGGTGAAGCACACTTGGTACAGAGCAGCCAATGTACTGAGTCCAGTATAGGTGTTCGTAGAACTGAGCGAATCATGATTTATAGCTGGCAATTCTAGCGTGTTGCATTGGCAGCTTGTAGTCGGGGTTGATCTTCTAAAAATTGGAATGATATCAGACATTTATGAACTTTGCTAACTATATTCAATGCTTTGGCATTCTTGACCGATGTTTTTGCATACTGATAGATCCTAGTATGTTGTTGATCACTTGCTGATGGTGCTTGTGTGACTGTTGATTCATAGACATCTTGATGCTTTCGCTATAAAATGAAAATAATAGAGTATTTTAGTTACACACATGTATCCATCATTTAATTATTAAGGGAATAAGACTATCTCAGTAAGTAAGTCCTAATCTTAATTAGCCTTTGTGGTCACCAGCTTATTTGTAACACAATGCCTCCACTAGACAGTGCTAATTGGGGGATTACTGAGGCAGATAGTTGTCCCCACTTTGTCATTCAGTTGCAAATTAGTTGCAAATAAAGGATATATATATACCAAATCAAATCAAATCAAAATCAAATTGTTTATTCACATAAACCACAATTGTGGTACAAATGGTGAAAAAGAATTACAAAAATAAATTAAATTACCAATACCACCATATGACTGAAGTTATATGTCAATGGAATTAAACAAAACTAATACATAGAAATGGAAACTTACCTTCAGATGTGTCACAAAATTGGAGGTAACTTTTTTGGAACTGGATATTGTAGTTGGGCAAAGTTTGCACTTCGCTTTCATAGGACACGATGTGTCTTTCTGCAAATTAAAATGCTGCCAGATTTTTTTGTAGACATGTTGATAGCATTAGCAATTGTTGGTATGAATTTCTACCATAGCATATATACCATAACAGATGGAGATAATGAAACATTATCATAAGAGTAATATATTATAGTGATCTATTGTCTATTATTTGAAGTTGGTTTCTCATTGTATTTATCAAAACAAGCCTTCTACATCAAAGGTTAACCAATGCTTAAGCAAACAAACAGGAGGTGCCAACAGAATTCACCATTGAGACACAGTGGATAAAAACTCAGTGTTGTGACAACATAGTGATAGCCAGTCACCAGTCTTACACTTTGAAATTTTGGGAAAAAACCATTTGAAGAAACCATTGGATGAATCATGAAAGAGAACTTTGAGAAGAAACAAGTACCTGTGATTTTGAAGTAATTGAAATTAAACCCTAATTACAATTACAATTACATACTAACCAATTACAATTGCAATTACATGTAATTGATAATAAACTCAATTACCAATTACATGCAATTACTTGAAAAAATGTAATTAATTACAATCAATTACAATTACAAATTACAATTACCCCATCCCAGTCTGGAACCCACGTTTTTCATTGTACCATCGCGTCACAACAAACTTGTGTAATAACGTTATTAACCTGTTCGCACAATTATGTGTCAATCTATATGTATTACATGATATAATTGGCTGAAAACTTTCTACATTTAATACTGAAATAATACATTCTAACACATTCCAATAACATAACCACCGACACATACGTTACAAAGTATGTGATGAAAAAAATTAAATCTGTGTGCTGATTGTCAAAAACGAAGGAAATGTGGTATATTTTGATGTGAGGCCCTTAACATGTGTTATGATTTAGTGAGAATAAGGAATAAATGTGAATATGGCCTCCCATATATCTCATCAATTTATATATTATTTAATGAGGGAATGCTTTGTATATTTTGGGTAACATATTTTGTTTATATTCTTCTATGTTTTATATATTGTTAAATATTTATGAGAATGAATTTTTTTGTTTACCCATACCATAGTATAGTAAACATAGAGCCAACGACCGGATTGACCACTCGTAGATTGAATTCATTGCTCAATTTAACAAATAAATAAATAAATAACAAAAAAAATAAAATATTTTTTGTTTAAATAATTAAAAAAAAACTATTTTAAAGTTACAAAAATTAAAAAAACTAACACCATTATAACTCTGTCAAGGGTACCCCGAGTTACCACACCAAATTTGGTTTAAATCGGTCCAAAATCTTGTGTTATGTACTGGTAAATCTGTTTGGAGCGCCTTGAACCCAATTCAACAATTCCATTCCATGCCTTTGGACTACTTAGCTATTGATAAGGCTATATTATTTTCTGATGTCTCTTATGCCAATGTGCTGATAAAGAAAGCTATGGTATCTAACAGGGTTGGGGCGATTACATGCCAATGTAATCAATTACGATTACAATTACTTTTGATTTACATGATTATGATTACGACTACTGATTACATTTTTCCAATGTAATCGATTGTGATTGCAATTACTTTAGCAAATGTAATCAATTACTTTTCGATTACATCTGATTACAATTGTTAGTTTCCAACCATTTTGATCGCATAGGAATAAATAATGAAAATAAATCAAATTAAAATATAAAATTTGATTGAATAAAAACATCACTACAGAACATGGAAACAAGAAACGACTGAAACAATAGAAAGAAGCAAGCAATAAACACATAAACTTTTTACATTTACGTGTATTGGTGAGGTTTCATCATGAAGTTGTGGCGCACCAACTTATTGGGAATATATTATGTTTTATGTGTATTTATTTATGTACATACATGTTTAATATATTTTTAATTGTCTTACATGCATTGCAACTAACGCATAATATTTATGAAAATATCATTGGAAACAATTATAAATTATTTGCATGTTCGGTTAGATTCAATACGCAACATAATGAAAATAACACTAAAGTTTATTTGTTCATCATCCATTGATATCTTGATGAGGATTAAATGAGGCTTAACTTCTTGAGTGCGGTAAATGACAAACCAGCTAATTAGGTCTACCAATGTACATCACACCTGCTTTGTTGAGTTAATTAACCCGATTGTACCCATGTGACTCTACAGCCATTGTCTGCAGCAGTCCAAATAATATTTAATCCTAATTGAAGTTGGCTAGCATTTCATTATCTGCATCACAAGTTCATTGCCATGCATGCTGAATTCAATTTTTCAGCAATTGTCTGTTGATATATGTGTCCACTACCAGAATGTACACAGTGTACCACTAACATAACACATGAAAAAATTGTACTAACTTTCTGATATGTTGTTTGTATCTGCACACTCCACAGTACTACAGTGAGACTACGAGTCTCCAATAGCCATCCATATGGATATTTTAGTAAAAGTAATCAAAAAGTAATCAAAATGTAATCATGATTACAGGTATATTGGAAAGTAATCGATTACAATTACTTGTAATAAAACAATGCCATGATTACTGATTACAGGTGATTACTCCAGATTTTGTAATTGATTACTTTGATTACGATTACTGATTACGATTACCCCAACCCTGGTATCTAATTTTTAAAAAAGTTTCAACAATAGACATCACATGATATTAACAGTAGACAAGTACATCTGTGCTGCATTACACAGCTGAGTATATCACTCTACAGATGGTCTGAGGTCATTATGAATGTTATTGTCCCCCGAAAAATTTATTTTTGGGGGGCTATAGAAACGGGCTTCGTCTAGCCGTTCGTCCGTCCGTCCGTCACACTTTTGAGTACCTTCGTGGTGTAATCATATCCTCCTACAGATTTCAGCCCAGAGATTTGAAACTTCCGAATATTGTTGCCCATATATTGAAGATGTGCAACATGTATATAGATGATGGAAAAAAAAAATTGACGGAGTTATTAACCCTTTTCGACTTAGAAAATGTCAACATTTTTTATAATTTTCTGTATGAGGGTACCTTCATGGTGTAATCAACTCCTCCTACAGTTTTCATCCTAGAGATTTGTAACTTCAGAATATTGTTGCCCATATATTGAAGATGTGCAACATGTATATAGATGACGGAAAAATAATTTTTTTGACGGAGTTATTAACCCTTTTCGACTTAGAAAATTTCAACATTTTTTCTAATTTTCTGTATGAGGGTACCTTCGTGGTGTAATCAACTCCTCCTACAGTTTTTATCATAGATATTTGAAACTTCAGAGTATTGTTACCCACATATTGGAGATGTGCAACATGTATATAGATGACGGAAAAATTATTTTTTTACAGAGTTATTTACCCTTTTTAACTTAGAAAATTTCAACATTTTTTTTTAATTTCTTCAACAAAGCGGCATCGACTTACCACGTTTTCGGGTGACACTGTGGTCTGCTGACCTTTTATTGGTTTAATAGAGATGCCAGCATCAATATAAACTGCATATAATTGATATTAATGGGTCACCAGTGAAGTGTCTTTATCTTGATGGTGTTTTTGGTAGAATTTGATAAATTATCATTGTAAACTTAAATTGGACTCTCTTAACCCAAGTATTCCATGTCCAGGTCACCTTTTTCACATTTAACCCAAGGCTGTGGTGGTGCAGCATTACATATCCTGTACCAGTGAATTCTCTTATTAGACTGGGAGCTAATAAGGGTACCCTTGCAAGTTGAAAATATGACATTTTTTCACAGATATCTTCTAGATCAGTTCAGGCTGTTTGGAACTGGTTGAGTAATATGGCTTTATTTTGTATGTTGTATATTAACTAATCATTGGAGCAAATAAATATGCAATTATTGGGGTCCTGGTCCCTTCCGATCCCTCAAAAAATCAATTTTACAGAACGCGGTAGAAAATTTCAACAAAAATCACAATTGGGATTCTAGTCATATTTCAACAACAAATGAACAGAACTTTGTAATTTAAATGAGGCATATCATTACCTATGAATATTCCAACTCACTGGAACCAAAATTCTTACTTTGGCCCAAAATGGCCACCAAAATATGGAAATTGGTGAATATTGCCCCAGCGTGTCCTGCAATCGCTTACAAGTTGTGGTTGATGTATAAAATTGGCTATTCTGCGTTTTATACATTGAATACTAACATGTCTGATGCACCATGGTTAATTGCTACTATTGTCACCACTGACATCACCAAAAATAGTGGACTTTTCTCTAAAAAACTTGACATAAATATCGGCAAAAATTCACTTTTCAGGTTTGGACCATTTTTTCGAGTAAAATGTAACTATCTTTGGATTAAAAGGTGTTTATTGTTTTGGTCTATCTTAAACGTGTCACACTACGGTGTTTATAGACCAAATTGCTCAAGATGGCTTCCAAAATGGCAAACAAATTTGTAAAAAGTAAATTTTTTACATATATCCCGAACATTATTCTCTGCGTTATCCGAAAAGGTAGCAAATTGTGACTCACTTGGTTATTATATGTGTCAGTTATTAACTGACAACTACATGTTCTATTCTGGTTGTTTCAGTTCCGTATGGGGCATGACAAATTCATTTTAAAGTGTGGAATTTTGCGGAGAACCTCTTTTGTGATTCTGGCCACATTATTGAAAGAAAATGGGTAGAACTTTGTGACGGAACTGATATGAACCATAATCTGTGGCAATTCTGGTCCATTATGATAAAAAATATCAACTGGATACAGGATGGATGCCAAGATGGTAGCCAAGGAGTTACTCTATGATCATAGGTGAAGTGAATAGGCATACAGAGAGTTATTGTATGTCATGAATGATGTGAATAGGTATACAAGGAGTGACTATATGGTTATGAGTGGATTGCCCATGGTAATATGTATAGGTATACAGGGAGAGGTCATGGTCAGGTGTGAGGTGAATTGGTATGCATGGAGTGACTATGGTATATGGTTGTATGTATCCAGTACAGGTGGACGTATTATCATTGGTGGGTGTATAGGATTAGCTGTATGATCATGGATGGCATGTATACAGTGAGTTGCTGAATTGTCTTGTTTGAGGTGTATATGCAAGTATGGAAGGTATGAGTGGTCATGTGTGTGGGTTTTTTTGTATATCTGGAAGGGCTGAATGGCCATTGGTGAGGTGTATATGTATACCTGGAGTGACTCTATGGTCTATGGTGGGCTGCATATGTATATATCGAGTGGTTATATGACTATGTGTGTCGAATAGGTAGTATCTGTATGGTCAATGTTAGATGAGTACATGTATGTATACAAGGAGTGACTGTATGATCATACATGTAATGCATATCTATACAGGGAGTGACTAAATGGTCTTGTGTCAGGTGTATGAGTATACCTGGTGTTCCTGCTTGGTGACTCGTGGCGGTATAGTCATGTTTAGGTTATACGGGTATACACACATGTTGCTATATGGTCATGGGTGATGGGTATGTGTATATAGTGAGTGGCTATATGGCCATGGATGAGGTGCATATGCATACATGGAGTAACTATACTGACATGGCTGGGGTGTATTTGTATATCTTGAGTGGCTATTCGGCTATGGTGTGACAAATAGGGATACAGGGAGTGACATGGCCAAATGGTGAGGTGATTATGTATACAAGGATTGACCATGGTCATGTATGAATGTTTTGAATAAGTACAGTGTACCTGGTGTTCCTGCTTGGTGACTCGTGGCGGTATAGTCATGTTTAGGTTATACGGGTATACACACATGTTGCTATATGGTCATGGGTGATGGGTATGTGTATATAGTGAGTGGCTATATGGCCATGGATGAGGTGCATATGCATACATGGAGTAACTATACTGACATGGCTGGGGTGTATTTGTATATCTTGAGTGGCTATTCGGCTATGGTGTGACAAATAGGGATACAGGGAGTGGCATGGCCAAATGGTGAGGTGATTATGTATACAAGGATTGACCATGGTCATGTATGAATGTTTTGAATAAGTACAGTGTACCTGGTGTTCCTGCTTGGTGACTCGTGGCGGTATAGTCATGTTTAGGTTATACGTGTATACACACATGTTGCTATATGGTCATGGGTGATGGGTATGTGTATATAGCGAGTGGCTATATGGCCATGGATGAGGTGCATATGCATACATGGAGTAACTATACTGACATGGCTGGGGTGTATTTGTATATCTTGAGTGGCTATTCGGCTATGGTGTGACAAATAGGGATACAGGGAGTGACATGGCCAAATGGTGAGGTGATTATGTATACAAGGATTGACCATGGTCATGTATGAATGTTTTGAATAAGTACACACAGGCTGACTATATGGCAATAGGTCAGGTGAAGTAGTATGCCGGGTGCAGTGATGGGTGAGGGTATGTGTATGAATCGAGTTGCTATATGGCCATTGGTGAGGTGCATATGTATACCTGGAGTGACTCTATGGTCATCGTTGTGGTGTTGATGTATATATTGAATGTCCATTTGACCATATGTGTGTGGAGAATAGGTATACTGGGGATAGGATAGGATAGGATATTTTATTTCAATACTGATATACACATAATAATTCATAATACATTTTACAAATATTGTATTTTATATTCGAGGGGGTGGCATAGTCAGGCTAGACTGTCTTACTGCCACTGGGGATGGCCAATGGTGAGGTGAATGGGTATACAAGGAGTGACTATATGCACTGGGGGTAAGCTGCTCCATGGGAAGCGGTTCGCTTGTGATAAAAGCTCCAGTGCGCATGCGCGAAACTCCAATGCACATCCGGTCAGAAGAAGTTATTTTATTTACAACATTCAAAGAACACTGATTGAAGGTAAGGAATAGAAAAGAATTTCCACTGCTGCTCCCTTCTACGATAACATTTATAACAAAATCAGGGACGTTTTGTCACATCTGTATGGAGGGTTATTAGGGTCACATTCCTAACTTCACAGTTTTACTCTAACTCAATATTTTAATTCTTACTTAAAATTTTAATTCTAACTTAACATTTTAATTCTTATATTTTAATTCTAACTTTACATTTTAATTCTTATATTTTAATTCTATTTACATTCTATTTACATTCTGTTTACATTCTGTTTACATTCTATTTACATTCTATTTACATTCTATTTACATTCTATGTTCATTCTATGTTCATTCTATGTTCATTCTAACTTAACATTTTAATTCTTATATTTTAATTCTAACTTAATAGTTTTATTTTAATATTTTAAATCTACTACAAAAAGGTCTAATGTTGGAATTAAAATATTATATTTAAAAAGTTGAAATTGAAATGAGCATAAAACTGATCTCAGAATTGAAAGGCAAAAATTAAAACAGACATAAAATGGATTCTAGAAGTTGTAATTGTGACCGTAATAACACGCCTGCACTTCTGTAACAATTGTAACGAAAGGGGGTCGCTGCGATCGGACGGAGGGACATGGCAAAAAGCGAGATGGGATGGAATATGGAATAGAACGACAATCTGCGGAACATAATTTCAAATTGCGTTTAACGTAACGGCCGTTATGTCGAGGAATACAGCACGTAGAGGGCTCCTTTTTGTGACTAACGAAAGGCCCACATTCGCACTATCCACACATATTAACCCCGCCACTGATCGGACAGCAGAAGTTGCATTATTTGGTCGACAACTGACCTAACATGAAATTGTCGAAATCAAGGCCGTGGGACAGCTGTAGAAATGCGTTTTTACAGCGATAAAGATATGCACACAAGCAGACTTGGTATTAAAATGAAGTTATATGAGAACCTCCCCCGTATGACTGGAGGATATATGAGAACCTCCCGTGCAGATGACTATGAGAACCTCCACCTCGTATGAACGGCGGATAATATGTTCATATGAGAACCTCCCCTGTGTATGACCGGCAGATAATATGTTCATATGAGAACCTCCACCGCGTATGACCGGCGGACACATAAGATTTTAAGTCTATAAACACTATTTGTTTGAATATTCTTTCGAACAGTCTCACCATTGACATATTCATGCGTTCAACCCAGTTAATTTATTTTGTAACTTGGCTTGTATTCGCCGGATACCGGCATCTGGGCTTTTAGTCACAACTGAAATAAAAAATAAGTGCGAATTATAACAAATGATGAGCGCAAATCGCTTAAAAATCACATTTGATTCGTCTTCTGATACATGGTGTATATTCGTATTTTGTGGATGAAGTGCTGCTAAAAACAGGCTTAGTTGGAACGATAAAAGGGCTTCAGTCGGCCATTCTATTACGAGAAAAAGTAGTGCTCTTTCTTGGAGCGAATTTCTGCTACAATTTCACTGGTTGTTGGACCCATTTGGACAAAATTACATTCCCTGTGTCTAATCCTACATTTTGATATACTATACACCCTATTATATGGAATATATCGGCTGAAATCGATCCTGTTATTGTAAACATCGACTATTTTTTAGCTGTTTTCATCGGCGCGGGTTTGCGATTTCTCAATTACATCATTCGAACAGCCATAGTGTAGCTAAAACGAATGCGCAGTATTCCTCTGTGTCATTTGGTAACTAACACTTGTTGTTTGCTTGCGTATTCATCGAGAAATCTACATTCTAAACATTGACGTCGAACGCAGGTTTTCGTGTTTCATGCCACCTTCGCATGGGTGGGTCAATCGGTCTCTTGCTATGCACTAGATGATAAACTTCATTTTAATACCAAATAATACAACTTCTGGTGTCCGGTCAGTGGCGCGGTTAATATGTGTGGATAGGGCGAATGTGGGCCTTTCGTTAATCACAAAATGGAGCCCTCTACGTGTTGTATTCCTCGAGATATCGGCCGTTACACGCAATTTGAAATTCTGTTCCGCAGATTGTCTTTTTATTCCATGTTTCATCCCATTCCGCAGATTGTCATGTCCCGCCGTCCGATCGCAGCGACCCCTTTCGTTATAATTGTTACAGAAGTGCAGGTGCGTTATTTATGGAGGGTTATTAGGGTCACAATCATAACTTCACATTTTAATTCTAACTTAACATTTTAATTCTTATATTTTAATTCTAAATTAACATTTTAATTCCAACTTAACATTTTAATTCTTATATTTTAATTCTAACTTTACATTTTAATTCTTATATTTACATTCTATTTACATTCTATTTACATTCTATTTACATTCTATTTACATTCTATTTACATTCTCTGTACTCTAACTTAAGATTTTAATTCTAACTTAAGATTTTAATTTCAACTTAGTATTTCAATTCTAACTTATTATTTCAACTCCAACTTAATATTTTAATTCTAACTTAACATTTTTATTTTAATATTTTAATTTAATGATCTATAAAATAAGAAGCTAAACACAAATCATCTACTAAAAGTTGTAATGTTTGAATTAAAATAGTATATTTAAAAAGTTGGAATTGAAATGAGCATAAAACTGATCTCAGAATTGAAAGGCAAAAATTAAAAAAAAGTTGTAATTGTGACCCTATATTAATAACACGCCTGCACTTCTGTAACAATTATATTAAACGAAAGGCGTCGCTGCAATCGAACGGCCGGACATGACAATCTGCGGGATGGGATGGAATATGGAATAGAATGACAATCTGCGGAACAGAATTTCAAATTGCGTGGAACGGCCGATATCTCGAGGAATACAGTACGCAGAGGACTACTTTTGGTGTCTAACGAAAGGCCCACATTCGCACTATCCACACATATTAACCCCGCCACTGACCGGACAGCAGAAGTTGCATTATTCGATCGACAACTGACCCAACATAAAATTGTCGAACTCACGGCCGTAGAACAGCTGTAGAAATGTATTTTTACAGCCATAACACAATGCCCACAAGCAGACTTGGTATTAAAATGAAGTTTATCATCTATTGCACAGCAAGAGACAGATTAACCCACACATGAAACATGAAACACGAAAAACTGCGTTCGACGTCAATGTTTAGAATTTAGATTTCTCGATGAATACGCTAGCAAACAACAAGTGTTAGGTACCAAATGACACAGTGGAATACTGCGCATTCGTTTTTAGCTACAATATGGCTGTTTTAGTACGAATAATGTAATGGCGAAATCGCAAACACGCGCCGATGAAAACAACTAAAAATAGACTCAATGCATGGTTACAATAACAGGATCGATTTCAGCTGATATATTCCATATAATGGGGCGTATAGTATATCAAAATGTAGACACAGGGAATGTAATTTTGTCCAAATGGGTCCAACACGCAGTGAAATTGTTGCAGAAATTCGCTCCAAGAAAGAGCGCTACTTTTTCTCGTACAAAATAGAATGGCCGACTGAAGCCGTTTTATCGTTCCAACTAAGCCTGTTCTTAGCAGCACTTCGTCAACAAAATACGAATATACACCATGTATCAGAAGACGTATCAAATGTGATTTTTTAATGGCTTTGCGCTCTTCATTTGTTATAATTCGCACTTATTTTTGTCCCCCGACGTTTCCGTCGGAGGACTATAGAAATGACCCTCGTCCGTGCGTCCGAGATTGGGTACCTTCATGGTGTAATCAACTCCTCCTACAGTTTTAAATGTAGAGATTTGAAACTCTGGGATATTGTTCCTAACATGTTGGTGATTTGCAACATCTATATAGCTAATAAAAAATATCATTTTTTCCATATTTTTGGGGGGTTTTCGACTTAGAAAATTTGGAAAATTTTTGCCTTTTGGATGAGATTGGGTACCTTCATGGTGTAATCAACTCCTCCTACAGTTTTAAATGTAGAGATTTGAAACTCTGGGATATTGTTCCTAACATGTTGGTGATTTGCAACATCTATATAGCTAATATTTTTTTATGGAGTTATTAACCCTTTTCGACTTAGAAAATTTCAACATTTTTTTTTAATTTCTTTAACAAAGCGGCATCGACTTGCCATGTTGTCGGGGGACACTGTGGTCTGCTGACCTTTTATTTATTTCAGTTGTGACTAAAAGCCCAGATGCCGGAAGCCGGTGTCCGGCGATTACAAGCCAAGTTACAAAATAGATTAACTGGGTTGAACGCACGAACATGTCAATGGTGAGACTGTTTGAAAGAATATTCAAATCAAATAGTGTTTATAGACTTAAAAACTTATGTGTCCACCGGTCATACGCGGTGGAGGTTCTTATATTATCTGCCGGTCATACGCGGGGGGAGGTTCTCATATAAGAAATAAACGGCGGTTTCAATGTGGTCATGGGATTTTGACCGCGAGAAAAAATCAGCAAAAGTTTGCTGATTTTTTATCGCGGTCAAAACCCATGACCACGTTGAATCCGCCGTTTATTATTTATATTTATATACTTAAATTCATTATGAACTAGGATTGTCTGTCTTTCCCACTTTTTATTCATCTATTTAAATGAACGCATGGAGTTCAGTTTAGAAAGTGCGAATCCTTGTTTTTTGGAAAACCAAACATTTTGAGAATTCGTTCTTGAAGAACGGAAGAAAAAAAACGCAATTTCACAGTTTAGTATACACATATGACAAACTGTCTTGTTTAGCCAGTAACTAATGTAGACGTGTTGATTTCAAGAATGATAACTGAAACTAACAATTAAGTTTCGGCTGTGGTTAAAAAATCGACAACCCGCCGTTCTACCATAATGATATATTTGTGAGGTTGGGGGAATATTTGTAGCGGTAAGGAAAATGATAAGTAACGGGATTTTTGAACATCAACGTTCAGTAACACCGGGCAACAACACTGATTATAGACCAAAATAAATTTCTTGCCAAATTCAGACGTACTATATAGATGCTCAAGCAGTCGGCAATGTCCGACAATCCCCTACATTGGAAGTGACGTCACGTTGCGTTCATAGGTTTATGAACGCATTGAATACGGGGGCGTGTCTACCGTAACGCTATGGGGGAATCGGAGGAGATATTAGGTGTATGTAAATATATGAACATATTATCCGCCGGTCATACGCGGTGGAGGTTCATATTATCCGCCAGTCATACGCAAGGGATGTTCTCATATTATCCACCAGTCATACGCGGGGGAGGTTCTCATATGAGAACCTCACCGGTGTTTGACTGGCGTATAATATGAGAACCTCCCTCGAACGCAGTTTTTCGTGTTTCATGGCACCTTCACATGGGTGGGATAATCGGTCTCTTGCTGTGCAATAGATGATAAACTTCATTTTAATACCAAGTCTGCTTGTGGGCATAGTGTTATCGCTGTAAAAATGCATTTCTACAGCTGTTCCACGTCCTTGATTTCGACAACTTTCATGTTAGGTCAGTTGTCGACCAAATAATACAACTTCTGGTGTCCGGTCAGTGGCGCGGTTAATATGTGTGGATAGGGCGAATGTGGGCCTTTCGTTAATCACAAAACGGAGCCCTCTATGTGTTGTATTCCTCGAGATATCGACCGTTACACGCAATTTGAAGTTCTGTTCCGCAGATTGTCGTTCTATTCCATATTCCATCCCATCCCGCAGATTGTCATGTCACGTCGTCCGATCGCAGCAACCCCTTTCGTTATAATTGTTACAGAAGTGCAGGCGCGTTATTAGGGTCACAATTACAACTTCTAGAATCCATTTTATGTTTGTTTTAATTTTTGCCTTTCAATTCTGAGATCCGTTTTATGCTCATTTCAATTTCAACAATTATAGAATTAAAATATAAGAATTAAAATGTAAAGTAAGAATTAAAATGTAAAGTTAGAATTAAAATATAAGAATTAAAATGTTAAGTTAGAATTAAAATATTAAGTAAGAATTAAAATATTAAGTTAGAGTTAATAGAATGTTTCTGGAATGTTTCTAGAATGTAAATAGAATGTAAATAGAATTAAAATATAAGAATTAAAATGTTAAGTTAGAATTGAAATGTTAAGTTAGAATTAAAATATAAGAATTAAAATGTTTAGTTAGAATTAAAATATTAAGTAAGAATTAAAATATTAAGTTAGAGTTAATAGAATGTTTCTGGAATGTTTCTAGAATGTAAATAGAATGTAAATAGAATGTAAATATGATGTAAATAGAATTAAAATATAAGAATTAAAATGTTAAGTTAGAATTGAAATGTTAAGTTAGAATTAAAATATAAGATTTAAAATGTAAGTTAGAATTAAAATATTAAGTTAGAATTAAAATGTGAAGTTAGGATTGTGACCCTAATAACCCTCCATAGTTATTAGGGTCACAATTACAACTTCCACAATCCATTTTATGTTTGTTTTAATTTTTGCCTTTCAATTCTGAGATCCGTTTTATGCTCATTTCATTTGCAACAATTATAGAATTAAAATATAAGAATTAAAATGTACAGATAGAATTAAAATGTACAGTTAGAATTAACATATAAGAATTAAAATGTTAAGTTAGAATTAAAATGTACAGTTAGAATTAAAATATAAGAATTAAAATGTTAAGTTAGAATTAAAATATTAAGTAAGAATTAAAAGACTATGTTAGAGTTAATAGAATGTAAATAGAATGTAAATAGAATTAAAATATCAGAATTAAAATGTTAAGTTAGAATTAAAATGTTAAATTAGAATTAAAATGTTAAGTTAGAATTAAAATGTGAAGTTAGGATTGTGACCCTAATAACCCTCCATACATCTTTGCTCACAATACCCTCCTTTTCCAGTTTAGCATTGCTGAAAAGTATTCCCTATGCATTTACTATGGGAAAATACTGAAAGTAACCAGGTGAATAGAGCGTATTTAAAAGCTTATTTGAGCGTGAACAATATTGAACAATAAAGCTAATACGTCATTAGTATAGCCGGAGAAGGGTTGGACCTAGAAGAAATTGGTAGAGAAGCGATTTTTATGTCATTGCATGCGGGAACATCTCCAGAACAACATATCCAAAATCCGCTAAAATCCGCTTTGAGCAATTTTTTCTACATCACTTTGAAATATTGTCACCTTTGTGTTGATTTTCAAATTAGCAATAAATTGTAAAACAGTGGGTACCAAGATGACATTGACAGATAACTATAATTGTTACTAGTATTACCTCCAGTCTATATTACCCTTTATATATTAGTCAATATTGACGAAAATTTCGGCACTATTTTGATTTTTTTTACGAAATTATCATTCACTTGCGCAAAAAAGTGTTTCTTTTTCAAAATTATCTCCGAGTAATTTGCATATTTTTTGGAAATTGGATAATCGAATGTATCGCAAATGGTATTAAAATGTGCACATGCATATCCTCAATACAACAGTATGAAACATGTATAATTTAATTAATAATAGAGCAACAATATCTGAGAAATATTAACACTACCCCCAAAAAATGAAATTTCAGGTAAAAAAAATGGAAAATATAAAAACACTTAAAATATAACACTAACTATTTATTGATTAACTATGAGGTATGCGTAATACTTTTAAGTCGTTATAGTGACATGTTTATAGAAAAAGTATTGGTTATGTTGTGAATATGAGAAACCCCGATATTATAATATATACAATATATAGACGGAAAAGGCAAAACATTATCAACTCGACCATTGAACCTGGTATAACTACTCATAGAATAATATCTGATGTATTTTGCTAAAAAGAACAACAGTTCATACACACATATGTGTTACAACGTGACCTTCATACTCCAAGATGGGTGTCATAATAGGGACCAAAATTTAAAGAAAGTAATGTTTTGTCATATTGGTGTTCCACTTTCAGCTCTCAGTCTCGCCTTCATCAATGAGAATTTCCTCCGAATTTTTTCAGCCATCACCACGACAGTCACCGCAGGCTACAACACAATGGAGTCCACTTTTTCTACATGCACATGAGTTATTCCCACAAGAAGTCCTACTCATGCACTAGCCTGCACTTGCAACGGACAAATTTTAGCAATGAATCGGGTGCAGCTTCTAGGTCTGTCATGACTGGAACTAATTGTGTCCCGTGGGTTTTCCACCCCACTCTGCTGGGTCCATATGTGTGTCCCACAGAGATTTCCATATCATAACCTGCATGTGAACTCTTTAATAGGCTATGGAAATATGCTGCCCGTTCCGTCGGTGGTAATTTCTGCGGATCCAATAATCCATAATAAATCATTTCCAAGAATTTCCTCAAACCATTCCGACTGTCATCCTTTTTGCCAGCATAAATCATCGTGAATAATTTCACACCAACATCGCCAACGAGTTTTTTTTCAGCTGTATGTTGCTTATGACACTCGCCATTTGTTGTATTTCGGGCGACTCTATTTTCTTTAGCATGCTTGTTTTACCTTGCCCGTATGTCGCTGATGTCGCATCCAGTCCAGGTATGAATAAAGAGAATGTTGGTCGCCCTTCTGCACAATATCTTGGATTTTCCAGATAGCTACACCATCCTTGACTGTCTTCCCTGCATTTGAAAGGAAGTATATATCTGCCATGTCTTCATTCCAATGGTACACGAGCAGAACTAACAAATCAGTACCATCGGCCGCCACAATTACCTCTTTCCAGATCTGGTGTCTGATATTGTCAGCTTTGATATCTGTCCAACATGTGGATCAAGTGTTTCCAAAACGTTGTCAGTGTCAGACAGAAGACCAGTTTCGTTATCTACAGCGTTGACAATTTCGCCCGCTGATTCTGTATCCGTTATGTCAGGCAGTACTCTATCGGGTTATTCGATGACAGTTGATGTTAACTTGTTATAAAGAGCTACCTCTACTAGTATGTGGCCACGAATAGATGTTGAGACTGCCTTTCCACTTATCATATGTTGTACCTCATTAGGACCATATATTTTCATTGCCTCTTCCAAACCAGATCCCTTCATCATGGAACCAATGCTTCCAAGACAGCACATCATGACGTTGAATCCCACGAGTCGGCAAACGACATGCTACTGCCTTTAACCACAGTGGCTGATCAAATGTCAAGCATGGGGTTGAAATGCTTTGTTTGATAGTCTGATTCTGTATGAAAAGCAATGTCGAATAAATACAGGACTCGTCAGACGGATTCAAATCAATGATAGGCAAAAACACTTCTGATTTATTGGACGGGCCATTTGGGCACTCGGAGAATATATGTCCCATATAGACCCGACCAATTGGGTATAGGTGTGCTCGCTTACTGGAAAGCCGCCCTGCATGCAAGAGCAAATCTGAAGTGATATCTGTGGGGCAATGTATGTACGAACTGTAGTTGGAGCAGAGGCTTGTATGTGACAATTGAAAGTCACTTTTCGGGACAATTCATGTATTGGTGAATATAAGGCACTCCTTTGCCTTTCACAATATCATCAACCTTGGATATTTGTTGTCTTATGACTAACTGTTGTCTTGGATGTAGTGGGGAATAATCGCGTGGAGTACATACAGCAATTATTTCCATTCCATGAAATGTCCCGTGACCATCTAGTGTTGCAACATTATGGTCCACGTTATCTGCAACCCACTGTGTAAACGTCCCTGGGAAATATGAAGCAAGAACACTGTCGTCATCTTCGGCCTGGATTACTGACTGCTTGTACAACTCAACTTCATAGTAATTAATCGAGAAGCCTAATCGCGATAGTTCCGTTACAAGCCAATTTGACCCAAATATATGGTCCAGCTCGACACCAAGGCCGATTAAAATCGGTAATACCACTGATCGTGGTCGTGCTGCTTGAATAATAGACTGACCAATACTGATTTGCTTCAATTCTAAAGGAACCAGAACTTTCAACAGAGTTAGCAGATGGGCTGTCAAGCGTTTACCTCGCTCAACATCAGAAATGTCATCCAGGCTAGGGTAAGGATGTACACTGTACTCCATCTCACTCAATTGAGCTCTGACAATCTTGGCAGCTGCCATTACTATCATCTCGGCTTCTTCCTCAATGTCATTTTTTTCTCGGCGTACCACTTATCATTGATTATGAAATTGGCCATATTTCTGAAACAAATAACGTTGATTCGACCATCCACCTCAGAAAAAACTATGTAGGTCCCATAGTGGTCAAATAACTTCTCCTTTAGCCATTTTATGGAATATACTTCGTACCCACCAGAGAATTCTACCATCTTACTATGAAGTTCATAGAGAGTGTATAATTCGGCACCAGATTCTGACTCAATCCACTTGCACTAATGCGACTATTTAACACGAGGTCTAGCCGATCACATTTCTCGCCGAAACTAACGAGGGTTAATATGCCTTTCTCCAAAACAACAACTGACTGCTCTTCATCAAACCCAATACTACATATAACACATAAGTCAGCCGATAAATGACTAGTATCCCCTGATGCCAATTTCTCAGACATGTCTATAATAATACACCTATTAATATGACACTCAAATAAACTATAATTAAACTCAAATGATAGAAAATGTGATTCTAATAAAACAATTAATTACAACACTCTCACCAAGATAATAAAGCCTCACCAGTGATAATTACAATCAAATTGTCTCTATCGTACATTGACACCATTAGGTTTCAGCAGGAGACGAAGTTTGACAAACCAATTTAATATAGAAATATTAATACACGTGTATCGATATGATAATAGTGCTGCGAAGTAGCTATGCGATGTGAGCGAGAGTTTGACTTGCATACAAGTGACAAAATGTGTCGATGCTTTGTGGGTGGCGGATGCCTGGCAAATTAACAAAGGGCATTTGGATACGCTTAGTTCAGTACACAATGCTGCATTGTTTGGTGTGGCATTAATATACTATATGACGCATGCAGATCATATTTGACGCTCTTTACTAACTCCATGTGTAATAGCCATTCATTGTGATTGCATGGGAGAATCAAAACAAAATGGGTTAAATGTGACCCCCTTGCACAGTTCTCAGGTTCATTATTTCCCAGTCGGATTTAGGTGGATTTTGGAATATTCATGAGATATCCACCACATACCTGCCGCAAACTCGGTTCTGAAAATATTTATATCAAGTTCAGCAGCTGAGTTAACAATTGCTCGCCTTTTATTGGGTCAATGTACATATACTATACGGGTGTTCTCTGTTATATTAATAAAATAACCACTAATTTTCTATAAACATGCTACCAAAATGATTTAAAAGAATTACAAATACCCCATAGTTGATCAATATATAGGTAGTGTTATAGTTTTAAGTATTTTATTTTTTCCATTTTTTTACCTGAAATTTCATGTTTGGGGGTAGGGTTAATATTTTTCAGATATTTGTACTCTATGTTTAATTAAATTATCCACGTTTCATATTGACGTATTCAGGACATGCTTGTGCACATTTAAATATCATTTGCGACACATTCGATGAACAAATCTCCAAACAATATACAATTTACTCGGATATATTTTTGAAAACGCGACACATTTTTGCAAAACTGAATGATATTTTCGTTAACAAAATTAAAATTTCCCGGAAACTGTGGCCAATATTGACTTATTTACAAAGTTAAATACATACTGGATGTAACATATATCACAGTTACAATAATATATCAAATGTTATCTTGGTACCCAATGTTTGCCAATGAATCGCTCATTAGAAAATCAGCACACATATTTGAAAGAGGACCCTTATTTTAAAGTGATGTAGAAAAAATTGCTCAAAGCGGATTTTAGAGGATTTTGGATATATTATGCAGGAGATATTCCCACGTCCAATGACTTAAAAACCGCTTCTCTACCAATTTCTTCTAGGTTCACCATTTTTTTCGCCTTCTCCGACTATACTACATCTAGTAATCCCCATTCCCCAATGGAAAAGGCTGAATGCAATCAGGTAGAAGGTGTTACGTCTGGTGCGCATGCGTGAAATGTTCCTGGTCCGCAATGCTTTTAGCAATGCCCTAAAGTTGACCTAACATGCAAGGTCACTTCACGAGTCCACTTCGCTTCGAAAATCAAATAAACAACACGAAACTAATACTATAATCGTGTTAACGATCGATAATCATGATAATAATTGAATAATTCAAACAATTCTGATTTACTACAGAATATCATATTACACAACTGGATGGCATGTTTAAGGAAGAGGAAATATTACAAATTTTGCAAAGGTAAATTGAGTTACCAGGGGTCGATCGAATGGTTTGGTTCAAAATTATTGATTGTAAACACTGCAATTCTTGAGATACATTGTGAATTGTAAACATGCAATTTGGCATAAGTAGTTGATAGAGCCACGGATAATCTTAAAATAATTTTTAAAAGGTACAATGCGGGAATGAGAATTAAAATATGTACAATACATGTATAAATACTATATAAATTAATGTTTCATTAAATTAATATGACTTATCATTATATCAATATCATTCTGACTTCTGTATCTGGATTAGCCTGGGGGCTCCATTATTGTTATATTAGACAGTATGTGTTCAGACTAGATCTGGATTATTATGTTGTAGTGACCAATGTTGGCATTTTCATTAATGACATTATGAATTTATGTCTATATATAATACATTGCGCTTAAGCTAAATTAATTGCGCTTAAGTACAATCTATTAATTGCGCTTAAGTCTTAACTGTAATTATTTGTGCTTTAATAAGTACAATCAATTGCACTTAAACGCAATTCATTATGAAATGTGAATTTGGCCTCCCATACATGTAGATGATCGTGTACTTTTACATGTATGGGAGGCCGATATCACTTTTATTAGCTAATGTCGTAATGATGCTTAAGTGTAAATTATGCTTAAGTTAAGTGTAACTCATACTTATTAAGTGCCATTCACTTGACTTACGCTTAAGCGTAAATAATAAATAATTGATGTTTGATCCAGATTGATCATAATCTAATTACAAGTAAGTGTAATTGGGTTCTTCATCTATCTTACCCAGGGGTGGCTCTAGGGGAGGGGTCAGTGATGGCTACAGACCCCCCTGTCTGGAAGATCTCCGATGGTCAGCCAGGTAGCAATAGCCCCCCCCCCCCCCCATGTTGGGATTGTAGTATAATTCCGCTTTTAAGCTTAATTCATTTAGGTATGCTTCTTAATTAATCTTTCTATGAGAATGAATTAAGCTAAATGAATTACACTTAAGTGTAAATGAATTGCACGTAAGCATAAATTAATTGGGCTCATATTTATGGGAGGGAAAGCTTATTGCCAAAAACTTATAAATATTAAATCATAAAGCATAATTCTTTGTAATAATAATCTAGAAAATATAGTAGTATGTCTGTGACCGTGCTATTTTATATACCAAATCAGTATATGCCTTTATTACATGCTACACATGTATACTAACTAAGTTATTAAACCTAACTCACTAATATACATTTTTTAGCCGCATTGTAATCATTTCATTGCGCGTACTTGGTTCATTCCATTTCGCGCTATTCCGTTCTGTACATTCCCCGTTTCCTATGTCTCATTGCTGATCTGTATTTTGCTATTTACTATCTCTATCTACGCCCAATCTCTTACCCGCTTATTAAAGTCTTCCTCTGTCTAGTTCAGCGCCCAGTATTAGATCTAACTAAGGTGTTTTAGCCAATCACAGGTAAGCTTATTTACCGCGCTTTCTCAGTCCGTATTTCGTCACCAAGGTGTACGCATCGCAATATCGTATAACACTCTCAGTGTTATCCTAATTTCTTCATGCTCGAAGAATGTTAATAAGTTTAAGAAGTAATACTACGTTATGACATCTGACCTATGCTTTCCAAAGGATGGTATGTAATATTTGTTATGTTTTCACCCGTTATTATAGCTTGTATTTTAATAATATTGTCTTCGGTTTTGAAACTTTAGTGTTGTCACATTTGCATAAATATATTTGCCCAATAGTTTAGTGAAGTTGGAAATCGCACACTGCGTCCATAATCACCCTTTTATACTAGCATGTATGTTTTATTTCTAACTGTTCGTCACAGTTAGGATTGTGTCAAAATAGTTGTTTATATCGACAATAGGGAAGTTGGTTTATTGACACAATCACATTTCATATATTTATTAATATCCATACTGGATATTTATTCTGCAGCAACTACAACATATGTATTTGTTCACCAGGGTCCTTTTTCTCGATTTGATGTCTGATGTTTGATGCTCGATGTGATGTTGTGATGTTGCTGTCAAGCTGTTTATAAAGATGTGTTGTGATGTCATCCATGTTGTGATGCTTGTTGGATGTGTTCCGTTCGGTATTGCTTGATTATTCAATTAAATGCATGATGAAGACTTTTAAGGTAGGCTTAGTGTTTTCATAGACCCTGCCAGATGTTTAGACTCAGAGCCCATAAATGTTTGTGATATAGCGACTGATGGTTCACTTAAGACCCACCCCTGTGCTCTACCACAATGGCGCCCATTCGTATAGCTATAGCTCTGATTATAGTGTGGAACTTTTGAAATTGGTGTGAAAATTGGAACTTTGTAGAAATTCGTGTTTTCGTGCTTCAAAAACTGTGAAAAAATGACAATCAGGATTTCTGGAGATATTCAGCGTTGGAGTGGAAGAGACAATACAAATTGAACAGTTTTATGCTTAAAAAGGCATAAAAACATAAATTCTGTTGAAAATTTGATAAATTCTGTAAAATTTTCATGTTAATCAGTGAAATTTGTAAACACATTGTTTTGGTGTGGCTGTATTCCTTTAATATTATAATTATGTCTAAATGTTTGTATTGTCAGCTCTGTTTAGTCGTTTTTAGCGTTTGGGCAAAGTCCAAACTTTAAATTCGATTTGTTACTCTGCCAATATTTTGTGGTCCGGATTTTGGTAAATTGAAACCCGGTAAAGTTGTGTTTTCCGGATTTTTGTAGTCCGTGGTTTCGTTTCGTTTCGTTTCAACTGGGTCACATTTTGGTCAGAACACAAAAATGTAAACAGTAACACGTGAGTTTGTTTTCAAATATTCTGATCAACTTTAGTAGCCTTTAAAGCTAATTATTAGCTTTTGTTTAGGTAACTATAGGTGTAGTTAGGTATATAATATATCAGTCCAGCCACACATTATGTATTGTTTGCTGTCAAAGTTTATTCTTTGACTGAAATATTGTCATAAAGTGACATCTGTTGATAAATGCATACATGTAGGCCAAATGTCAGCTTATAAATTGCAAGGGGAATATCATTGCATATTACCAGAGATTTTCTGAAACCGAAATTGGTTGAGAATATTTCAAATTTCTTGACATTCGGTCGTCACTTTTTTGTGACGGTGTGATAAATACCTTTTGTCTCCAACATTATGCAATGCAATTCTGACTTTGCATTAATAAGTTAGTAGTTTTCAGACCCGGTGTTGGACAAATTGTCCCAACTAGTTCTGGTATTACAAGCAGGTGTTGTCATCTTGGTTTGTTGATAGTCGTGACATGGTAAGTTGGTGTCGGAGTCTGCAGTTGTCGGAGTCTCAGGTTAACGGTGAGTCAACCCTGACCCCTCCCCTGCCACACCCTCTTTCCCACTGAATTTTTTTTTTTTGTGAGCCGAGTACGCATCGCGCTTGCTTTCATCTCATTTCATCAGATAGGTGCATGAATTAAATTCTTCACAACACTAATTAGGTGGAAGTTAACTTAACCAAACTAATTAGTAGCAGTTGTCGGCAAGAAAACTTGCAAATTTTCAGCCAGTCCACACTTAGCATGCAAGCGGAAGTGAAATTTGTGTTCAAATTTTCAGACGACGGTGAATTTATAGTGCGATTGTAAAAATCTTTATTGATTTTCAGTGACGGTGAATTGTGATTTGAGAATTTTGTAGTTGACGGTGGAGTATATAGCTCGAAAATAGGTGATTTTTCAGAGCAAGTTCGGAAAATAATTTTTCGAATCAACTTTCAGTTGACGGTGAATGTTAATATTCATTTGTGTTGTTGTGTCAACACGTGATTGATTATATTTCAGTTTTGTCGCCGGACGGCACAATTAACTTGAAATTAGGTGACTTATTGGTGACGTCGTGGAAAATTAATTTATTTTTCCATTGTTGAGTTTGTAGTGTGTGATTGATCAGGTTAGATCTGACTTTGAAATTTTTTCAGTTGACGTCAGATAGCAAGCGGAAATAGGTGACTTGAATATTTAATCGCAGATTAATTTTGATGCGATTTGTAGGTATTAGCTTGGTAGTTAAATTGTAGGTGACTTACAGTGTTCTGATTTACAGCAAACTTGAGAAATTTTTATTTAGAATTTTTTTTTTTCCGCAGGTTTAATTACAAAATGAATTTTTTTTTTCAGTGATTTCTGAGTTAGTAGGCAGAAAATACTTAGGTTTTTCTGTATAAGTTTCAGCGCGTCGGTTTTTCAGATATTGAGTTTAGTCTATTTTCACTTGACGTTTTCAGCGTTCAGCAAGGTTGTTACTTTGACCTTTACACTTAGTGATTTTTTTTCCCCGAATTCTCTTGTAGGTTTCGACTTGAATTATTTTTTATTCCAGTTAGTTAAAGCGACATTTGTTTTTTTTCAGAGATATTTCTTAGAATGTGTAGGTCGATCGTGGTTGAAATATTTTCAAATTTTTCCTAGCTATTTGCGAGTTAGTGAAAGATGGCGTCACAGATTTCAGAGGAAGTTATGTTGAAGATACAGGCTGAGATATTGGAATTGACAGTTCGGATAGAGGAGTTGAAGAGAAATAGTGAAAATAGTTACGATAATAATTACAGCAATGATGATTATTACAGAAATGATAATTATAACAGTGGTTATAACTCTTACTCCAGACAGCGTGCGCAGAGATATCGGAATAGGAATCACAGAATGCAGTATACGGAGAGAAGCGATAATGTTCATTATTTTCAGAAGGAGGCAAATAATGTTTCAGATGTGAGAAATGATTATAGTAATCCCACAAATGATAGGTTACAAGGAGAGTATGTATCTGGTAGATACACCGGATGTTGGAAATGTGGTGATTTGACGCATAAAGCGTTTGGTTGTAGGAAAGGTGGATACTATCGCTACTATGATAGAGATAAATGTTTTCGTCCACAGGATAGATCCCGGAGATTTATTAACAAATCTCAATTTGTTAATGATTCCAGTAAGGAACATTGTATAAATGGAAATGCTACAGAGTCAGATATATTTACTGTTTCAGGTTACAATACTAAGGCTCTTGTTGATACAGGTTCGACTTGCTCCACAATTTGCGAGCAATTTTACAGCACTTTCTTGAAACATATTCCTTTGCAGCCCTTGTCTGTTATACTTAATATAGAGTGTGCTGATGGCAAGAAACTCCCTTATCTTGGATACATTCAGTGTCCTATTACAGTTCCTTCTTTAGGACAAGATTCCGGCAAAGAGTTTATTTTTCTTGTAGTGCCAAACAGTTCTTATAACATGTCAGTACCAGTTTTGCTAGGAACTAATATTCTTTCAGAACTCATGCAGTTGTGCAAAGATGCACCTGGTAACAGGTTTTTACAGAATGCAAACTTGTCATCATCTTGGTTTATGGCATTCAGATGCATGATTTCTAGAGAGAAAGAACTTGCTAAACACAACTTTGTTCTAGGTCATGTAAAGTCTGCTGAGAATACTCATGTTATTCTCCATCCTAATACTAAGAAAGTTGTTACTGGTTTTATTGATCATAAGATTCCTTACCAACCCACATGTGCTATTTTGCAGCCTCTTCCAGATGATGAACGGTTCAAATTTTTAGAGATAGGTCCATATATTGTGAAATATGATTTCAAGAGCACTGATACTGTTGATGTTCACTTGTCAAATATTTCTTCTAGGACTATTAGTATAGCACCTAACTCTGTTATTTGTCAGGTACAGCCAGTCTCTGTTGAGCAAGATATTGAAACCTCCCCAGGTTCAGAGACTACCTCTTCATTTCTTGATAAAATTACTATTGATGTTTCTTCTCTTGATGATGTAAAGGATATATCTGTTGCATTGAATCTTATCAAAGAATTTTCAGATGTTTTTTCACAGCATGATCTTGACTTGACTTGAGGTTTTTACAGTGCAGTTAAGCATAGGATCGACATGTATGATTCTACGCCTTTCAAGGATCGTCCGAGACGTTTACCTCCAAGCATGATTGATGAAGTGAGAAATCATCTTCACCAGTTGTTAGCTGCCGGCATTATACGCCGATCTCACAGTCCATATTCTTCTAATGTTGTTTTAGTTAGGAAGAAGGGTTCAAATGACCTTCGTATGTGTACAGATTTTAGAATTTTAAATAAACGCACTATTCCAGATAATTATGCACTCCCTAGGCCTGAAGACCTTTTTGATTACTTAGCAGGTGCCAAGTACTACTCAGTTCTCGATCTCAAATCTGGTTTTCATCAATTGGAAATTGCAGAGGAGCACAAAGAGAGAACAGCTTTTACTGTTGGAGGTCTAGGTTTCTATGAATATAATAGACTTGCATTTGGTTTGAACAATAGTCCTTCTAGCTTTCAGGGAATGATGGAAGACTGCCTCGATGGTCTTAACAGGAAAATATGTAATATTTATGTTGATGACGCCATTGTATGGTCAAAATCTGTTCCAGAGATGTTGGAGCGACTTAGACTTGTTTTTGACAGGCTCAGAGAATGTGGTTTGAAACTGGCTCCAGCAAAGTGTAAATTTTTCATGCGCCGTGTCTCATATGTAGGCCATGTAGTTTCAGAGAAAGGTATCGAGACAGATCCTGCGAAAGTTGACAAAATTGTCAACTGGCCAGTTCCCAAGAACTCTGATCAATTGCGATCATTTCTTGGCTTTGCAGGATACTACAGAAAATATTGTCCTAATTTTTCCAGGATTGCTAAGCCCTTGACAGATTTACTTCCCCCTACAAATACAAAGAAGCCAAAGAACAAGGTTAAATCCTCTTTTACAGGGAAATGGAAATGGGAGCATGAGCAGCAGTCTGCTTTTGATACTTTGAAAGATCGTCTTTCTAATCCCCCCATTTTAGGTTACCCCGATTACAGCAGGCCCTTTGAAGTCCATACTGATGCGTCCCTTCATGGTTTAGGTTGTGTCCTTTACCAAGAGATCGATGGCGTGAAGAGAGTTATTGCGTATGGCAGCCGAGGAACCACAGCAGCAGAAAAGAATTACCCGGCACATAAGTTAGAATTTTTAGCTTTAAAATGGGCAGTTACAGAAAAGTTTTATGACTATTTATATGGTAATTATTTTGTAGTGTATACTGATAACAATCCCTTAACTTATGTTTTAACTTCAGCCAAATTAGATGCCACTGGACAGAGATGGTTATCAGCCTTAGGTTCTTTTAAATTTGATATTGTTTACAGACCCGGTAAATTTAATACCGATGCAGATGCCTTATCCAGGTTGGATACACCTCCTCCAGATATTATTACAAATGATTCAGTACAAGTTATTTGTATTTCATTACAGGTTCAGCAACCTTTTGTTGAAAGTTTATGTTGCAGCACTGATGTTTTAAATTATATTCAAGATGATGTAGGCCATGATCTTGATGAAATGAATTATAGGGATTGGAGAAGATTGCAGGAAAGAGATGATGTATTGTCCGTATGGTTATCAGCCGTGAGAAGAAATAGTTGCCCAAAGAGAAAGTCCCTTCCCCCTTCTAAGCTTCATTCAGCATTTTTAAGACATTTTTCTAAGCTTAGGTTGCAGCGAGGAGTTCTTTATAGAGAGTCCACTTTTAATGGTAAAACCACCACTCAGCTTGTTTTACCATGTTCACAGATTACTTTTGTTCTTAAATCATTACATAATGATATAGGACATCCAGGTCGTGACAGAACAGTTTCACTTGTGAAAGAAAGGTTTTATTTTCCAGGTATCGACAGTGCTGTCGATGATTGGATAAAACATTGTCATAGATGTATTCGAGTTAAAACTAATCCGAATTTCAGAGCCCCTTTAGTATCCATCACTACTTCTCAACCTCTTGAACTTGTTTGTATTGATTTTCTTACTCTTGATTGTTCTAAAGGTGGTTACCAATATGTTCTTGTTATGACAGATCATTTTACTAAATATGCACAGGCTTATCCTACAAGGAACATGACTGCAAAAACTACTGCTGATGTATTGTTTAACAATTTCTTTATTCATTATGGTTATCCTCAACGTATTCATAGTGATCAAGGTGCTAATTTTGAATCTCAACTTATTTCTGAACTTTGTCAGCTTTGCAGCATCAAGAAGTCCAGAACTACTCCTTATCATCCGATGGGGAATGGTGTTACAGAGCGATTTAATCGCACACTTATTAGTATGTTAGGTACTCTTAATCCTGACCAGAAACATGACTGGAAATCACATATAGGTCCTCTTGTTCATGCTTACAATTGTACTAGGCATGAAACTACTGGTTTTGCTCCTTTTCAGTTGATGTTCGGAAGAGAACCACGGTTACCTCTTGATGTTTTATTCGGTCTGAATAAACCTGATTCTGATCAAACTTCTTATTGTGATTATGTTTCAGACCTTAGACAAAGACTTTCTGATTCTTACAGATTAGCATCCAAATCTATGTCTGGTGCTCAGAGTAGTAATGCCAAATATTATAATCGAAAGCTTCGTGGTGCAACTATACATGTAGGTGATAGAGTCTTAGTAAAGACATTAGCTTTCGAAGGCAGACATAAATTGGCAGATAAATATGATTCTGAAGTTTATACTGTTAAATCTCAACCTAATTATGACATTCCTGTTTTTAATTTAGAAGATGACAGTGGAAAGCAAAGAACTTTACATAGGAACCACTTGTTGCCTATTGGTTCTTTACCCTTTGACTTTCCAGATGACGACACAGCCCTTAAATCTCCTCTTGAACAGAGAGATGCTGATGCCCCAATTGTAGATCCTCTTATCCCACCTGTACGGCCACCAGAGCCTAAGGTGCGGAAACGTCGTATTTCAGGTACTGGTAGTGTTACTTCACGTGATGAAGTTCGTGATAACCATATTAATGGTTCAGACCATATAGATGGTTCAGATGAAGAATCGGTGATATTGTTTGTTCCACAGGGCGTTGCAGGTATAAAATCTGCTCCTAATGCAGTGGACAGTTCAGCTCCATCTCGTCGGGGTGACGACTTTCCTGCGAGATTGGAAGCTGGTGGTATTTCTTCTTCCTGTGGTGACGACCGCACTCAAATAGATGAGTTCAGGGAAGTTAGAACTGATGTCGGTGATGACAGTAATGTTGATATTTCAGCTACACAGGATTCGACAGGTCAACGTGAACTTCGTTCCACAGGTGATAGCAATGATGAGGCTGATGAGAATGATGATGAAGTTGTTGATATTGTCCGTGTACCTTTAGCACCTATTGCAGAAGATACTGTTGTTGTTGATGGTAATGTTGATGGTGCGAAAGCGAATGTTTCAGGTGATGATGGTGCCTCGAGTAGTAGTCAGAGTGGAGATAGAGAAATAATTTCTCTTTCAGAGTCCATACCAAAACCAGTACCTAGAAAATCTAGCAGAGCAAAGAAACCTCCATCATGGATGGGTGATTATATTTCAAATAATATTCAGCCCATTTCAGGTGGAAAAGATGAATATAAGAATCAGCTTTTGCGTAAGCTTATGGAAAATCAGATTTGCACCAAGGTAGCTCCAGATGTTCTTCAGTCCATTCTGAAGACTATCTTGGATGAATAAGATTTTCATTTTCAGTTCACTCACTTATATTCAGTGATTCCATATTACTGATATGTCAGTTTCAATGATGTGTGTATACATTGGACATAGGCATTGTCCTGTTGTGTAAGTTGTTTTTAAAATTGATTCTTTTATAAATTATGTATTGATATTATGTATTGTTAGGTATCACTTATCATCTTCGTACGATTAGAGATATTTCCACTTATTCCAGCTGACGATCCAGTGTAGAGCTACGACTCATATGAGGTACCAGTTTTCAAGGAATTCTATTTTTTTTTTGTTATATACTCTGTGAGGTGATAAAGTGTTCCTTTCTTTATATGATTATGATTTTAACATATTTGTGTTGATTGTTGTGTATTCATGATTGAAGTTCTCAGATAGACCAGCCAGTGTGAATCAGTGGTGATTCCATTTCAGTGGTGTTGTGTGATATATTCACGTTGTTTACTGTCTACGCCAGATAGTGAAGATTAAGTTGATTAAGTGAAGTTATATAATGCTGATATTTGATTTCAGTTCTGAAGATAGGTCGGTGTCAAGGTTATCTCTGTGTATGAGAATGTTATAGATGATAATTTTCCATTATCAGTTGCAGAGTTTGAAAGTCATGTCTATAAATATTGCGACATTTCCTTTCAGTATTGGTTTAAATGACTAGGGAGTCATTTTGTCAACAGAGGGGAGAGTGTGACCGTGCTATTTTATATACCAAATCAGTATATGCCTTTATTACATGCTACACATGTATACTAACTAAGTTATTAAACCTAACTCACTAATATACATTTTATAGCCGCATTGTAATCATTTCATTGCGCGTACTTGGTTCATTCCATTTCGCGCTATTCCGTTCTGTACATTCCCCGTTTCCTATGTCTCATTGCTGATCTGTATTTTGCTATTTACTATCTCTATCTACGCCCAATCTCTTACCCGCTTAAGTCTTCCTCTGTCTAGTTCAGCGCCCAGTATTAGATCTAACTAAGGTGTTTTAGCCAATCACAGGTAAGCTTATTTACCGCGCTTTCTCAGTCCGTATTTCGTCACCAAGGTGTACGCATCGCAATATCGTATAACACTCTCAGTGTTATCCTAATTTCTTCATGCTCGAAGAATGTTAATAAGTTTAAGAAGTAATACTACGTTATGACATCTGACCTATGCTTTCCAAAGGATGGTATGTAATATTTGTTATGTTTTCACCCGTTATTATAGCTTGTATTTTAATAATATTGTCTTCGGTTTTGAAACTTTAGTGTTGTCACATTTGCATAAATATATTTGCCCAATAGTTTAGTGAAGTTGGAAATCGCACACTGCGTCCATAATCACCCTTTTATACTAGCATGTAGGTTTTATTTCTAACTGTTCGTCACAGTTAGGATTGTGTCAAAATAGTTGTTTATATCGACAATAGGGAAGTTGGTTTATTGACACAATCACATTTCATATATTTATTAATATCCATACTGGATATTTATTCTGCAGCAACTACAACATATGTATTTGTTCACCAGGGTCCTTTTTCTCGATTTGATGTCTGATGTTTGATGCTCGATGTGATGTTGTGATGTTGCTGTCAAGCTGTTTATAAAGATGTGTTGTGATGTCATCCATGTTGTGATGCTTGTTGGATGTGTTCCGTTCGGTATTGCTTGATTATTCAATTAAATGCATGATGAAGACTTTTAAGGTAGGCTTAGTGTTTTCATAGACCCTGCCAGATGTTTAGACTCAGAGCCCATAAATGTTTGTGATATAGCGACTGATGGTTCACTTAAGACCCACCCCTGTGCTCTACCACATGTCTACTTTAAAAACTTTAATGCATCCATTTTTGATGTGTTTTAATATGAGAGGCCTTTTGCACAATTATTCCTTATTTTCGCTTCAGTCTATATCATTTATCCTTCAGTGCAAATCGCTTGCGCTTCATCGTAAACCATTTGCACTTTATGGGTAGAGTCTCTGCTTCTATTTTATATTTGACACCATCAGTAGGGCCAAATTCACATTTAATAGCTAATTACACTTAAACGTAATGCAGTACATTTGAGCATAATACCATTACACTTAAAGTTAAGCGTAATTCAGATTTCCATCAAATTTGGCCATTACACTTATTATAAAGCATAATGGAATTTGTATTACGTAATTCAAATTTCATTAACCTCTATCATCTATCAAATGGATGCAGCCAATTAATGAAGCTAGTAACTTTTGACATATATTTACCTCAGATGATACCATTATATGTCAGGTAGTAAGACTATGAAAACCTATTGCGCTTAAGCATAATGGCATTACACTTAAGCATAATAGCATTAAGCATAATAGCATTTAGGTCAACATGACCGCTTTCGCAGATTGCTGCTTCCGGTATAGAAGGATACGCACTACGTTCATGACTGAACTAAATAGCATTAGGCTTAAGCGTAATGAAAATACTCTTAAAGTCTTACGCATAAAAGCTTAAATGTACAGTTTTACGCTTAAGTGTAATTAGCTATTAAATGTGAATTTGGCCTCCCGTACAGTACCGTAAGTTAGATACTAGTACATAGCCCTATGTTGAATGATGTCTTCATGGCCTGAATCAATGTGATTTTTGGGGGAATCTCTGCATATTAATTTTTATTTGCATTTCAGCACAAATGAATTACCGGTACTCAATCTTCATCACAAATATGATGAGGTCAAATAAGGAATAAATGTGAAAAAGCTTGACCATATTTTGTTTACTTTTAGGCTTAGCATGAAATAGCTTTAAATTTAAAAGTAACATGAAAACAATAAACAATGCTTAAAGAGTTTTCTTTAAGTATTAGGCCTATACAAACAAGGAGAAGAAGGGGGGGAACAACCCTTAATTTGTAGATAATAATATGTATAATTTGAGTTTTGACATGGTTGATTTTTTTTTTATTTCCCTACTAGTCCAAACTAGTCCAGTGCATTTATGAGAAAAAATGCAGACAAAATATTTGCCCGAATAAACGCTACATATAAAACAACACACTAAAAATCAGCTAAAATCGGGGAAAAGGAAATTGGTGAATTCTGTGAAATAAATATTGGAAAATTTGGTCAAATCATCCATTTATGGATTTTCATGGATGTATATAAAAATATATAATTCACAAGTCCTACACATATCAGGTTCATTTTGTCGACCTCAATTTTCTGAATCCAGAAATGAAAACCAATCCCAGATACGTTAAGTATTTTTCGAGTTGTGTGCCTTTGTCCCCAATTTCGCAGAATGAGCCAAATTCCGTATTCACTATTCTAATTTCTATGGTAAAGATTAATTAGTAAAACAAAAACTAGAACATTCAGTGTTTTAGTAATTTTCTCCAGATTAAACACACACATAAAGTTTATTATGAATTTATATTCTCAAACAAATGTCCCATTGTGTGGCCTCTCAGTCTGACATAGTTCAGTCATGAACGTAGTGCGTAGTGCGTAGTCACTGCGTACCCTTGCGAAAGCGGTCGCGTTGACCTAACTTAGTCTGACACTGAACTCGTGTCATGAAATGCAATATTTGAGGTCATGTAACTCAATAATTTGACACCAATGTGCCCCGACTTTCATGTAACCTTTTAAATATAGTAGATTGAACAAATTGCAAAGGTATTAACAAAACATTGTTTAAGAAAATAAACTTATGGCCCTTTGAATTCGTGACTTGAGGCAAAGTTGTCCATTCTATTTCTAGCCTGAAATTAAAATGGTTTTCACCGTTTTCAACGGTTTTGGACCATAAAATTGATCATTAGATCAATACAAAAAATGGGTGTTTTAATTTGTAGCTTTTATAAGCCGTAAACAAATTACGAATAAATAATCGATAATTCGCATAGAATAAACTGTAAGTTCATTTGAGTAAACCATTAAATCAAAACACGTATCATCGTAAACTAAAATACTTGGAAACGAGACGCGCATTGTGTTTACATGTGACGTCACTTGGTTTCAAGAAGTCGGAAACGTGCCGTGGTTGTGACATGCGCACGTCGCCACCCCCTGCCTGATTGCATTCAGCCTTTTCCTTCCCGGAACAATCAGTGTCGATGTATTCTGCTCATTTAAAACAATGCCAGAAAGCTTTCAAATCATGACAAAAAGCCCCAGTGCCATTGCGATAACAGGTTACACATCGTGTGCGCTTGTGATGAAATAAAGCGCCAGTGCGTAGGTGTCATGGAATCGTAATTGACTTGTTTTGGCAGGATAATCAACATTCTGACAACCGAAAACTACAGAAGGTGGTGTGTGCTTTCCTCGGAGTCATTTTCTTCAATTAGCTTGTGTTTTATGGGGACACACTAATAGTTGTAGTCCGAGTCCAGTAAAATGTGTAGTTGGGATTTTCAATTTCGTTTATTGTCGTTAATATAATTCCAATAATGATGAATTTTGGTTTGTGGTAAGTTATGCCAATTACAAATGAAAAAAAACTAAAAAGATAATTAGTAAGTCTTATATTTCAACTTTTATCGACATTTTTCGTTCTCCAGCACACTAAAAGTTGTAGTTGGAATCAGCCGCCGAGTCACTAATTAGCTGTTAATTGCTATTGTTAGGCGGCTAATTGGATTAAGTCAGTGGTGGGTCACATGAAGATCAAAGGGCAAGTAGTGGGAATAAAAACAAACAATGACTATTATAACCACATTATAGGGCGTTCTCTAGGCCATTGATAATGTTTTTTCGGGGCGTTCCAAATAGCGTATTGTTACCAAAACAGCGGGCCGATAATGAGAAGCCTAGTTCAATATCGGCCCGCTGCCCGGAAACTATAGATCTCGTTTATTATCGCGAGAGTTATACGTCCCTTCAACTTCCGATGTGGCGTGTTTATTTCAAGAAAATAATGGGAAGATGTATCCGATTTCCTCGACACTATAGTGGTTTTATGATTGGAATTCACGCTATATGATTGAATTATTGTATCAAGCGTAAGTATGCATTGATAATTTTAGCTGTCAACCTCTCATTGGTTGTTACTCGTCTCCAATGTTGGGTTTTCCCCTGTCCTATTTTCGAGACTCCGTCAGTCCGTTTCAGCGGACAAGTCAAATGGTATCAAATTTAAATGTTCTTGAAAATATTTCTCTCTTAATCTACTTCATTATTCCACTAAATCCTCAAATGGGTCAAATGTCCAAAACTGTGGTAATAATAGTAATAACATGATTTCATCGGGCATTATGGTTTATTAACGGCCCTCTGGAATGATTAACAGGCCTCGGGCCTAAATATTAGCGTCCCTCGACTTCGTCTCGGGCCGCCAATAGGCCCTTGGGCTGTTAATCATTCCAGCCGGGCCGTTAATAAACCATAACGCCCTCAAAAATCATGTTATTGTTATATTGTTTATTAAGCAATATATGAAGGTTTAGCAATTTTAAAGATTACTCTTTAGGAGAAAGTGTGTGGCCCTGAAAAGGGCCGTTTTTTTTATCTTGACTTCCATCTTCTTCGCCATGAACTGCACCTGAAATTATAAACTTGAAACACATTAATAACACCTGAAATAAAACGTGATATTATAGTACATTATTAATATATTATTTACATAATGACACTATAATAATCCGACTGATGTCTACCTCGTTTTCCGATACGCTTACCAAGGAGCTATACGTTCAGCGTGCGTCACTAATGGTGACTGGCCTTAATGTGAGTTATATAGGCATCAGTAGAATTATAATATATATCAACATATTAAATAATCATGATCAGAATCATACTTAGGCCTATGTCCTCATTTCCGATACCAATGAACTCCACGTTCAGCGTGTGCCACTAACGGTGACTGATCCCAAGGTTAGTTGGGCACAAGAAAACCATAGTCAGAAATGGTAACGCCACCAAGATCGTATTATTAGCCATAAATATAAATAATAATACAATTATTCTATAAACTAGCTTTCAAATTTTATGCGGGAAATTTGCGTACTTCCATATTTCAAGTTTTCCCCGTTTCTCGTGTCATACATTACTTTCTTCAAACTGTCTTCTTTATTACACAAGCTGATAAGCCCGACTTCACCCGGGCTGTTTCCCATCTGATTTCCGGTGAAAGGCGCGATTTGACCTTCAATTGACTATTTCGAAAGTCAAGGTCAGGTCAGGGTCATGATTTGTCCAGTCCAAAACACCCCCACCCGTAGAAAAGTACCCCTAGGTATCAAATTTCGTCGAAATCCGTCCGTTTTACCCAACTTGACCTTTAATGAACAATTTTGAAGGTCAAGGTAAGGTCAGAGTCATGATTTGACCCGTCCAAAACACTCCCCCGACAAAAGTACCCATAGGTATCAAATTTCGTCGAAATCCATCCGTTTTATCCGAGTTGACCTTTGATTGACCATATTGAAGGTCAAGGTCAGGCCGAGGTCACGATTTGACCCGTTCAAAACTCTCCTCGGACCAAAGTATCCCTAGGTATCAAATTTCGCCGAAATTTGTCCGTTTTACCCAAATTGACCTTGCATTGACAGTTTTAAAGGTCAAGGTCAGGTCGGGGTCACGATTTGACCCGTCCAAAACACTTCCCGGACACAAATACCCATAAGTATCAAATTACGTTGAAATCTATGGAAAGCCGAGGAGGACATGTTGGTTGCTAATTGCTAGATATACGACGCGGTATTTTGAAGGTGTTTCAAACTAGGAGATAGAAGTATTCTGCCTTTCAAATGGTGATGAATTATAGTATTTTATTCAAATTTTATGGCATAAATTGTTATTAAAACCGTATATACTATAAAAAATTAATGACTCGAAAATTAAGTGGGCCTTTAAACAAAGTCACAATTGCATTTAGGCTCATCTCATACTCGTCCATTCAGCGATATTCTACTGCGCAGTTTGTTATAGCCTCCAGTATTCATTGAGCGTTATACCCCCAACTGTTATAATTCGCCTTTAGCAGGCGTACTCTTGCCTCAGATTATTGAGATATCAGGTCACACATAATCACATTAAATCGCATCGTAACATAGCAATTGTGTGGGCTGCTTGGCGTGAATATGTAATGAGAAATAAGGTCATACGTAATGACATTAAACTCAGAAAACCCTCGAAAACAAAACAAAATCACATTTAATGTTTTAAGTTATTTCCTTCATAAAAAGAATCTTCGTGATAATGAACCCTCTCGTTACTTTAGAATATAGAATTAACCTTAAAATAAAAAAAATCTTTGGAACACAGAACCTTCGGAATAACGAACCTTCGGATTGGTGAACCTTCGGAATAGCGAACATTCAGAGAAATTTCGGAATAGTGGACCTTCGGAATAGTGAACCTTCGGAATAGAGACATGCCCCCCAATATTCATATTATATGCCCAGAGTTCAAAGGTATGGACCCATAAAATTCTAAACTTGGCCCTTAAAATATTGAACTCCAAATTGGAGCCCACACAGAACATCACTTAAGTCAACTGAACCTATGTCATGTCCCAATGCGGGAGGGTCCATATATACCACAACATTCATAGTATATGCCAAGAATTCAACGGTATGGGCCCACGTAATGACATTAAATCTCAAGAAAACCAGCGAAAACAAAACAAAATCACATTTAATGTTCTAAGTTAAGTTATTTCCTCCTGTATCTGTATCGGTGTGCGCGCAGGATCAGTTCGGATGTGAGCGCACACTCCATATAAAGAATCTTTGTGAAAATGAACCCTCTCAAAATAGTCTCAATACTTTAGAATATAGAATTAACGTAAAAATAACAAAAACCTTCGGAATAGAGAACCTTCGGAATAGCGGACCTTCGGGATAGCAAACCTTCATAATAGAAGCATGTCCCCACAATTACACCGGTGACGTAAACACATGTGCCAATCTTAGTCGTACTATCGTAATTATCGGTACGATTTATTAATAGTACGAAATAGACACAATACGAAACGGTGACGGAATCTGACGAGGTTTGCCGAATGTACAATCACCCAGTGAATTATCGATCGACCATTGAATATGAAAAACCGCCACACTAGAAACACCACATGGTGGCGTAACAAGTAGGATTCATCATGTCATTCTATAGCAATAAACCTAATTTATAATTTTGATCAAACTGAACAACTGTTGCATATATAACTCTGGGGTTCACCACTAACTTCACCGGTACACATATGGTGTACCCATGTCTCACAATCCTCCTTAGAGCATTCGACCATGTCATCAAATAAATTTGGCAAACGGCATTTATCACAATCTAGTTCCAATTCATACGTTAATACATGCTTCTTACTGAGTTTCATTTGCTTCTTCCTTGAAGGAAATGCGGAGAAGCATTTCTGTTCCAAACAATCTAAAAGGTGTTGGCGTAATTTAACATTTATGTCGCTGTATAATTCCTCGTTGTTTGTTATTTTGTCACGGTGTGGTTGTCTTAGTCGATGTTGGACATCTTTCGGGAGTACGACGGTCTCAGGATCTCGGAGATGGTGACGAAACTCTGTTCTTAGTTGAAAGTCGCCGACATCACAGAAGCCTCTTTTAATTTCCAGAACGTAAAACTCTTGCAGGTATAGTTGAGTGAAAGGACTATCGAATCTAAAGCTGCGACATCTTTAAAAAAAAAAACATTCCTGTGCGTGATATCATCACTGATATGATCACACTTGCAACAACAAGTAACCATATAAACATTACTTTGATTATATTTCACTATAAGTAACTTTGCAAACACTCTTGTCTTCACTCATAAATCCATTTATTTGAGCCGCCAACATATTCCTAACAATAGCAATTAATGTTCAGCTAATTAGCGACTCGGCGGCTGGCTCGGTTGATTCCAACTACAACTTTTAGTGTGCTGGAGAACGAAAAATGTCGATAAAAGTTGAAATATTATAAGACTTACAAATTATCTTTTTAGTTTTTTTCATTTGTGATTGGCATAACTTACCACAAACCAAAATTCATCATTATTGGAATTATATTAACGACAATTAAAAAATTGAAAATCCCAACTACACATTTTACTGGACTCGGGCTCGGACTAGTGTGTCCCGTTTTATGTTGTAATTTAATATATTATATATCATTTATAGCATAAATATCCGAATACGAATGTAATTATGACAATTAAGAATGTAATACAAATGATACGAATGTAATTACGATAATTAGACATTAGTATATATAATTACTATAATATAATAATCATATTCATATCATTTCCAGTGCATTCTTCGCAGAACCATAAAAAAAACACCATATATATAGCGGTGATAAGGCTTCGTGAGTACGAATGTAATTATGATTATTAGACATTTATTTTAGTTGGGAATACGTTGAACTGGTCCAGAAAATTTACCACGTCTGTAAACAACTCGAACGCGATATTGTCCAGTGGGAATGTTCCCGATGCTATCTGTCGTGAGAATGCCATCCACACATCCAGCTTATCAGCTTCGCTCAAACGTTTCACTATCACTGGCAGAATACTATTTATTTCATGAATACATGCATCTGTGTCATCGACAAGATTAAATGCATCATGGTCTATGTCCATACCAGATGCCGAGTTTTGCTCAAAAAGACCACGTCTGCAATGAACGTCTTTCATTGGAGTGTTCTCGCGTGCAACTGTTGTGCACGGACTGTCTCGATGGCACAGTTGGCACTGGTGACATAGGTGTATGCGTCTCTAGGACCATGGGATCTTCGTCGAAGGTGAAGTCGCCATTAATATTAGATGCAATAATTCCGAAATGTACCGCTCTATATTGCGATTTCCCCGTGATTTCCCCGTCATTTTCTAAAACCAGCACCGCAAGTTCTTCAGATGGGTGCGCTTTCATGATGTGCCGAATTGCACCGCGGCCATTTTCTTGTTTTTCTCGGCAGTGATAACACCTTAGTTGTTTCTGAAAAGATAATAAAATGCATCCATAATTGCATGTATTTGGCAATCTTTTTTGCAATTGGTTGATTTTAATAACTATTATCACCACTTTATAGGGCGTTCTCTATAGGCCATTGATAACGTTTTTCGGGGCGTTCCAAATAGCGTATTGTTACCAAAACACCGGGCCGCGGGCCGATAATGAAAAGCTCTGTTCATTATCGGCCCGCGGCCCGGCAATTGACCGGAAGTTAGATCTCGTTTATTATCACGCGAGTTAAGTCGCTTCAACATCAGACCATCGACGTATATTGTATGGATAGGACACAAAGCAATTCCCGCTTTATCTCGCGATCGGCGTTACTTCGACCGCAGCTGGCGAGAATTGCTGCCTGAGGCATTATTTCGCTAAAATCCGATTCAGATTCTGGATTCAGATTACAGATTGGTACCCGTACGACTTGGTTCGGCAAAAGAACAGACCAGAAATTGTCAGACTCAGTAAACGAACAGACCGTAATCTCAATTTCGTGGTAATCGATTGGGATTCGGATTCCGTTTACGGACTCAAATGTTCGTAATGTAAACAAACCGAGATTTCGCCACCTCAGAGTTTAAAAACACAATAAAACATAAGAATCCGTCTCTTGTGTACAAATTATTGCAGAATATAAACGATCTATGTCAAAGAATTTTAAATGCGGAGACAAATTTGTTTTATTGAATGTAAACTGGGAGAATATTACTGAAATTAGCCAAATAATAACGCTATTGATAGTAACGCTGGGGGAGCACTTCGGTTGATGGCGAAGCAATTGCAAACCATTGTTGATTGTCACTTTCATATGTCCATTTCATAATTCCATGCTGTGTTCGTTATTATAATGTTTCTTCTTATTCAAGAAATAGTAGGATTATATGGTATCGATGGATTATCAGATACACGTATGTACTATCAGCTAGTCTTAAAGTTATAGCAATTTCCTGTTCAACATGTTTTGTTTCGTTAAATGCAGTCGTTTTGCACAATAGTCTCTGTATAGACAACAGACACATGTTCTAGGGACGTGGCTAGAAGTTTCCTCAAATTTCCGGCCAACGTACTGCACCCCCCCCCCCCCCCCCCCCCCCCCCCCCCCCCCCCATTGAACCAAACATCAATCTCACAGGTTCGCAGAATTCAATTTGCTCCCCTTGGAAATATCCAATCTGACAAACACTAAGATTGGAAAATTACCAACTTTTACTGGTTGAAAAAAAATCAAACAATGAGAACAATGCCAACCTATATATGGTGTCAATTAATGTCCAACCAATTTTGTGTCATGCATGAAATTTCCGACTGCTGGAATGTACCAAAGTTTAGTTTTATAGATATATTTATTTCAAATATATGTAAAATTTAGATAACACATGATATATAACACATACATTTGTTTATACATACAAAGGAATTGGGGGACAAGAACTGACTCACTTAAGGGTACCCCATCTCCCATATGTTATTACACTGAAAAAATAAATAATTAGTAATGGCAAAGCAACATGACTACCAAAACAAGTTGAACATATATACAGATCACTGGACACCCCCTCTCCCGAGTTAGTCATAAGTTTGTATATGTATTTATTTAAAATCGGGTTTGTTTGTTGGCTTGTACGTATCATTATTTGAAACAGTTAGTCAAAATAATCCTGATTTTCCTCACGTATGAATGACTGCACAGCTTAGCAAATTGTACCAAAGTTCGGGGTGGGGGTCGAGACACCAACAACCCCTGTCGTCACGTCCCTGTTCAACTGACAAGTTTCGTGTGTTCTTCACAACATCTTCGGAATTTGATTCAGGAGGCCTAGAGCTGTCATGTTTAGATATGCTTGCCATCATCAATAAACACACTTTAACTTGAAAAAAAAGATGCGATTAAGTCGGATTGGCAGCAAATTATGTGCCGTGTATATACACATAGAAGAAAAGCATGACTTTCACAACAAACATGCACTTTATAAATATAAGATACGAATGATACTTGTGTCAAATACATGAGCCATGTTTGACGCTGGGAGAGAGTTTCGGAGACCACGTGGATTTAAAAATCTGACCTAGAATCGGGAATTAGCCCCGCCCCCGTAATCGGCTTCGGATTCTCAATCCGGATTTTAGCGAAATTACGACTCTGTGGAAGTTAGCGTAGTAACCAGTGTAAACAATCTATAGCGATTACGCATGTCTCGCGTAATTTCGCTGTTTAATGCAGGTCGATGGTATTAATAAACGATATTTGTGTTACGTTAAATCAACGAAACCAACGAAATTAATATGCTAGTGATAATAAAAGAATAGAATTACCCAAATAAGACGATTTTTCGCCGTTTATTTTCCCATGCAAACAAATTTGAGTGTAAACTGTAGTATTGTGCCTGTGGCCATACTATTACTAAGATATTACTTGCCCTTGGCAGTTGGTTACTAGTTAGCAGGACGCCGTTAATAAACGCACTTTGTCACTTTGTGTTTATGCAACATTAATACCTTGCCTTATAGTATTAATCACACCATCAGTTGATAATAATTACGTTTTACAGGAAGCCATTGTTTGTAAACATATGGGGCGCCGTTCCTCTATTTATCCCCTATTTGCAGATATCTCCTCGTGGCTAAGAGATATCTCCTCGTGAATTAAGAGATATCTCCTAGCGATTTAGAGATATCTCCTCACGAATTAAGAGATATCTGCTAGCAATTTAGAGATATCTCTTAATCGACATGATCGAGGAGATATCTCCTCGCGAATTAAGAGATATCTCTAAATCACTAAGAGATATCTCCTCGCGAATTAAGAGATATCTCCAATTCATTAGCAGATATCTCTTAATTCGCGAGGAGATATCTCTTAGTGGCATGATTTAGAGATATCTATTAATTCGCGAGCAGATATCTCTTAGTGATTTAGAGATATATCTTAATTCGCGAGCAGATATCTCTTAGCCACGAGGAGATATCTCTTAGTACTGCTGAATTAAGAGATATCTCCTCGGCCGCTAAGAGATATCTCCAATTCGGCAGTGTTGACTGGAACAGGCTTAAAATGAAGGATCCCTCAATAGCACTCAATGATGCTATTTATAGAACAGCGAGAGCACGTGGCGTTGTTTATAAACAGAGGGTCGGACATTCTCCGGGTATTACAATACGTTGCCCTACCTTGCGTAATGTAAACATGTCATCCCATAAAACAGTGATGGTGGGTCTTATAATAACTTTGAAAAAAAAGGGGCCACCGCAATTGTTGGTATGTCTTATGCAACAATGGCAGTAAGAAATGTGGAGAAAATCACTTGGAAAATGTAACTTTGACGCCCTTTCCTAAGCTAAAATCAAACAGATAAAATATGTATTTATGGATTAATTAGTTGTTGCTGAAACGAGAAATTAACTGTGGATACCGTTAAAATTGGACATATATATGCAGCAAGTATTTTGTGCGTGTCCTTAGCCCCACTAAGGAGTTCCCGGACCCAATTCCTGTCACATTGTGACATATTTGTATAGACGCCAGACAGAATGAAAATGACTGTCAAATGATGTGTTATCAAATCGAAAAATACGACTGGATTCACAAAATTCGAACAGTGTTACTATAGTGTCAAGTGATATAGTACTATAATTATATAGGTACAATGTATAGGTGCATGCAAAAAACACGAGAACATGTATACAGGCCCTGTAAGGAACGTGATGCCACAGAAACTCTTATGTCGCCAGACCTGCATGCATATGGGAAGCCAAATTGATCGTCGACCGTCACGGTGTAGCTCAACGATGATACTACGAACACAGCATCCGCCTTATATAGACGGAATAATGATATTCTCCCCAAATCCAAGCGGTAAATAAAATATATACTCTGCTACAGTCCAAATCATTATACTCTGTCCATTTAATAGGTTCTGTTGCACATGCACAAATATATCGTGTGTGCTCGCCCTTCTGCCATAACGAAATGAACCCATAAAATATTCACAATGGCTGGCAAAAAAAAGCACTTGCTGGGGGAGAAATTCTTAATGTTCTCTGACCCAAAACTGAATAAGAGATATCTCCTCGGTCACGAAGAGATATCTCCAATTCAGCACTACTAAGAGATATCTCCTCGTGGCTAAGAGATATCTCCTCGCGAATTAAGAGATATCTCCTAGCGATTTAGAGATATCTCATCGCGAATTAAGAGATATCTCTAAATCATGCTACTAAGAGATATCTCCTCGCGAATTAAGAGATATCTGCTAATGAATTGGAAATATCTCTTAATTCGCGAGGAGATATCTCTTAGTCATTTGGAGATATCTCTTAGTGATCGAGGAGATATCTCTTAATTCAGCAGCCTAGGAGATATCTCCTCGTGGCTAAGAGATATCTCCTCGTGAATTACGAGATATCTGCTTGTGATTTAGAGATATCTCCTCGCGAATTAAGAGATATCTCCTTGGCTATTGGAGATATCTCCATAACAATTGGAGATATCTCTTAATGAATTGGAGATATCTCCTAGTGAATTGGAGATATCTCCAAATGAATTGGAGATATCTCTAAATAGAGGAACGGCGCCCCATATAAACACACAACAACTCAAGCCTTCAAGTTCAAGGTGCCATAGGGATTCGGAACCAAGCCTTTCGTCCACTCTCTCTAGTCATAACAAACTCACCTGCCTAAATTTATAAAATAACAAAACACCAGGTCAGACATACTCTTTGTCTGTGTATCATGTTTACAATAAAGTTGCAAAGAATGCACATAAGAGTATAATGTATATTGTTGACTTGAAACATATTTTATTTGCAAAATATACAAAAGGGATTGGGGCACAAGTTTTTGCAACTTATGAAGCCCCTCTCCTAATACAATATTGTAACACACATGTGATCAAGATAACGGTACAAACTTATTTACATGGTGAGAAGTTATGGGAGATATAGCGTGTAGCGCCTTCCAGAGATGATCCAACATGAGATTGCTTCTTATCTGTGAGAAAATTTGTATTTGAAGAATATCACTATTTTATTAATGTTGGAATGATTGACAAACATATATTATCTATTCTAAGCACTTTTATGTTGGTTGTAAAATATAATGGTACACTTGATTCGTTCTCTATTTTGTTATTGTTGTGCTCTGGAAGGCAATACAGATGATAAATCAGAATGAGATGTTTGAATGGGAGGTTTGTCCACTTGTGAGGTAAAAGTTGAAATTCCGGAAGCAAGTATAGATTCGCAAATAAGATAAATATAATCATTAGGGGTCAAAACGCTTAGTCGCTGCAATATATTGCTGTGTGATGGAAAATAGTTTCATATTTTGTTGGGACGAGAGATAAGGTAATCCACACATGAGTTCTGAAATATGGCTTACTTTGAGATTTACGCGGTCTAGTTTCTCAAAGAGAACTGAGCGCTCACGTTGGTACAATGGGCACATGAAGAAATAGTGATATGCGTCTTCAGATCTATTTCCACATGAGCATGCGGGGCTGTCAGCGATATAATTATTGAACATATCACATCGGAGTTCACTGCAAAAATTACGTATGCGACAATGAAAAATGTTGTATTTCCTGCGTCCAGCATAGAAATGTAGAGGGGGGCTGATTGTGGGATCTATATGATACAAGTTGGTTTTAAAGGTAGAAGATTGATCAGTATCGGTGATTACTTTGGGAAGCTTATTCCATTCTATAACACCATCGCTGGAAAAAAGGACTGTTTGAAGTGTTCAGTATTGCAATAGTATGAGTAAAATTTACCGGGGCGTCTCCAATTATAATCTGCAACCTCGTGTGATCTGGGGGGAAGTGTATTGGCTAGATAAGAGGGGGCTAGATTATTGATTATTTTATAGAGTGCCTGCAGTTTATGTAGTTGACGTCGTTTATTGAGTGATGGCCACCCGACCTCCTGTAATACCGTGTTGTCCGAAGCAGAACGGGTGATACCACTGACTATCCGTCCAGCGTCGACATGAAGCCAGTCAAGCTTCTCTAACATATAATTTGAGGCATTGTCCCAGACGGCGTCCGAATAATCAAATAAGGGTAAAATATATGTTTTGTAAATAATTTCAATGGTTTTCCGGTTGAGTTGATATTTAATCCGTCGGAGTTGAGACAGACGTGAGGCAATTCTTTTGACAGACCCTTCAATGTGTGCGTTCCATTTGAGATTTGATTGGAGTTCCAGACTGTATATTGTTTAATATGCAAGTGCCGTCTAATTTCCCAGACGTGGGAACCAATTTCTCAGATGTGGGAAATGTGAATATTGTTACTTACTCGACTACTGAGCCCATTAGGCCTATCAATATTTACACCACCATTTATTGTGTTGGGGTGGGGTGAATGAACCTCATACAAATTAAGTTCGCAGGTAATCTCAGAGAACTAATATAAAACTTGGGACAAAGGCACCATGTTAAACATATATCTTATGATCATGGCCAAAGCCAATGATGATTTTCTGTCCTGGAATAGTGACATTGATCTTGATGATTTATTAAATGAGTATACTGATAGTGATTGTTATGCTGCAAGCGATCTTTAAAACAACCCAGAAGCTTTTGACAAGCACCAACCTAAACAAGACAGTCAATGACTGTGGGGTCGCTCACCAGACTGCAAAGACTGATAAGACTGGGACTCTGGAGACCACAACAGTCAGAACTTTTCATAATCACTTTAAAAGAAGTAGATATCTAAAGAGTTAAATCTAAAACAAAAAATTTGGAGTTATGTCCCTGGCCCCGCCCACATTTGACCCAGTGACCTGATTTGAACAAATCTGAACCCCAGTCACCCAAGGATCCTTCATACCAAATATGAACCCATATAGCCTGATGGTATTTGAGAAGAAGTCACTTTAAGAATACTATGGAGGGAAAGAGTTATGGCCCTGGCTTCGCAACTATTTCAAGTAAACTCATTTGAACAAATCTGAATGTGAGTCACCTATGGAACATCCACACCAAATATGAAACCATTCGGTCTTATTGTTCTGAAGATGTTTAAAAGAATTACTATGGTGGGAAAGAGTTATGGCCCTGGCTTCGCAACTATTTGACCCAGTGACCGCATTTGAACAAATCTGAATGAGAATCACCTAGGGAACATCCACACCAAATATGAACCCATTTGGTATTATGGTTCCAGAGAAGATGTTCAAATAATTGTTGTCGGACGGATGGACGGACAGACGATGGACGGACGAGGAGTGATGACTATAGCTCCGCCGGAGAACAGGTAGGGTGGCTGGTTGATAATTAAATCTCTTATCTCCGCCCCTATTTGAACAAACGTGAATCTCCATCTATGAGATCCATTCATTTGGTAATTTCAGACATTAGATTTTAAGAGTTGAACTGAACTGATTTTCCTAAAATGACCCCAAATCTCAAAAAATCTAAACCCCAGTCACCGAAGGACCATCCATATCAAACATAATCTAAATAGTCCAGATGGTTCTTGAGAAGAAATTGTTTTAAGAATTACTATGGAAGGAAAGAGTTATGGCCCTGACTTCTCACATATTTGACCTGATGAACTCATTTGAACAAATCTGAATGTGAGTCACCTGGGGGACATCCACACCTAAATATATAAACCCATTTGGTCTTTAATATGTATCTGGAGAAGAAAACAATTGATGGACGGATAGAGACATAATGACAGATGGATGGATGGGAGAACAGTCTGACATAGAGACTGACAAATTCAATCCAATATACCCCCCAAGTTTTCTTTGCAAAATCAGGGTATAATGAGTTCAACTGGATACTGGTGGTTAAGAACATAATATTCGAACAGACAAGCCTGAACATAGTGTCTGACATTTGCAGAATGAGGTCACCAAAGGGTGAATTTAATGACACAATTCTGCAATGCGGGCTAGCATCACCAAATTCACCCTCTGGGGACCTCATTCTGTGTAGGCCTCAACTGCTATGGGAGACATAGCATTAGATTGAAGTTCTCCAGTTAAAGTTGGTGATGTGCACCCATTGGGCACCTCAATTATGCATTTTATATTCACAAATTAGGGGATATAGAAACTAAACAGAAGGGCTAAAGTAAGTAAAAATGTCAATTTAAGTGCCTATTTACTTCCCAGAAGATGAGGCCTAAGCAGAATGAGGACCCTGGCTAGTGTATTTGGTGATGCTAGACTGCTGTGCAGGGTAGCATAACTAAATTCACCCTCTGGGGACCTCATTCTGCAAATGCCAGATAGAAGACAAATTTAATCCAATATATACCCCCCCCCCCCATTTTTCTTTGAATTTTAGTCGTATGATTTCATCTGGATAAGTGGTGATTAAAACAATAATATGAAATGGCCAAACCTGAATTTAGTATGTCTGACATTTGCAGAATTAGGTCCCAAAAATGTGGATTTAATGACAATATTCTGTAAGGCAGGCTAGCATCACCAAATTCATCCTCAATCTGATTAGGCCTCAATGGCCAATAAAACCAAGGAACAGATTGAAGTCCTACAGTTGAAGTTGGTGATACACACCCATTGAGCACCTCAATTATGCATTTTATCTTCTGCAAATTAGGGGGACATTGAAACTGAACAGGTGGAAAAAGTGACTAAATCAAACTGTCAATTTGATACTTAGGATACTTCCAAGAAGATGAGGACTAAGCAGAATTAGGTCCCTGGCAGGTGTATTTGGTGATGCTAGCATGCTGTATGGAATAGCAACACTAAATTCACCATCTAGGGACCTCACTATGTAAATGTCAGACACACTATTTCCAGACTTGAAGAAATCAAAGCCATTCACAGTATCATTGAATGTCAGTCATTAAATTGCCACAGATATGTTTATATTAGAATAATACATGTCATCTGGCCAGTTTATATAATTAATGACCTGTACCTTTACAGATATATATGCTTCTGTGGTGAGAAGAGGTATTAAATTGAGAGGTGATATGGCTTGGAAGGAATGTTGGTTGATGGCAGGGTTGGGCCTGGGCCATATGGGAGGGGGTGGGTGGGGGAGGGTGGAATGTTTCCATAATTTCATTAAAGAGTAGTTTCATAACTCTGCAGATGTTATATATAATGGTGTCACTTTTTTTCAAATTTTAAAACATGTTTAAAAAAAAATTGTCCCAGAAGATGAGGCCTAAGCAGAATAAGGTAATTGAGGTGTATTTGGTGATGCTAGCCTGTTGTATGGGGTAGCAACACTAAATTCACCATCTGGGGACTTCATTCTGCAAATGTCAGACACACTATGTCCAGGCTTGGAGAAATGAACAATGGACTATTCCTTGTAGACACTGGTAGTTGTTTAGCTAATGACATGTCTTGTAATGACAGATGGTAAACTGGTCTGAAGCAAGCAGTATTCAGCAAGAGGATCGGGTGACCACACTATGATAAATTGGCTTTTTCAATAATACAGGCTAGAGTGTCCTCTTAAAAATTAATAGTGCATAGCAAAGGGGTGTGAATTATAAAGGGCCATAACTCTGTTAAAATATATCGGATCAAACCCATATTTTAAACTTGATCTGTATATAAGTGTCAAAAATTCATATACCAAATTTGGTGTTGATCAGATGAAAAATGTTTGAGTAATCCTGTCTTGGATGAATTCTATATCAAAACAAGAGTGGAAGGGGTTAAATAAACAATACCAAAATCCATACAGATGAAGAACATGCTAAGAAAAATCTAGGTAAGAAATATGAGGCTGTGATGTGTCCTAAACAAAAATTAAAGGTCAAAATGCAAAAAAAAAATTGTTTTTAAAGTTATGTCCCTGGCTCTGCCCCTATTTGACCCAGTCCCATTTGAACAAATCTGAACCCCAGTCACCCAAGGTATCTCTGTACCAAATATAAGCTAAATCGGCCAAATATTTTTTTAGAAGAAGTCATTGTAAGAATCACTATGAGTTATGGCCCTGGTTTCTCAACTAATTGACCGGGTGACCTCATTTGAACAAATCTGAACACCAGTCACCCAAGGACTCACCATACCAAATATTAGCTAAATTGGCCCAATGGTTATGGACAAGAAGTTGTTGTAAGAATTACTATGGAGGAATAGAGTTATGGTCCTTGTTTCGCAACTATTTGACCCAGTGACCTCATTTGAACAAATCTGAATGAGAGTCACCTAGGGAACATACACACCAAATATGAACCAATTCGGTATGATGGTTTAAGAGGAGAAGATGTTTTTAAAAAAGTAGACGGACGGACGACGGACGAGGAGTGATGACTATAGCTCCACCGGAGACTTTGTCTCAGGTGAGCTAAAAACAGAAATGCACAGCACAGAAGGAGACTAAATGTTTGCCTGATTATGTGTGTCCAATATGTGAAAAAGTTCTGAAAACAATCAGAGGATTCAGGGGTCAGGGGTCACACACAAAAAACAACACCAACGACATGACATCAAAGGTAAGTTATCACTGTGTTATACAATTCTAGGAATAATTTAATTGTTTGATGAACATACAAGAATATAGACACTAAACTCCCATCATCCTTTATCTGGTACAAATTCTTTAAAATCTTCATCAGGATTTCCAACACAAACTTGTAATGTTGCAACTTTACTAAGAAGTTTATTAACTGAATTTATGTCAATGAATACATCAGGTAGATCTTCAAAGACACTGTGAGATTTTGGAAGAATTTGTCTATGAACAGCTAATTTTGCTTCAAAATCTGTCAATTGTTATACAGAGTTTAACACCAACTGTCTCTGGTGTCCGCATATGCATGTCAATGACACATATTTTTTCACTGCTGTTGGCTATGATGTAAGGACTTTTTAGTAAAGCAGCGACATCTTGTTTGAGCGATTCAAAGAATGATATTCTCTCCAATGCTACCCGATTCAACGTCATGTTGATTTGAAGTTGTCATATTCGCTGGAACCTCATCAGTATTAGATGAATCGGCAACTGTTGCCTTTCTCCACTGATATTTTCTTTTCTGCCGAACTGCCAGCCCCTTTTTATGTTTACCCATACCATGTATGGTAAACATAGTGTCGTTGTCCGGATTGACCACTCGTCGTTCGTCCGTCTGTCCGTCTGTAGACACTTCACGTGTAATGCGATAACTCAAACATTTTCTATCCAATCAGACGCAAATTTTGTATATGGGTATATCAGCCCAAAATACAGATCGAGTTAGAATTTGGGTTTGATCCGAGTTTTTGTTACAGAGTTATGGCCCTTTTTCTACTTAGAATTCACACATTCTGCCATAACTCAAACATTTTTTTTTTTTACTTTTATAATGATAATAATAAAAATGTCATTGACATTGTCATTTGTTTTCATTTAGATATTGATGATTATGATACAAGTTGATAAAAAGATTTCCAATGTGTCCCTTTAATTTTTTTAAAAACAATTATAACCATTATAACTCTGCCAAGGGTACCCCGAATCACCACACCAAATTTGATTAAATAAAGATTCAACAATTAACATCACATGATATTAACAGTAGACTTGGACATCTGTGCTGCAGAGTTATATCTTCAGATGGTCTGATATCATTATAATTGTTATTGGTTTAATAGAGGTCAGTGTTCAACATAAACAATTCCTGTGATTTTTTGACAGCTGTGCTATATAATTGATATTAATGGGTCAGTGGTGAGGTTGCTTATCTGTATACTAGGACACATTATTATTGTAAACTTAAATTGGACTCTCTTAACCCAAGTATTCCATGTCCAGGGCACACCTACACATTTAACCCACGGACTTGCTGGCTGTGGCGGTTTAGCATTACAGATCCTGTACCAGTGCATTCTCTTATATAAATGCCAGTGACCCATAAATTCCAATAATTTGTGTTATGTACATTTGTCTATAATAGTACATAACAGTATACTCTATAATTCAACACCAAAACTCTCATTTATCCGATCATATTAAATTTTTATCGCCAAGGGATGGGTTAACATCTGCCGATCGTGATCGGCCTCTCGTTTTTTAGTTTCGGCATCCTGAAATGAGATAATGAAAAACATTGTAGATCTCTGAAAATGTACATATGACTGTAATAAAAAACTTATTACCGTCTGTAATAACTACGGATTTTTGTCACATTTCAGCAAAATTTTACTGATAAAGAGCGTTTCATCTTACAGACTATTGATATGGCCAGCAATGAAGAGCGTTCATCTCTCTATACAACATTTCAAAATAGTTTACATTGTGGTTTAAGGGTATACAGATTTGAGTGCCCCCTGTGTCATCAGATTTCAACAACAACAACAACATTTCTGCCAACATGTATAATTGTTTTATGACTCAAATTAAAACAAGAAACCCATTGTTTTTCTCCACATAAGGATAGGTGTGAGAAACACTATCCAGTTACTAATGGACTAATTAGCTGTATTGAGACAGCTTGCCACTTAAATGCATGTAATAGTTACTGCTTGTTGCTTGCCACTGACGAATGGACTAATTATGTGAATTGGCAGATTTCCACTTATGTGCATGTACATGTACCAGTAACAGGTATGCTTGTTGCTAGCCTGATAGACCTTTCCTTTCATACATGTAGATATCAACATGGTTTTGGTTATGTTTGTGGGAGCAGAGGCATATAACCAAAATCAAAGACATGAGTAAATTTATTTAACTTACCTGATGTTTCACAGGATTGAGCTGCAATGCTCTGCAAATAGTCCAATTACTATCTCCAAATGATCAAATCACCTGAAATAAAAAAATAAGTACTGGTTATAATTAAATTTGTACAATTGCTAACCTTCTAGCCATAATTTCACTCAGTGAAAATAGTGTTACATCCATTCAATTTACAAAATCTAACTATTATCCCTTGTATTACTACCTCCTATACAAGCTAATATCAACATATAAATCACAGGGATAAAATGATGATATCTCAAAACAGTGCATTTGTTATTAATAAAACTTGAAAGGGTCATGCATGAGTATGTTTTCTAAAAGAAAAAACATTCAGATGACATAGAACCAAGAATATGTAAAAGTATAGTAAACAGTTCAAAGTGATGTGAATTTCCACAATAAAACCACATTTTAGTACATTTCTCAAAGAAAAAATATGAGTAGAAAATGAAACTTGAACTCGCACTACAAAAGGACTTTAGTATCAAGTTAGCACCTTTATCGTGTGTCTTAGTTAAACTTTCGTTGATTATTTTTGACTTTTCAATTTTCTGCCAGAGGGTGACCAGACCATCGAAATCTGTATCTGTCTGTATCTGTATATTTCCGGCGCAGGAGCCTCTCGGCTGTTGTCGCGTCGTTGCTACTACTCTGGTGTTTCTCCTGTTGTATTCCCCGAGCATGCGTAATCTTCTATGCTGTTCCAGTCCCTGATCGTTCTCACGAAGAATGATTGTTTATATTGTTCCGTGTTGGCTCTTATTGGTTCGAACGATCGTGAGTTGATACACTCTTGGCTCGAAATGATGTTATCACTTTTGTGGTCTGGAAACTTTTTTGCTCGGATTTTCCTTCCTTTCTTATCCTTTAGTAAATCATGTGCGTGTATGGCTGGGATTATCCCCTCAACCACCTTGCCGAAGAGTTCTATCCTCTTCATCTTTCTGCGGATCTCTAGTGAGTCTAACCGTAGTCCATCAATCATGCTGGTTACTGCGCCTTTTTCCCGGTCTCTATAGTTGTTGGTGATGAATCTTGCCGCTCTTCTCTGCACTTTCTCTAACTTCTCTATTTCTCCTACTGCGGCGGGGTCCCATATTTCTGCTCCATATTCGAGTGATGTTCTTACCATGGCTCTATATGCCGTCTCTCTGGATTTACTGTCCGCTCTTCGTAAGTTTCTGCGTAGGAAGCCTAAGGTGCTATTGGCCCTTCCAGTGATCTTGGATATGTGCGTTGACCATTTTAGGTCATCTGTGATGGTCAGTCCAAGGTAGACGCTTTGTTTGACTGATTGCAGAATTTGATGGTCAAGCTGGTAGATGAACGATGTTTTGTTCTTGTCCTTGTTCTTCATGGACATTATGGAGCATTTTCCAGCATTGAATCTCATCCCCCAGGTTTTTGCCCATTCTTCCAATGATGTCAGATCCTGTTGTAGTTGGATGTGGTCTTGGTGGTCATTTATCTGGCGGTATAGTATGCAGTCATCAGCAAAGAGTCTTACTTCTGATTTGACTGCTTGTGGAAGGTCGTTGATGTGGCAGAGGAATAATAGGGGTCCTAGTACCGTACCTTGGGGTACTCCCGATTCCACTGGAACACTTTTGGATGATTCTCCTTCCAACACTACTCTCATATGCCTTTTTGTTAGGAAGCTTGTCAGCCAAGTGTGTATTGGTCCTGTGATTCCGTAAGATTTCAGTTTGTATAGCAGACTCTGGTGTGGTACTGTGTCAAATGCTTTGGAAAAGTCGAGGATTGCCATGTCAGTTTGTTTCTCCGAGTCAAAGGACGATAGTAGATCTTGTGTGGTGTTTACAAGCTGGGTTACACATGAGTGGCCAGATCTAAATCCGTGGTTTCTATCAGTCAGTAGGTCGCAGAGTTCCAGGTGGTCGCGGATATGTCTACACAGGACGTGCTCTAGTAGCTTACAGCATGTTGAAGTGAGTGATACTGGTCTGTAGTTGGATGGTTGGTGAACGTCTCCTTTCTTATAAACTGGTGTTATGTTTGCGTTCAGCCAGTCTTCTGGAAGGGTGCCGGTCTCTATAGATTTGTTGAATATGGTGGTAATGGGTTTCGCCAGTACGTTGGCCAGTAATTTGAGTACTTTGTTAGGGATGTTGTCTGGACCTGGTGCCTTTGATGGTTTTATATCTTCCAGGAGTTTCTTTATTCCCTCTTCTGTGATTTCCAGTGGTTTGATGTTTACACTGTTTTGTGGTATGGATGGTAGCTCTTCGTTAGTGTCTATGGTGAATACCGACTGGAATTGCTTATTTAGTAGCTCCGCCTTCTCTTTTGCATCGTTTGTGAGTGATGTTCCTGTTTTTAGCGGTGGCGTACCTGTTCTTTCTTGTTTTCGGGCCTTCATGTAGCTCCAGAAGGGTTTTGATGTTTTCTTTTCCTTCCCCTTCTTTATTATGGTGTTTATATGTTCTTGTTCTGCTTTCCTCATTTCTCTCCTACATTTTTTCTGGTGGTCTTTATACTCTTTCCAACATCCTGTTTCTTTAGCTTTCCTGTGTAATCTTGCTTTTTTCCTTAGAATCAATTTGAGTCTTCTATTTATCCATGGCAGTTGTTTGCGTCGACATCTTGGTGCTTTTGGTACTCTTTTTTCTACAACTTCTTTGATGGAATCGCGGAAGAAGTTCCACATGGTGTTGATGTTGGTATCAGTAGGAAAATCTTCTATTTGCACCGCTATCTTCTCCACATCTGCAGCTATGTCAGTCCAATTTGCCTTGTCGAATAGATATCTAGTTCTCTGTACTGGTTTATTGTAGGATGGAGTTGGAGAACAGTCAGCAATGATCATATTATGGTCTGATATGCCAGGTATTGTAGTGGTGGATTTTATTAATGCTGGATTGTTTGTTATGATTAGGTCCAGTAGGTTTCCTTCCCTGGTTGGGTCCTCCTGTACCTGTTTTAGTCCTAGTTTCGTGCATACGTTGATGAGGTCATTCTGTATCTCTCGGTCTTGTGCACCCGGCCTTACAGTCATTGTGTCCCAGTCGATGTCAGGACAATTAAAGTCTCCTCCAAGTATGAAGCTGGAGTCAGTCTTTTTCATCAGTGCTTTGATGGATTTTTCTAGATTTTCTACGTCTGATTTGGATCTATGTGCCATGTAGAAACTTCCCACGTGTATATCCTTGCCTCCTTGTATTGACAGTTTTATCCATTCAATTTCGCAGTTGGTGATATATTCAGTCTTCTCTATTGCAACTGCTTCCTGTTGAATGGCAATGAAGACTCCCCCACCCGTAGTATCTCGGTCGTTCCTATAGGCCGTATAATCTTCAGGAAAGACTTCAGCTGACTTGATGGCATTTTGGGCTGGTTCTTTTCCTGGTTTCTTTCCTTTGAGCCATGACTCTGTGCCGATGATAACATCAGGCTTTATGTAGGAGGTTGCGATTTCCAGTTCCGCTTTGTTGCTGACTAGGCTTCTACAGTTAACAATTAGCAATCTGAGATTGTCTTTCCTTGGTGTGTTAAAGGTATTTTGGGATGCTAATCTGTTCGATCTTGATGCTGAGCCTAGAGTTGTGTCTGCTTTGGGACTGCTAGTATGGGTCGGGTCGAAAATTGAGTTCATACTTCGGATGGAGCTGTCTAGATGGCTTAGTGTTTGGTAGTAGTTGGAGGTACTGACTTCATAGCTATGGAATGTGAAGCTCTCGATGTTGATGCTGTCACATTTCATGCATTTCCATTCTTTGCTGGGTCTTTCTTCTAGTGATTGGACTTCTGATGTGTCTAGGTCTACGCATGAGTAGTGATGCCAAACATCACAGCTATCGCAGCATACTCCTACGTTGACTGTCCATGTCACTGCTCCTTCACATACTCCGCAGGGGTATACTGATTTTTCCTTTTGCTTGGTGGGAGCTTTCTTTTTCGCTTTTTTGGGCCCCGGGTTTTGTTCGATGCCAGCGATGATGAGGAGGAGGCGCAGGTGTTTTGCCGTTGTTATGTTCCCATATCTCCTTTTGTGGCTATCTGTTAGGGGTATAGTATTGTTCAGCCCATACCGACCCGCATTTGTTTTATTTTTGTTGTGTAGATCCTGGTGTTTTTGGTTTTGGTGTGCATAGAGTGTAGCATGGATCAGCCCATGCCTACCCTTCCTCTGCAGTGCCCGTTGGTAATGGTGTGAATAGGGTGTAGCATGGATCAGCCCATGCCTACCCTTTCTCTGCAGTGCCAGTTGGATTGTGCAGGGTGTAGCATGGTACAGCCCATGCCTACCCTTTCTCTGCAGTGCCAGTTGGAGTGTGTAGGGTGTAGCATGGTACAGCCCATGCCTACCCTTTCTCCGCAGTGCTCCTGATGGTGTGGTCTGGTGTGTTCTTTGTCTGGTATGGGTTATAGCATGGTTCAGCCCATACCGACCCACATTTTGTTTACTACCAGCAGTCTTTGAGTATCTGGTTCCTGATTTTCCGGAGCCAGACTTCACTGAGTAATTCATCAGGGTGGATGCCGTCATTTCTGTACAGCTTGTAATTGTACCTGGTCTCAGTCCTGATGTTTCGCCGTGCGCGTCCTGTTACGTGCCTCTTGTACGTGCGCAGGTCGGATGAGAATTCCGGTGAATTTTGATGGTGAGACTGGTTGACTGCCTTAATCTCGATGTTAAGTTGTCTGATTTGTTCAGTCAGTACGTTTTGGTGGTCTTCCGGATTAGGAGGTTGTATTGCTGGTGGATATCTTGCCGGGTTCTCTCGGTGTTTTCTTACCTGCTTGTCGTATCGGTAATTGTTCCAGTCAGGGATTGAGTATGCTGGAGTCTCGAGGATAGTCAATCTACAGTCTTGGTGTCTTCTAATTTCTCTGTAAAGTTCTTGATATTGTAGAGATAATTGATGGACTGTATTTTGGCCACTGATTGTGGAGTAACCGCCGGCTATAAGTTTGGTTAGGTCACACGTTCCAGTCCAAATGTAGACGTGTGTGGGTCCGTGCCGCGAGACAAATCGTCCAAAACTCTGCTTGATGAACGTGAGTCTATTGGTGGTAGATGCTCCTGATTTGTCCCAGAAGATAATTTCCTTTTCAACACTATCTTCTTTGTCCACTTTATTTTTAAGATAGCTACCTTTGCTGTCAGTTAGTAGAAGTGGTATTCGTTGCGGGCCCCTCCTTGGCTTTTCCTTCTCTTTCCTCAGGAATTTGTTTAGCTTCCTTTCAGTCATTTTCCATTAGTTGTTTATTCGTTGACGTTGGTACAGTACGTGGCGTTGCCGGTGATGTTTTTAAGTACCGGTGTTGCAACAGCGCCGCTTATTTCTTCATCTTTTCAGGCAAAGGTGGTATATTGGGTGCCCAGTCATAGATTTGTTAGCCACACATGATATACAATTTATATATAAACATAGGATAATAGAATTTGGGTGAGAATTGTCAGTGTCAATGGTCTTGATGAATCGTGCGAGTTTGTGAAGAATCAACAACTCGACAGAAAACACATATTTCGAATTATTTTCATAAAATAAACGAGCAATATATCGTATCAAATGTTATTTGTTCATAAAACATTGATTTAAAGGATATTTCATATCATATTTTCCCGATGTTAACAGATTTTCGCTTAGAATTTTCGGAGCGATATTTTTCACGTCCGGCTTCCCGCGCATGAATTAGGAAACATACTGTGGATTTCATAAATCCCAATTGCTGGTGTCGTATTCAACGCACATGTAGCAATATACGTCCAAAAAATATTAGTTTATGCTGTCACATCCTTCGGATATGTTGCATAAAATCTATGTTTACGATTATTTGTATTCGATGTACCGGTACCGCATAGTAAAATTCTGCGCTGATTGTAAACAAAGGAAACATCGTAGAAGAAAACAGTTGCAAACACGGAAACTACAAACTGTCATTACTAAATATAAACGAAAAAAACGTAGTGTATTACTTCTAATGTATGATGACGATAAGATTTGATAATATACTCACTGTCTTCGGTGAATAATCTCGTTTTTTCGCTAGAAAATAACAGTCACGCTGAAGAATGTCAATTCGGAAATGAAGCCGAAAGAGTAATCTCGCCAGTTCTCTCCGATCGCGAGATTTCGCTAAAAATAACACTGGGCTAACGAGAGTTTCATATCCATTTAATATAGATCGACGTATATTGTATGGATAGGACACAAAGCAATTCCCGCTTTATCTCGCGATCGGCGTTACTTCACCGCAGCTGGCGAGAATTGCTACCTGAGGCGTTATTTCGCTAAAATCCGATTCAGATTCTGGATTCAGATTACAGATTGGTACCCGTACGACTTGGTTCGGCAAAAGAACAGACCAGAAATTGTCAGACTCAGTAAACGAACAGACCGTAATCTCAATTTCGTGGTAATCCGATTGGGATTCGGATTCCGTTTACGGACTCAAATGTTCGTAATGTAAACAAACCGAGATTTCGCCACCTCAGAGTTTAAAAACACAATAAAACATAAGAATCCGTCTCTTGTGTACAAATTATTGCAGAATATAAACGATCTATGTCAAAGAATTTTAAATGCGGAGACAAATTTGTTTTATTGAATGTAAACTGGGAGAATATTACTGAAATTAGCCAAATAATAACGCTATTGATAGTAACGCTGGGGGAGCACTTCGGTTGATGGCGAAGCAATTGCAAACCATTGTTGATTGTCACTTTCATATGTCCATTTCATAATTCCATCCTTAAAATACCGCCCGAACGCATGTCGATTTCGAATTCGGCGGATACGTCACCATTGACCGAATTCATATGAACCTGCATGGATATGTCTTCTGCTGTGTTCGTTATTATAATGTTTTCTTCTTATTCAAGAAATAGTAGGATTAGATGGTATCGATGGATTATCAGATACACGTATGTACTATCAGCTAGTCTTAAAGTTATAGCAATTTCCTGTTCAACATGTTTTGTTTCGTTAAATGCAGTCGTTTTGCACAATAGTCTCTGTATAGACAACAGACACATGTTCTAGGGACGTGGCTAGAAGTTTCCTCAAATTTCCGGCCAACGTACTGCACCCCCCCCCCCCCCCCCCCCCCCCCCCCCCATTGAACCAAACATCAATCTCACAGGTTCGCAGAATTCAATTTGCTCCCCTTGGAAATATCCAATCTGACAAACACTAAGATTGGAAAATTACCAACTTTTACTGGTTGAAAAAAAAATCAAACAATGAGAACAATGCCAACCTATATATGGTGTCAAATTAATGTCCAACCAATTTTGTGTCATGCATGAAATTTCCGACTGCTGGAATGTACCAAAGTTTAGTTTTATAGATATATTTATTTCAAATATATGTCAAATTTAGATAACACATGATATATAACACATACATTTGTTTATACATACAAAGGAATTGGGGGACAAGAACTGACCCACTTAAGGGTACCCCCTCTCCCATATGTTATTACACTGAAAAAATAAATAATTAGTAATGGCAAAGCAACATGACTACCAAAACAAGTTGAACATATATACAGATCACTGGACACCCCCTCTCCCGAGTTAGTCATAAGTTTGTATATGTATTTATTTAAAATCGGGTTTGTTTGTTGCGTTTGTTGGCTTGTACGTATCATTATTTGAAACAGTTAGTCAAAATAATCCTGATTTTCCTCACGTATGAATGACTGCACAGCTTAGCAAATTGTACCAAAGTTCGGGGTGGGGGTCGAGACACCCAACAACCCCTGTCGTCACGTCCCTGTTCAACTGACAAGTTTCGTGTGTTCTTCACAACATCTTCGGAATTTGATTCAGGAGGCCTAGAGCTGTCATGTTTAGATATGCTTGCCATCATCAATAAACACACTTTAACTTGAAAAAAAGAAGATGCGATTAAGTCGGATTGGCAGCAAATTATGTGCCGTGTATATACACATTGAAGAAAAGCATGACTTTCACAACAAACATGCACTTTATAAATATAAGATACAAATGATACTTGTGTCAAATACATGAGCCATGTTTGACGCTGGGAGAGAGTTTCGGAGACCACGTGGATTTAAAAATCTGACCTAGAATCGGGAATTAGCCCCGCCCCCGTAATCGGCTTCGGATTCTCAATCCGGATTTTAGCGAAATTACGACTCTGAGGCGTTATTTCGCTAAAATCCGATTCAGATTCTGGATTCAGATTACAGATTGGTCCCCGTACGACTTGGTTCGGCAAAAGAACAGACCAGAAATTGACAGAATCAGTAAACGAACAGACCGTAATCTCAATTTCGTGGTAATCCGATTGGGATTCGGATTCCG